>CM053582.1:172464633-172528150 GCA_028627135.1 Pseudochirops cupreus
ATAGGAGAGAACAGATTGGGGGAGGGGGTATACAGTGGGATTGCTGTTTTGGGGTGGTGGGTAGGGGAAAGATGGGGAGAAAATTTGTAACTCAAAATCTTGTGGAAATGAATGATGTAAACTAAATAAAAGTTAATTAAAAAAACAAAAAAAATTAATTGATGGAAAATACATTGTTGTGAAAGAATGTATAAGGCAAATTTTTTGTTCCACCAAGTTGAATACTTTTTCGGGAAATAAATAATCAGCACAATGAGATTTCATATTTTGGCATCTTTTAGTCAATCATGAGATGGTCAAGGGGTGGTCATTGTTGAATATTATTTACAAAATCCTGTTTGTTTCCTTAAAAATGCCCTCAATTTGCATATAGATGGCTCCCATAAACCTTCAAATAATAATAGTAATATCTAGCACTTACATAGTGTTTTAAGGTTTTAAGTCACATTTACACATTATCTCAGTTGATCTCACAATGGGTTCTATTGTTGTCCTCACTTTACAGGTGAGGAAACTGAGGCACAGAAAAATTAACTACACATGGGAGAGTAGGCATATTATTTGGCAGTTGTTGATGTGTTCTTGGTCACTTCTTCTTTTGGAATAAGGTCCAAAATGCTTCTCAGTGACTTCTTACCTCACCTTCTCTTCTGAATAAATTCCATTCCTTGCACCCCACAGACCCATCCTCTGTTATAAAGAATAAAAAAGAAAGAAGAAAAAAAAGTTAAGCAAAACTAACCAAAGCATCAAGTGAGCCTGACTCTATGGAAGTGATGCACCACCTCTGCAAAGAATGGGAGTGGGAGTACATTTTCCCAACGCTTCTTTGGGAAGAAATCTACGCATTTTAATTTACAGTGCTCAGTTGCATTTCCCTCCCAAGAGCAAGACGCATAATTGAGCAAAACAAAGATTAAAAAACAAAATGTACTCTACTGTCAAGAAACTTACATTCTCGTGGCTTTTTTCATAGTTAACTTCTTGTTCCCTAAATCCTTATTTCATAACCTCAAAAACCTAGTCCTGAAGAATAAACACAGAAGTAGAAAGACCACTGGATTTGGAGTTTGAGAACTCCACTTAAGGTACCAGTTGTGCCTGCTAATTACTGGACATGTGATGTTGGACAGATCACTTTACCTCTCTGGGCCTCAACTTACTTATATATAAATGAATGAGTTGAATAGCATTCAACTACAATTTGTTAAGCACCTAGTGTTATTATTGTTGTATGGATGTCAGTATTTATATATTAGGTGAAGAATTAGGTAAAGAAGGGATTAGGACAGGAAGTGGTTAATTGTGGGAATTTAGTGAAGCACTCTGACTTCATCTTGTGACTTAATTCTGGTGCTAACTTGGTTCCCTTTCTATCCAATTATGGTTCTAGCCCAAATTCTATCCTGTAAGAAAATGTTATTCAATTGTGGGAACTGGAAGAAAACCTTATTGTATTTTTTAAACCTAGTCCTGCAAGACTGGGAAACTGGACCACCTTTACCTGCTGTTTAAAGACCCTTAACTAAGGACCTACGTTATGCTGACCAGAAACCTGGTCAGATTCAAAGATTGACACAAACAGTTTTCCCAGAATTGTACATTTCAAGCAACCCATGTTTTATCTGAAAACTGGCCCTGTGCAGATCAATCAGTTATTGTTTCTATGTTCCTTTGATTGTTTACAGACTCTTTGGGGATTGGGACATCTCCTTTTCTGAATTCAGGGAATTGTACCCATTTACTCTCCACCTCCCAACTTGGAAAATTCCTAATCTTCCTTCCAGTTGAAAATCAGATTACTTAATGTATTGTTTCCTTTTAATTAAAATGGGCCATATGTGATTGTTTTTAATGCATTAAAGTCTGTCTCCCCCTGTATGTAGGGCCAAGCTGAGGAAGGGGCCTGGTCCCAATTTATTGAGCAATTGCCATGCTTTGCATAATAAATCAATATGCTTGAAGATCGAGCTTTTGTTTCCTCAGTCATTTCATCTTTTACAAGCCACACAAAATAGTGCTATATGCTGTGAGAATGATAGAAAGGTTGATCCCAATGTCCCTTCCAGCCTTATATCTATCCAATGATTTTGTTAGGAAATTGACTATATAAATTGACAGAGGGTACATATTTAAAATGTTTTTCATTGATCATTAAAACATGATAGTGGATAGCAGAGTGTTAATTCTAGATTTTTTATTGCTTCTCCTCAAAACTGCTCTGGGATTACTAAAGATCATACAAATTTTTGCATCCTGAGATAGTTGCCAACCACTCCTATTCTATTCTAGTCCAGGTCTCTGTGAAAAACTGAGCGTAGTCAAAATTTCTCAGTAACATAAGCAGATTTCTAGTCTCTTCAAGACTATGCAACAATTTTTGCATGAATATTTAACATATATAATCCTGTTTTCTAAGTGACCCCCAAAATTTTCCTGGCAGAGTTTCTATGTCTTGCATTTCAGATTCAAAACAGGCCTCTTTGCCTTTTCTTCTACTGGGTTTTTTTAAAAAATTTTTATCACTTTTCTCTTATAATTACTGCAGTGGGAATACTTACATCATATGATTTATAAAACTACAAAATTTCCATTGTACTTTATTACCTGAACATGAATAATGCATTGAGTTCCGAAATGTCACCACTGAACATCAAATGGTTTTTACATAATCTATTATTACTGGAATTTCAAGAAGCCAGCAATCCTTAGAGGCAGCTGCTAAAGGCCTAAGTTTGGAAAGAAAGCTTGGTCCAACTTGGTCCATCCTGATTTGATCAGGAGCTGTAAACTTGCATCTAAGACAGATAAATGAAAAGGAGAGAAAAGAGGACCCGAGAAATACTTTACTAGGTGTAAGTAAAGAAATTCAGTAGGTTTTTTCCAGGGCAAATTTAAAGAAGAAAGGTTTAGAAATGAATGAATCGAAGACTCTGAAAATTCTGTAGGGGGCAAAAAAAACCCCAGAACAGAACAACAGCACGCCCTTCAAACAAACAAACAAACAAGAAGAAAACAGAAAGTAACCCCACCAACTAAGGGATCAAATTTTGAATGAAAGAGCATACCCCCATAGTGACACTTTTTATGGAGGTAATGGTAGAAAGAAGGTTCAATCATTTTCACCTTTCATGACTGAGAGATCCTGGTGTCTTCATTTCCAAAGCTGAAATGAAAATGTTTTTAATCTTCAGATGCCTGGTTATTTGGCAAGAATGCTCCTCTCGCCAGCTCCCTCTCCTTTTCCAAGGAGAGCTTTCCTCTCCATTCTTTTTGTAGGCTTATCGCAATTCAGAAGGTGATTGGAACTCCTTCCTGTCTGCACCCCAGGATAGAGCTGCAACTAAAAATGCTTTCCATGGAGGAGTTGAAAAATCCGTAACAAATCTATGATTCTCCCCCCCATCTTCAGCATGGGGTACGTTCCCATCCTCACACTTAGCTTGTAGTTATGGCAACACACATTACACGACTACATCTAGTCCAAGCAGTTATGAATTCAGATTTCTATTGGAAGATTCTGGTATTGCTTTTTTCAACATTTTATCCTTCTGATACATTGTTATGGATCAACTTTTCAAAGCCTGAGGCCCAGGTAAAGAAAGATACCTTGGCTTTCTTGATACTTTTGCAAACAAAACCACCACCTGAACTGAACCAACACCTCATTGGGTCTTCTGTCTTTGTTCTCCTCTGTCATTAAGACTTAACATCTTTTTATTTATCTCTTTAGCTTGAGGGAAGGCAGAGAGAGGGCAGCATCATGTTGAAGCTAAGATATCATAAATTTATGTCATCCATTGATCCTTTTCCTGATGAAGATAAGCCAAAATATGGGATTTGTTCTTTACATAAATTATGAATAACCGATAGAGTCTGGGGTTTCCAATGTCATGACACCTAATCTGTAGACTCTGAATGGGACCTTATTGAGAACAGGGCAGCTAGGTGGCACAGTGGATAGAGAGCTGGGCCTGGGGTCAGTTCAAATCTGGCCTCAGATAATTACTAGCTGTGTGATCCTGGGCAAGTTATTTAACCCTATTTGCCTCAGTTTCCTCTTCTGTAAAAGGAGCTGCAAAAGGGAATTGCATCACTGCAATATCTTTGCCAAGAAAACCCCAAACGGGGTCACAAAGAGTCAGAGATGGGATTGGCAATGGAATGTAATGAACACCTGGGGGATTTTGAAGAAATGGAAAGGACAGAGACTTGAGGCAGATAGATCAATTAAGAGGCTGTTCAAATAGTCCAACAAAGATTGACAAAAGGTCAGAATTATCCAGTCTTTAGCACATAGTAGGCACTTAATAAGTGTTTATTGATTGCCAGCATGAATAGACTTCTGCCTATTTGTCCAAAGGATTTGGAGTCAGAGGATCTGGGTGCTATTTCTAGCTCTATTAGTTAATATCTATATGACCTTGGTCAAGCTCTTCCATCTCAAAGAAGTTTCAATTTCCTCATTTTTAGATAATTTCTATGGACTCTTCCAGCCCTAAATCCTATGAAATGAATCAGATGACCGGAATTCATATCTCAGTTCTCCAAATCATTACTTGAGTGGCTTTGGGGAGTCACTTAACTTTTAAGGACCCTCAGTTTCCTCATCCATAAAATGAGGAGATTAGACAAAATGACCTTTAAAGTCCCTTCCAGTCCTAAACCTATTATCTCACAATACCATAAATCCATATGGTTAGTGGTATATGTTAGCTTGTCCATGTGCACCCTCTCCTGGGCGGACAGGGTTAGTACTCCTGGATATAGGTTAGATATTCTTTCAAGTTGTTTACCTTTTGAAAAAAGTCATGTCATAAGATAACAATGGCCCGCCTAGGGACCCTAGGTAACATTTAGTCTGTTTCCTTTATTTTTTTAAGTTTTTTCTTTTTTTTTACTATGAACAAACACAAACATTTCCACATAGAAAGAACAGAAAAAAATTGTATAAAATATTGAATTTTCATTATCTACAAAATGTGTATATGTGTGAAATTGAAAATGGTAGTTCTAAAACTGATTTCTTTGTCTATGTTCATTATTAAACTTCCTCCTACTCTTTTATGAAAACGTTTCCGTTTCATTGATGCTCCTTTGTTTTTTCTTCTATTTTCTCCCTCCCTCCCTTCCTCCTTCCCTCCCTCCCTTCCCCCATCCCTTCTTCTCTCCCTCCCTCCCTCCCTCCATTCCTTCCTTCCCTCCTTCCTTCCTTCCATCCTGCCTTCCTTCTTGCTTTCTTCTCTCTTTTCTGCCTTTCTTTCGAATCACTACCACTACGCCTACTTTATCCCTACACCTTCCCTTCCTGAAAAAACCCTTCCTTGTAAGAAATATACTCAATCCAAAAAAAAATCCCTGTGTATTTGGCACATCTAAAAATGTATGTCTTGTTTTGTAACTATAGCCCATTACCTCACAAAGAGATGGGAAGCATACTTCACCTTTAGTCTTCTGAAGCCATGGTTGGCCATTGCATTGGTTGGGGTTCTTATGACTTTCAGGTTTGTTTCTGTTACAATGTTGTAGGCATTGTATATTGTTCTCTTCATTTTACTCTGTATGCTTCAAACAAATTTTCCTAGATTTCTCTGAATTTGTCCCTTTTGTCATGTATAGTGCTATAGTATTCCATTACATCCACATACCATAATTCGTTCAGTAATCATTCTTCAGCTGATGAAAAGTCATTCTGTTTCCAGTTCTTTGCTTCGCCAAAATAAACGATTTTATAAATTTTTTTTGTCTATGCGAAGTCTTTTTCTTTTTCTTTTTCTTTCTTTTGGTATATTTTTGGTATAGTAGTGGGTTATTGGTTCACTCCTCCTTCATTCTTTTCCTGGCTCCACTTCTGCCTCTCTGGACTTTTCCCCCTTTCCCCAATAGTCTTCTCACTCTGGAAGATGCCTTCACCCCTGCAACCTCTACCACCATTGATAAGCGAGCTCCTTGTTAGAACCTCCATCTAAGGAAAGGTCCAAGGCAGCCATACTCACTCTTTCATTTTTCTATTGGCTCCTCTAGATTCTTTCACTCCTTCAGCTTCCTTTTTCATGTGTTATCTTCCTCCAGTAGAAAGTAAGAGGGTTTATCTTTCTTTTTGCTTGTATGTGTATTTCCTGCACTTAACATAGTGCTTAATAAATGCTTAATAAATGCTCTATCACTTCAAAATGCTTTCCAGAACAGTTGGATCAATTCACAGAAAACCAAATCAATCCAATAGTTATTTAGTGTACCTGTTCTTGCAAAGAAACTATAACAATTATTGGTCATTTCAATAACATGTTACCTGCAATATGGTCCTCTTTCCCTTCCTCACATTACAATTCCATCCCTGGTACCCTAATCTCTGATAGGTGAACTTTCACCTTATCTTGCCTCCATATTACTTCGAAGCCAGCTCTAAACTATTCCGCTAAGGGTTTATTCCACCTCCTATAACCCTATTTCCCCTTCATGTTTTGTTTTCTCTTACTGGAAGATAAGGCAGATAGGTGGTGAAGTCCAGGCCTGGAGTCAGGAAGATCTGAGTTCAAATTAGACTTCAGACATTTACTAGCTATGTGACCCTGGGCAAGTCACTAGCTGGAGAAGGAAATGACAAAGCACTCCAGTAGCTTTGCCAAGAAAACCCCACATGGAGCCACAAAGAGTTAGATGTGACTTAAATGACAGAACAACCACAACTAGAAAGTAAACTTCTTAAGAGCAGAGATGCCTTAGAATAAGGGTAGGGCTGAAACCTCTTGATTTGGCTCAGTGACTTAAGTAGGTGAGAATATTTCCTAAACAGTCAATCTGACCTGAGTATGAACAGGGTCCAAAGCCTCTGTCTGAATCAAAGAAAGGCATTATATGAGAGACTGGGTCAGTAATTTATATAAAGGGGAGACAACACCTCAGAATGTGGGTGAGAGGAAGAGATTCTGATCACCTGGATTCTGGAGGTTGGAGAAAACATGAGGCAAAGGGAGGACTGAGCTGTGACACAGAAAGAGGATATGAAGAAGAGTGGCATTTCAAAGAAGACACACTGGACATTCAGCTCTTTCCCCAACTTCCCCTCTTGCTTCTTGTCTCTCCACGTGCACTATAACACAACTTGCTGTTTCTTTAACCAAATGTTTCTAGTAAACTGTATCTTACCTCAACCACAAAAAGGCCAGGGGTTAACTAAAGGTAGATATACATATAAAGTTAAGCAGAGTCCTCCCTCTATCTAGTGTTAGGAATTTTCCTGAGGGCCAAGAGTGATTGTGACAGAACTTTGAATTTTTCATGCAAAATAAACTTTCCAAAGCCAAATCGGAGTCAGGTCAAGTCAACTGGCATTTATTAAGCACCTACTATGTGCCAGGCACTGTCTTAAGTGTTGGGGATGCCAAAAAGGGGGAAAAAACAATATCTATTCTCAAGGAGCTCACAGCTAAGGGTAAGACTTAATAAGAGGAGAGGTGGGGGATGGAGTAGGAAAAGGGAAGCCTTGCTGGAAATCATGGTTTTTGAGTTGTGCTTTGGAATTCATTAGATGCAAAGGAGAAAAGAGGACTTTCCAGCCAGTCAGAAAGTAGATTGCATTTTCCCATAAGAAACTTATGTGTTTTGTTCTGTGGTATAATCATAGAAATGATTGCAATGTTAGAACAAACATAAAACAATTGTAAACCTCTATAATTATTAAAAATAATAAAATTACACACCAAGTTTTTAACAGAACCATAAAGGTACTCTACACATTAGAGGCCCCCAAACACCGTAAAACATACATTTAGTGAATAAAAATACAATAGGACTATAACATAAAATAAAACCAATATACTAGATATTATAAGCATTGATTAACATCAATTTTACTTGCCTTCTTAGAATTTAGAAGGGTTTGGGAGGAGAAAGATGCAATGTAGAGGGTTGTTAAAGAAAGTCTGAAATTTCTTTTTGATTTGAAAATTTTCCTTGGCAAGAAGGATATCCAAAATAATTTCATTGGAGTTAGAACTGTCTTAAAATTCAGAACAATGAACTATATACACGTCTGTTGTCACAGGGATGAAAGGATTTGGTTAAACAAGCATTTATTAGGTGAATGCTATGTGCAAATGATAGACAAGGCTCTAGAGACAGATAAAAAACAGTCTATTTGCTCTCAAGGACCTTACTTCAACTTGGTGGGTACAAGAGGCACACAGATAAATAATTGTATCAAAACAATTCAGTCCAATTCTCTCTCTCCCTCTCTCTCTCTCTCTCTCTCTCTGACTTTGTCTCTCTCTTTTAATGTATAGTGTAGGGAATAAATAGAGTACTGATGTTTGAGTCTGGAAAACACGAATTCAAAACCCTGCCTTTGATGCCTACTCTGTCAATTGGGTAGATTATTTAACCTTTAGGTGTCTCAAGGAAGTCCCTAGTTCCTACCCTAGGAGTTTTCCACCCAGTGAAATCATCAATCCTTCTAGTATTCAGTAAAACTATAAGTTCCTTAGGGACCCAGAGCTCAGTGCTTTTTATTTCCTGTAGTACTCATACCTAGTAAAATTAGGCACATAGTGAACATTTCATAAATGTTTGTTGTTCAGTCAATTTCAGTCATGTCTGACTCTTTGTTGCCCCTTTTTGGGATTTTCTTCGAAAAACTACTGGAGTAATTTGCCATTTCCTTGTCCAATTTATTTTACAGATGAAGAAATGGAGGCAAACAGGGTTAAGTGACTTGCCCAGGGTCACACAGCTAGTCAGTATCTGAGGCTGGATTTGAACTCAGTTCTCTTTGACTCCAGGCCTGGCCCTCTATCTACTTTGCCACCTAGTTAATTTAATTAATGACAGGGCCTTAACTGAAATGACAGTTTTAGTGGAGTACGTCTTTGATGGAATGGAAAAGCATTTCTGAAGCACTAAATATGTGACCTTTTTTTCTCAAACCTGAGGGCCCCTTCCAGACCTATAAAAAGTTCAGGAGAAATGATGTAGCATAAACACAACAACAACAAAAATTAATGAGACGGTTGCTTTAAGAGAAAATATTTTTTTTAATTGCTAGTATTTGCATAACACTTTAAGGTTTGCAAAATGCTTTTTGTATGTTATCTTATTCAACATGGAAGGAGGTGCTACTTTATCCCCATCTTGCTGATGAAGAAACTGAGACAAACAGGTTAAATGACTTGTCTAGGGGCACCCAAGTAGTGCAGATCTTCCTGATATCTTAGCCTATGAATCTGAGATCACTGCACAGAGTGTGTAAGAGAAATGGGCTGTTAGAAATGTCATCCCAGAAAAAGAGGTCAGAAAAATGAGGAGGTTAAAACTGAAAATGCAGCCAGGAAAAACTGAGAAGACTTATGTGAACTGATGCAAAGTGAAATGACCAGAATCAGCTAACATCCTACATAGTAACAGCAATATTGTAACAATGATCAACTGTGAAAGACTTCGTTACTCTGATCAAGACAATGATCCAAGACAATTCCAAAAGACCCATGATGAAAAATGCTATGCATCTCCAGAGAGAGAACTGATGACGAAGCATGCTGTCTTCAATTACTTAATTTTTCTGCCTTTTTCTCCCCCAGCATGGATAATATGTAAATATTTTACATGATTTCACATGTATAATTAATATGAAAAATTAAATGGGTGAGGGAGGAGGTGGAGGAATGGAGAGAATTTGGTACTCAAAACTTTTAAAAAATAAATGTTAAAATACACAGATTTTTAAAAAATTTTAAATGTGCTCCTTTGTAACAAATTTTAAAAGTGCTCCTTTATAACAAAAAAAATCTTCCCTTCCCTCGCCTATAAGAATTATCAACCATACCCAAAGAGTGCAAACTGTTACGGAAAGCGCAAACGCCGCCACCTCGAGGCAACTTAGAAACCAAAGACTGTGAGTCATGAAGGGGTTAACTGGGTGTGGGAGAGGCAGGACGGGGGAGGATTGTGGGAATTGTAGTTGTAGCCCCACGGGCTTATGGGAAATGTAGTTGCTGTCTGTCCAACATGGCTGCCCCCAGGTAAGGAGTTGTGGGGAACGAGGGGGAGGGTGGGGAAGGGGCTATTAGGGCGGGCACAGAGCTAGGGGAGCGAATGTGGGTCTTACAAAAGGATAGCCAAGTCGCGGCCTCCACCTGGCTACTGCTGCTCCCTTTTTCGCTCCATACTAGGCAGGTCTTGGAGTCGAACTCAGAGGGATCCTTGGACTGGCTCGTGTTCCTGGGTCCCTGCGTGAGGCGTGCGGTGTGCGGCGCGGGGGGCGCTGCGCGGTGTCTGCACCTGTGTGTGCCCCCATGGTTGGCTGGTGTTTGTGTGGCGTTTGCATTCGTATGGGCCATTTTTGTATTTGTCTGAGATGTGTCCGCGTCTGGTGCTTACCTTGATTATTTCTAATTAATCCTGTATATAATTTGCTTCCCCCATTAGATTGTGAGCTCCTCGAAGGCCGGGCCTGTCCTTCACCTTTCTTCGTATTCCAGGCCCCATCATAGAACTTGGCACATAGCAGGCCCTTAATAAGCGTTCATTTACTGATAGACAGAGCCCCGGGCAAATGCCATAGGGGCTCTGTGTATCTCAGGTTAGATACAGAAAATAAGATGTCGTGAGTAGGTATTTTGGGTGTATGGATTTGAGTGTGGCGAGTGCCTTTCTGCCTCTTGGCTCGCCCCATTAGCCCACCATTCTTGGTAGTCCCCGTCTCTCCTGCTCCTTAAAGCTCTTCATTGGTCCTGTATTCCAGACTGCTCACACCCACCGTGAGCCTTGCAGCTGCCTCCTGACTGCTCTTAGTTTTAATTCTTCGAGACTGTTGTTTTTTATTTCTTCCCTCACTTTTTATCCCCTCCCGTTCCATCAGAGGAATAGGGGAATCATGACAGTAAAGTATCATAGAAGCCAAGGGAGAGGAGAGTGATTGGCAGTGTCAAAAAGGCACAGAGAGAGATCTAGTATTTTTCAAGAAATTCATCAGTGAAGTGGAGAAGAGAAACTTAGCCAGATTCTATTAACATTTCCCACCACTTCTTTCAGTCTTTAAACAGTGATTCATCTGCTGTTCTTTTTCTTCTTTTCTCCCTTAAAAATCCCATACTTGGTTGAAGTAGGTTTTAACATTATAGTTGGATTGAATAGCAGAGTCAAGAGAAGGCTTTTTTTTTTTGGCATAGGAGAGCCCTCAGCATATTTGTAGACTGAGAGGAAGGAGCCAGGAGAGACAGAGACTGAAGATGTAGAGAAAGAAGGCATGACTGATGGAGCAGGGCTAGGGTATAGATGAGAGGCATGGTGAGGTGAACTTTGGCCAGAAGTAAGGAAAGCCACCTCTTCTTCTGATACCAGAGGGAGTAGTAAGTTCAGTGGTTAGTGACTTTTGACAGAATCTGATGATCATTGAGGAATGAAGAAAAAGTATATCTGAAATTATGATGTGAATTGGGGAGAAATAGGATTCTGTTTATTAGAGATAACTTGCAGAAAACTCAAACTTACTGCATTAAGTGAGATACTATTCTGTTAGTGTAGATTAAGAAAAAAGTTTATATATATGTATGGTAATAAGGCTCCACCTGCTGGAAACTAGATTGCTAACTGCAAACTAAACTCAGCAAGATTCTAATAACATTTCCTACCACTCTTTATCTGTCTTCAAACATTGATTCATCTGCCATTCCTTTTATTCCTTCTATCTCCCTAAAGATCCTGTACTTGAAGAAGGTTTAAGTCAAATCCAGGAGGCCTTAAATACCTAGCTAAGGATTTAGAATTGAATGATGAAAGCAACTAAAGAATATTGAGCTGTGGAATGAAGTGATCAGAGTAGAAAGATTACATTTGGCCATGGCATGTGTGATGGAGAGAGTGGAAGAGGAGAGAACGGTGGGGAGACTTGCAGTAGGTCAGACAGGAGGTAATGAGGGCCTGGTCTACAGTGATAGAAATGAGAATGGAAATTGAATCTGTTATATTTTGGGAGTAGAATTGATGAGATGTTGTGACTTCTGTGTGGACAGGAAGGAACGGAAGTCAGACATCACTGAGATTTTTTAACTGATTGATTCTAGGAAAGTAATAGAAAGCTAAAATGAACATCAAAAAAATCCTGGTAATTCCCACTTTGTGCTATCTTCTTTGCATGTAAAACACAAGACACACATAACTAGTATAGGAAAAATATCTAACCTAATGAGTTATTTGGTAGAGATTCTTTGGACTTTCAGATTCCATCAGAAAAGCATCACTTTATGAAATGCTTCCTCTGTCCTTAATGTGAGGCAGCCAGGTGCTACAATGAATACCACTGCTCAAGTCAGGAAGACTCATCTTTCTGAGTTCAAATCTGACCCCAGACATTTGCTGTGTGACCCTGGGCAAGTCACTTAACCCTGTCATCTCAGTTTTCTCATCTTTAAAATGAGCTGGGGAAGGAATAGCAAACCACTCCTTTATCTTTGCCAAGAAAACCCCAGTGAGGTCATGGGGAGTCAGACACAACTGAAAATGACTGAAAAACATCTCTGATGCACAAAATATGCCTTTTACTTTTTGCTTGCGTTTGATGATGAAAATACCTTGTACAAATGGTAGTTAATGATAGCTAGCATCTATATAGCTCTTTAAGATTTGCAAAGTGCTTTATGTATGTTAACTATCAAACTAGGCACACAATAACTATTTGTTAAAGAAAGGAAGAAAATCAAGTGTGTTTTAAAAACAATCATTATAGAAGCAGTTGCAATATTGATAGAGGACTTTCCTTAATACTGCACTGGATATCTGATCTCATTTCTACTGTGGACAGCCTTCCGTTGTTGCACACCATAACCTATGCTTGCCTCTGATTTGGGGTGAATCTGTTAATATCCTTCCTAGAGTCTTCAAGAAGGAGCCACTCAATTGTTAGATGCTTCCTGTAGATTTTTTTCTGTTTCAGCAGTACCATTTAAGAACCCAGGTTATCTGTCTGTTATCCCTTGCTCTTTCCACAAACTAGTCCAACCTTCTCTTTTCAAGCATATGCTTTCTTGATGCTATCTCTTGTTACCAGAAGTATCAGATTTAGACCCAAGGGGCAGGGCCCTGTGGCCCACATCATATTAAAATGTACTTGGGGAATGTTTAACAAAATAAATAAAATGCAAAACAATATAATGTTCATTTGTGGTTTTCTAAGTCAGAATGCTGCCCCATCTAAGTTTGACACCACTTCCTTAAGCCATTTCTCTGTGGTTCATCAACTCACTTTGAAGTCTTTCAGTGCGTGTGTTAAGGACATGCAAGATTCCTTGATAAATGCAACCATAGGTGAAACACACTTCCCTCTTCTTGGGAGAGAGATGGAGGGCTATTGGTGCAGAATGTTGCATATGCTATTAGACGCACTTGTTTTGTTTGTTGATTTTAATTAGCTTTTTTCCTTTGTTATAAGGGAAAGTTGAGAGACATCATGGCTAGGCGGATAGAACTGGCCATTAAGTCAGGAACATCTGGGTTCAAGTCCTACCTCTAACATGGGTGGGGAACCTGTGGTCTCAAGGCCACATGTGGCCCTGTAGGTCCCCAAGTGCAGCCCTTTGACTGAATCCAAACTTCATAGAACACATACCTTTAATAAAAGGATTTGTTCTGTAAAACTCGGACTCAGTCAAAAGGCTGCACCCAAGGACCTAGAGGGCCACAGGTTCCCTACCCTATAGCACCAAGCACCCTAACATACCCAGGATGGCTGCTAGCACAGGTTCTTAGATATGCTTTTCTAAAGGAAAGCAACTCAATCTTACTTTAATCAAACATATATCATTTACCTAGTTCAGGGGAA
This sequence comes from Pseudochirops cupreus, assembly GCA_028627135.1. Lineage (NCBI taxonomy): Eukaryota > Metazoa > Chordata > Mammalia > Diprotodontia > Pseudocheiridae > Pseudochirops > Pseudochirops cupreus. Next base: position 172,478,447 of record CM053582.1, read on the forward strand.
AAAGTCAGCACTCTGAACTTGAGAGAATACAAACAGAAGTTACAAGCAGACAAAAAATACAGACAGAGAAACATATCAGCAGACAGGGCTTCCAGCTATCTGACCATTACATCCATACCTAGTTAGTTACCAGAGAGGGAGGCACCAACATTGGTAATGGGCGGGGGGAGGTGTCAATGGCTGCTCAGAGTTTCATCTGTCCAATTCACACAACTCTTCCCAAAGTGAGCTCCAAACCAAAACCTCACATCAGGGTATATATAGCCTTCTCCAGGGTCAGAGAATGTCACAACCCTCTTGACCTACTGCCCAATCACAAAGTAATAAAGTGTGGGCATTCCTGAAAAACAAGCCTCCCGTCACAGGCTCCATGTGACTGCATTCAGCCTATTAGGGGGGCAGAGTATATTTTCAAATCAGAGAAGGTTCTCAGATTCACTTAAGCCTATCAGGGAGCCAAGGGGCAGGGAAGATCTTCAAATTCCCATTACATACCCCTGCTCAAACACATATTGAATACTTCTCAATGTCCCAGGCTACTCTTTAAGATGTTAAGGTAAAAAGTGGATACTGATTTTAATTGGTAGAGGGAGTTCCTCGTTAGGGTACCCTGTATTATTGAAAGTGCTTGGCCAGTCAAAATAAGAAACTTAAAGGGTGGAGAAAATGGCTAATGGAAAGTAGCTCTGGATGTAACTGGTGTAAATAACAAAAGACACCTGATAAAATTTTTTTAAAGACTGTCACAAAAAATAACCATGTTCAGCAATCCTCAGATTATCAAAGTCAAGTAAGGCATGAAGCAAAGAAAAATATATGCTCACCAAAGGTGTTTTACCAAAGACATTTCCCCTTCCTTAGAGGTTGTCCTCTACAAAATCCACAAGGAAGAGAGGGGCCTCTATATATTCTTATTTGTCATTCTATTCTCTTGATTGCCTTAGCTCAAGAAGGTCCCTTCAGTGAGATCACAGATTTCTCAAGAGATCAGCCTAACAATTCATACAGGAAAAACTAAAGGGGTGAAGATTGTCTTTTATTCAGATTAGGGTGGGCAGTCTCTTGAGTTATTGTTTGTGTTTACACACTTGCCTGAGTATCTTTCATTTTTCTTTTTAATTGATTTGTTTATGAACTTTTAGTTTACAAGATTCAGTTCCACAATGTCTTGAGTTTCAAATTTTCTCCCCTCCCTCTCTGCACCCTCACCCATGGCGGCATGCAATCAGGTATAGGATCTGCAAATACTTTCACATTGGACATTAGTCTGGTTGTGTAGAAGGGTTGTAACCAATGGAGTGAATAATGGGAAAGAAGAAACAAAACCAAACATGGAAAAGAACGATAGCATGTAGGTTGCTTCAGTCTCCGTTTAAACTCTGGTCTTTCTAGATCTTTCTCTGAATGTAGACATCTCCTTCCATCCTGAGACTTGCAGAGTTGTCTTATGACTGTGTGTTGCTGAGAAGAGTCCAGTTTATCAAAGTTGGTCGTCACACATACAATGTGTCTGTGATTGTGTACAAATTTTTCCTGGTTCTGCTCTTTTCACTTAGCATCAGTTTGTATAAGCTTCTCCAGGTAAATATGAAGTCCACCTGCTCATTTCTTATAGCACAGTAGTATTCCATTACATTCATATACCACAACTTGTTTAGCCATTCCCCAATTGATGGGCATTCCCTTAATTTCCAGTTTTTTGCCACCACAAAGAGAGCTGCAATAAATATTTTTGTACATGTGGGTCTTCCTCCCACTTCTATGATCTCTTTGGGATACAACCCCTGAAGTGGAACTGGGTCAAAGGGTATGCAGTTATTTATAGCCCTTTGAATATAGTTCTAGATTGCTCTCCAGAATGGTTGAATCAATTCATAACTCCACCAACAATACATTAGTGTTCCAATTTTTCCACATCCTCTCCAGCATTTGTCATTTTCCTGTTTTGTCATCTTAGCCAATCTGACTGGTGAGATGTGGTACCTCAAAGTTGTTTTGATTTGCATTTCTCAAATCAATAGTGATTTTGAGCATTTTTTCATATGCTTATAGATATCTTTGATTTCTACCTCTGAAAATTGCCTGTTTATATCCTTTGACCATTTATCAGTTGGGGAATGACTTGTATTCTTATGGATTTGACTTGATTCCTTGTGTATTTTAGAAGTGAGGCCTTTATCAGAGACACTGGTTGTAAAAATTGTTTCCCAATTTCCCACTTCCCTCTTAATCTTGGTTACATTGGCTTTGTTTGTAGAGAAACTTTTCAATTTAATGTAATCAAGATTATCCATTTTGCATTTTATAATGCTCTCTAACTCTTTTTTGGTCATAAAGTCTTCCCTACTCCATAAATCTGACAGGTAAACTATTCCTTGTTTCCCCAGATTATTTACAATAACAGCCTTTATACCTAGATCATGTACCCATTTCGACTTGATTTTGGTATATGGCGTTAGATGATGGTCTATGCCCAGTTTCTGCCATATTATATTCCAGTTTTCACAGCAGTTTTTGTCAAATAGTGAGTTCTTATCCCCAAAACTAGGATCTTTGGGTTTATCAAACAGTATGTTACTATAATCGTTGACTACTGAGTCTTTTGTACCCAGTCTATTCCATTGATCCACTACTCTATTCCTCAGCCAGTACCAAGTAGTTTTGACAACTGCTGCAGATTTAATGCAGGTTACAATCTGGTACGGCTAGGCCACCTTCCCTAGCATTTCCTGGGTATCTTTCTGTTTACATTGTTGTTGTCTGGCATTTATATGGCACTTTAAGGTTTGCAAAGCACTTTACAGATATCTTATTTTATCCTTAACATCCCTGGGAGGTAGGTGCTATTATTACCCTATTTTATAGATGAGAAAGCTGAGGCGGATCATTTCTTGGAGTCATATAGCTAATAAGAGTATATAGCCAGATATGAGCTCAGGCTTCCCCAGTCCCATGTCCTGAATTCTATTCTTTGCACCACCTTGATGCCTCAGATCATTTTGCACACTGTCTAGGCATCTGGTAGTCATTGTGTATGTTGTTTCTTTTTACTGTTTACTTCACTGTGCATTATTAATTCATGTAGATCTTTCCATGCTTCTTTGTATTTATCATATTCATCGTTTCTTACAGCAGAGTAATATTCTATTAGAATCATATACTATTTCATAGTGTGTTTAGCCATCCCCCAATTGATGAGTATTTACTTTATCTCCATTTCTTTGCTTCCACAAAAAAAATACTGTTATAAATATTTCAGGATCTGTATTTTTAACACCAATGTTTTCCTGTCAATATTGTGTGCTTGGGAATCTGGACTTGAATTCCTAAGGAATCAAAGGAACCCAGGGAGCAGTGGAGACATGGGTGGAAGGTGCAAAGTACAAGGCAGGAATAGCATTTTTAAAAATTGTGCTTTGATAAGACTCTATGGAAGATGCTATCCACACCCAGAGGAAGAACTAATGGAATCTAAATGCAGATTGAAGCATGTTATTTTCACTTTATTTTTTTTGTGTTTTTTTTTCTTTTTGCTTTACGTAGTTTTTCTTCTTTTACAACATGACTAATATGGAAACTTTTACATGATTCCACATATATAACCTATATCAAATTGCTTACCATTTTAGGGAGGGGGGGAGGTAATGGACAGAGGGAAAAAATTTGGACTCCAGAATTTAATTTAAAAAATTAATGTTAAAATTGTCTTTACAAGTAATTAGAAAAAAAAACGAAATACTATTAAGGAAGAAAAAAATTGTGCTTTGAAGATAAATATTCCATTCATATTTTTCTTCAGTACCAGCATGGACAACAACAATCAAAGTCAGCCAAAACTTAGTAAAACTGAGAAGAAATTTTTGAGGAAACAAACCAAAGCCAGACACACGTTGCTGAGACATGAAGGCATCGAAAGTGTGACTCATGCCACTGAGGTACCTCAAAACTTTTATTATCACCTGATTGTAAATGTAACTGCCATGTTACTTTCAAATATTAATAACCTCTTTAGTGAAATAGATTTGAGAAGATGTCTTACTTTAGTTACACTTTAGGGTTAAACATTCTGCTTGGGACCATATCCTGATCATATATAATTGTATAATCATATATAATTTAGCCATATGAATTCCCATTGCTTTTGCTGGATAGCTGGAGGAAGCTTATGTTTTAGGAGATGTTATCACTTAGGGGACTAGAGAAAACTTGAATTCTACTTCCCATTCTGTCACTTTACTCTGTGAAGGGGCAAATCAGCTCATGTTTCTGGATCTCAGTTTCCTCACCTTTAAAATGGGAATATCTACTCTATCTCATAGGATTATTGTGAAGATTAAATGAAACACTATATATTAATAACGAATAATAACTCATATATATAGTGCTTCAGTATTTGCACAGCACCTTCCAACAACCCTGTGAGGTGGATGATGCAACTCTTATTAGCCTCATTTTATACATTATGAAATAGAACCTCTGTGAGGGCTCCAGAGAAGAAGTGAATGAGTTGGGCTTTGAACCCAGGTCTCCTGACTCCAGTTCTAGAACTCTTTCCATTATGCTGTGGTGCCTCAAAAGGATTACGAATATAACATGGTATTGCTATTGTCTATTATTTCAGTTTTGGTCCATTCTGAATCATATGTGGAGACTCCTAATGAATTTAAAATAAACATATAAGTAGACAACATGGTTGACATTATTTGTTGAGAGGCAATATCACTTCTGGCAGATAAGAGGCCTAGCACAGAAACTGAATATTAATGATGGGGGAATTTAAAGGAAATTTCTGATTGACAGGATGGAAATAAGATGACAGATTAAGTGACTTTTAAATAAAGAGTTAATGCCTAAATATATCTGAGGAACTATATTAGATGAAGAGATGTTCAGACAAATTCAGAGATATTAAGCCATTTGCCTTCCCTCCACCTGAGGTACTCTTTGTTTCTCCTGAGGTTGCTGCTGAGGTAGCCAAAGTATTAAATGGATGCCCCGTCTGGTGCAGGATGTTCTAATTGCTGCAGGGCCACTCTTTTTATTTTCCTTATACAAGAGCCATTTGACATAGTAGTAAGAAAAGAGAAAGGAAGAGAAGAAGTTAAGAGATTCTTAAACTATATTTGACGTTCTTCTGGCTTTGTTTACCTGCCTTGATCAAACCACAAGGAACACCTGAAGAGTGAGGTTACAATGGAACCTCTTCTTTTATGTTTGAGGCTTTTCTGCAATAAGCAAACTGTACTCCAGTCTGTCCTGGATGCTTGGATCTTTTTTTTTTTTTTAGTTTTTAGCACTTAGCACATTTCTCTTCAACTTTTTAACTTAAGGACCATGACAAAACAAGGTTTTATAGACCTGATCTCCCACATGCCTTTGACTCCAGGAGAAAATAAATTGTTGATCTTTTATCTGGCTTAAAAAACACTTGAACTGTTTTGGATATCTAGAAAAAAAATCATTTTTGTACATTTTGACAATGATTCACATGCTATGGAAAATGTATTTTTCAAACATTAACTCATTATTCTATGATTTGCCTAATAGGATCATTATCTAGAAGAGAGTTGAGAAGTCATTTAGTCCAACCGCTCTCATTTTATAGATAATGAAAATTAGTCCTAGAATGGTTGTGAACCCAGATCTTCCAACTTTTGAACCATTGCTCTAACTTTTAGACTGATCTACAGAGGACTTAGAGAAGATCTTTAAAGGAAACCAGTGGTCTTCAGGACGTTCTCTGAGAACTATTGCCCTAGAGATAAGAGAAATACTATGAATGCATTAAGAACTCCATAAATATTTTGCATTTGGAAGAAAATCATTCAAACTCTCAAGTTTTAAACCAAATTTTCTGAATTTTAAAAAAGATTGTATTTTCAGAAAAATGATTAGCTATTTTCAGATCATATCTGAAAAATACACTTATATGTAGATTTCACAATTAAAGATGAAACAGTGGCTAATGTTGAGATGGGTTTATCCTTTAGCTAAAACTAAAGGTTAAAGTTAGGTTTGTCAAAGTAAGGTGTCAGAGAGGAACAGTGACTTGAAGCATTAATATGAAATCTCTAGCTAAAATCTAAAGGGTTAAAATGAACAAAGAAGCATAAGATAAGAAAAGAAACTCTTCTTTCTAGCCTTATTCTTTTTCTTTCTTACGCACTTTCTATGTCTTTTTTTCCTCCAAAAGGAACAATTTTGGAACCTTGGCAGTCATCAGCTGTTCCAGCCTGAGAGCCTGTCTACCTGTCAATCTCTTTGTTTCTCTTTCTCTGATGCTCAGTCTCAGTGTCTCCCTCTCCCTCTCTCTCTCTTTCTCTCTGTCTGTCTCTCTCTCTTTCTTTCTCTGTCTCTCTTTCTCTCTCTCTTTCCCACACAGACACACACACAGACATACACACCCCCCACACACATATACCCTCCCCCCGCACAGATTTGCTCTTAAGGCTATCCTGAAATTCATACCATCATTTGCCTTGTAGTGCAGTCTTTAATGAGGTCCTTTTGGCAGGTCATAGACTAAACTTTCTTTATTAATGAAGTCCAGAATAGTTCTATATTAGATATATGAAATTGAATTCTAGTCTAAAGTATTTATTGTTATAGCAAGATGTGTGTGTGTGTGTGTGTGTGTGTGTGTGTGTGTGTGTGTAGGTGTGTGTGTTGGGGGGGAGGTTGGCCTTGAGAGATTATCTTGTTTATTTTTGTTGTCATCATATTTCATTCTTTACAGTTTTTATGGCAGAGACCTATATTTCCCAACTCGTTTTTGTTTGTGAAGGTCTGGTGAATCACAAACCAATCTTATCCTTGATGAGAGACTTATTTTTGCTGTGTTTTAATATTCTCAGAAACAGTCGATGATAAAATAAAAGTTATGTATCATTCAGACTAGACAGCAGATTTTTCTCTGTTCAAGGACTTTTGCTTGAGACCAAAAGGATGTGTCATCAGAAGAAAAATACAAAGGAGAGGGAAAATTCTTTCCCTGAATAAAGTTTAATACAAGGCAGCAAAAAAAAAAATCACATTTGCTGAAAGTTCTGTGCCTCCTGGATGATGTATATTACTTATAGAAAACTTTGAAAGGAACTTTGTGTGGCTGTTCATTGGTTAATTTAGCCAGCTTGGTGTTGGACAAATTTTTACGTGTTTCATCTTAAATAGAATGTATGACTAATGCTGCATTTAAGTGTAATTTTTAAAAACTCAGTTGTTCTTGGAAATAATGTAAAATACTTGTTTTAGGATGTCTTTATGTGATTATATTAAATTTATATTTATAGTTAATAAGCAAGATCCATATTCTGAATTTGGGCTGGTGTGTATGTTTTATTTTTCCAAAAATCAACATCCACAATGAGTTGGTATTTGCTATCAACACTAAGTATCAAATTAATTGTATTTTGGGCTTTTTGTATAAAATTATTAAACTAATTAATCATTGAATAATTATAAAACAGTATTCATTTTTTTTCCTTCTGGCGTTGTTGTACTAGTAAAATATTCCTAAGAATAAACAAATCAATTTTGATTGCTAATGTCTCTTTTTTTGTTGTTTTGTTTTAATTAGAGCCTTGTTGTTGCCAATGGAGGTTTGGGTAATGGTGTGAGCAGGACCCAGCTGCTTAGGGTTTTAGAGAGATGTGGATCAGTGGAAGCTCTCTTAATGCCGCCTAACAAACCCTACTCCTTTGTAAGATATAGGACCAAAGAAGAATCCAAAAAAGCCTATGTAACCCTTAATGGAAAGGAAATAGTGGAAGACTTGGGACAAAATATCACTCTGTACTTAAACTTTGTGGAAAAAGGTATTTTATTTGTTTACTTTCTGAGAACAAATCTTGATTTTGCCTTGGTTCATGTTCTTTTCTTAAAAATTGGGACTTATAGAATGAAGATTAGTTAAATAACAGGTCTGTATATACATTGGAGCAGCTGAGTGGGACAGTGGATAGAGCACGGGACCTGGAATCATTTTCCTGAGTTCAAATCTGGCCTCACACATTTACTAGCTGTGTGACCCTGGGCAAATGGTTTAACCCTGTTTGCCTCAGTTTCCTCACTTATAAAATGAGCTGGAGAAGAAGAAGGAAATGGCAAACCACTCTAGTATCTTTCCAAGAAAACCCCCAAAATGGGGTCATGAAAAGTTGGACAGGACTGAAACAACTGAACAGTAACGAGCAACATTTAGCCATTGGTTCTGTTGATAGTACAAATGTGTCCAATTGACATATATTAAATCATCATGGAATTCATAGTGCCTATCATGGTATTTAATAAACTAAAGTCATTTTGAGATTCAGTTTAATTGTTGAGGATCACCCTCCATGGCCATGTGCTTAAACTTAGGAAAGGGAAGGAACTCTATATTTACTTGTCCTTCCAGGGAAGAATTTGATAGATCAAATTTACATTGCTTCAAAATGTGTTTTAAAAGGAAACTTTAAAGGATCATTTTTAAAGAATGTTTTTGTGTTTTAAAAAATATATTGTGTTTCATCTCTGCTTAATTGCAAATTTTTTCCAGTTTTAAATCCGTGGCGTAAACTTAGACCTCTCTTCCCTATCCTCGATTAGATTGTGTCTGAGTTTTTTATGCCTCTAATAAATTTTTAAAAATTAAAATTAGGAAATTAGTTTTCATCAGAAAGCTAAATATTGTCGCTATCATTTCCCGTCACTTGTTCTTTCTTCTCTGTTAAGAACACTTATTACAGAGTAGCCTAGAGTAAGTGAATTTAGGAGCTTTTTCTTCTCCGACATGCATAATAGAAAGTACCAAACTTCCAAAGCTGTTGCACTCACACTTATAAATTTGTGACTTTGTGAATGAGAATAGGACAAAATCAGAATGATTTTGGTACTTGTCCGTAGTGACTACCCACTGAACTGCAAATTCAGAAAGTGTTTTTTTCTACTATTTCAGAGAGAAATGGAAGTTGTATTTAAATATATAGTTGATTTATGTTTTGTTCAAAAGAATTCTAAGCACAATTTTTTTTAAACTGAAGCCATTCACAAGGCTTTATTTATATGTCATTTGTACAACATATTAGATTAGTGGACTTGTGTTGATAAAATACAGTGAAATCCCATTAAGATTTGTGAGTTGTGGCTTACATTTATCTAGCACTTTATCCTCCCAAAGTACTTTCCATATGTTCATTTCATTTAGACAGCAAGAATTTATTAAACACCTGTCCCGTGTAAGATACTGTGCTATACCCTAGGGATATAAAGATAAAGCAAGGAATGAACTGCCCCTAAAATGTTTGTATTCTACTGGGAAGATAGAGCATTTACACAACAATGTAAAGGCAAGGAAACTTGAGGAGGGCAAGGAATGTAAGAGTACAAGCAACTGTAGGCACTAGGAAAACATCTCATTTCTGTTCTCGTAGTGATCCAGTGAGGTACACAGTGCTAGCATTATCCCTGTTCTTAAGATGAGGAAACAGACTTAGAGGAGTTAAGTGACTTGCCCAAACTTATATAATGACGAAGATGATGATGATGATGATGATGACGATGATATTAGCTAACATTTATATGGGGCTTTAAGGTTTGTAAAGTGCTTTACATATTTTATCTTATTTGATCCTCACAACAACCCTTTAAGGTTATCCTTATTGTACAGCTGAGGAAACTGAGGCCCAGAGATGTCAAGTGACTTTCCCAGAGCCACACAAGTAGTAAGTGTCTGAGGCAGAAAAGGAAGTCAGGTCTTCCTAACCCCAAGTCCCGCACTCTCTCCACTGTGCCACATCACTGCCTAACTAGTAAGTCATAGTAGGACTGGAATGTAGGTCTTCTGGTCCAGAGTCTACTGTCTTTTCACTGTACCAACTTGTGATTGCATGTATTTGGATTTAGCACGTCCTTGAAGATATTTTAGTCTCCAGCAGACATTTTTTTTGTTCCCTCCTACTTTTTAGGGGCAGGTAAGTGGCTCACTGGAGAGAATGCCAGGCCTGGCATCAGGAAGACTCAAATGGCAAAGAAAACCCCAGAGAGAGTCACAAAGAATTGGGCATAACTAAAAAATCACTGAACAACAGAAAATATTTTTAAGCATGGGTTTCCCTGTACCTATTTTCTATACCTGCATCCTAATCAGTTATCCTTTCAGAATTGCAATTATATTTGGAGCCATTTAAAGTATGGAAAATTTCATTTTTGATATTATCATTTTCTTAGAGAGTAATGTATTAGTTTTCATTTCCTTTGGTGACTATAACCTAGTGTCCAGTATTCTAAGAAAAGTAATTGTACATTAAGACTTCTGTATGAAATGACTGGAGAATGGGGCAAGCCAGCTGGCACAGTGAATAGAGTACCGGACCTGGAGTCAGGAGGACCTGAGTTCAAATCCAGCCTCAGACACTTAAACACTTGTTAGCCACGTGACCTTGGAAAAGTCACTTAACCCTAATTGCCCTGCCTTCCCCCCTCCAAAAAAAGCAAAAAAAAAAATGACTGGATAATACTTGATATTTCATTTAAAGAGGTCTGCTGTTGGGCATTTTAAAAATTTGATAAAGATTTTTTTCTTGTGTGAGATTTGAAAAAGTGATTTAATCATTATTGAATATAATACCCAAGTAAATGCTGTTTTCTTTGTCACTGGTTATGACAGTGGACAAAATTCATTATATTTTTCTTAGTTTTTTACTTTTCATTTTTCATATGTAATATATAACTTTGGGTCAAATTTTATATTCTACACGTGAAATTTAGGGAATTTATGACTTGGAGTATGGATATATGGATGGAATTATTATTTTGTATGTAGTTATTTTCAGTTTATTTCTCTAGTGCATTGGGAAGATCACAGGCCTCCAATATTACCTCCAGGCCTCATGATTGTGGAAGAAATTGTCTGTCCTGAAGATGAGAAAATGTTATTGGAAAGTATTGATTGGACCGACAATTCTGTTGGTCAAAATAGTAAGTGAAAGTTATGGAAATCAAGTCTTTGCATATCTTTTTAAGGGGCTCTCTTGGATGCTTTTCTCTGTCACACTCTGATTGATACATATTGTCAGTGACATGGGTTCTTCAGTACAGCTTACTACCTTGTCATGGGTTCTTATCTTGTACCATGGTTGCCTGGGCCTTTCCATAAATCTTCTGTGAAGAATTCACACAATGTGCTAGAGACCTTATTCTTATTCCTTTGGTATGTTGGGGATACCAGTGTAGTGTTCTGTCTGTCTTTTGGTTTTCTACATTCTTTCTAAATGACTCATCTCCCTCTTTTTCTAGTTATGTTGGGGTCTGGAATGCTTTTGTCTGTAACCTCAGTTTGTAAAATATTTTTGTGTTCAGGTATGTCTGTAATATCACTGTGTGAAACTAAGTTGTAAAATCACACTTTCCCCAGCCTAAAAGTCTTTTCCCTGAGCCAGCACTCTGCCTAGCTACAATTCATTAATTGTTTAGCCATACCTATAAATACATCACCCAAGCATTCAAACAGACCCTTTAGTTTAGAGAAATGCATAGTCCCTTTGTGGCCAGCTGCACCCAAAATCCTTGAATAAACTATCAGAGAGATAATTCCCTCCCAACTTGGCACCTCCTGAAGCCCCCAATCAATCTAGCTTCTAAACTTGGCACCTCCTGAAACAATCAAGCCTACCCTCCCAACATTCATATGGTCAAAGAAAAGACCTTGATGAGTAACAGACTGGACATATCTCAGTCAGCCCTGACTACAGGTGACCTAGTGACGTGTCAAGGCAAAAATCACACCTTCTGGTAGCTCCCTCGTGGGCTTTCTCCCAGTGAATTATGGGCAGTATGCCTGCGCAGTTGCCACAAAAAGTGCATGTCCCTTTAAGTACTGATCACTCCTAAACTCCTCCCTAATCCCACCCTTACTCACCTAGTGAGAATAATTGATACCAGATTTATGGCTTTTTCACTATATAAAACTATATCTCTAATTCCTGCACTTTTGCAGGTCCCCCTACCTCTCCTGCCCACTGCAAAGTCGGCTTAACAATAAACTTTTACAATCCTCACTACCAAGATTGCTTGAGTCTGGGGAATTCATTTCAGACTAGAACCCTTCAAGGATTTCCTAGAAATCCAAGAAAAACATCTTCACCCTCATCAGTTATACTGGTCCTTGATGATATATATTTATACCTCTTCTCAAATACCAATTGTGTGGTAACCTGCTGCAACCTAATTATGTCTTCCTTCTTTCTAGGGTCCTTTGGGTTACTTATAATTAAGATTTTTCTGAGATCTTAGTGTACCATGATGTATGACTGTTTGGCAATAGTAGGGAAGTATTGGTTTTAAAAAAGATGGTCCAGCAAGGAGCACTTTGGGATTATTGAAAATACCTTGCAGTCTTCCTCAATTCAGTTCAGTTCAGTCATTCACCTCCTACTTACTTCTAGACCCAGATCATTGTCCATCTACAGTACTTGTCTAAGATATATATAGAGAAAGAGACAGTATGGTATGTGTATACATATATCTGTATACACACATATTAATTATCTATATACTGCACATATATGTGTAAAACGTGTGAATATGTTGTATGATGTGATATATGATATAATATGACATGATGTGTACATATTGTCTTCCTCAGAAATCTGACTGATGTTTCATTGCCGCTTAGAGATAGCTAAGTTCCTGGGGACTGTGTATAAGCTCTAGGAGGTTCTTACAAGATAGAAAGGTATCTGATTCAGTGATGAATTCTTTGCCTGTTATCTAATAATCAGTGTAGCCAAGTTCATTGCCAAGTTGGCCATAGAGTGATGAATTTTTTGACCACAGTACATACACACATGAATGCACATGTGCCCACAGACACATGTTCATGTGCACACAGACACAGTTACCCCCCCCAGGCAGACGAGATTCTCTGCCTAATGTGCATTTTTTCATCTATTTTATTTTTATGATGTTGATGTTTAAAGCAATCTTTTATTCTGAATTGTTAAACAGATTTCACTGAGGAGGCATTAGAGCATTCTGGGGCTCTCTGCAATTAATGCAATGTCATCTGCAAAAACATTTGGAGAACCTAATGTATTTGCCCATGCAGGGGTGGGGAACCTGTGGTCTTGAGCCTGCACGTGGCCCTCTGGGTCCTGAAATGCAGCCCTTTGACTGAATCAGAACGTCACAAAACAAATTCTGTTAAAAGGATTTGTTCAGTAAAACTTGGACTAAGTCAAAAGGCTGCAGCTGAGGACCTAGAAGGCCACATGTGGCCTTGAAGCCACAGGTTCCCCACCCCTGGCCCATGCCATAAAAGAAGTCCCAGGCAGGATCTTGGCCAGAGGCCTTGCAGCTGATGGCAAGCGTCTCTAAGGGCTCCCGTTCCTTCGTAGCTCAGTTCTGAGTTATTCTTGGTGTTTGTATTTCTTCCCAGAGTTAAGCAGATTATACTAACAATACTTTGCCCCTATGGTGCAGATTTCCTATAAGAACTAGAAAGACTGTTCTCTCATCATTTCTCATAGTCAGAACCTCAGATACTTCAAACTTTTTTTTTGGTTTTAAGAATCTAATATACTGTCTTTAAATTTATAATGCTCTGAATACTCTCTCACATTTAAAACTCTCCAGTTGATTAGTAGCAATGTGAGTGGCAGGATAGTATTTAAACCAGCCATTTGGTGAAATCTTAATTGTTACAATTTTAGCCTTGAAGGAGCACTGGGTACAAAAGCAGGATATTTGGTTAATTTTGTTGAATTCATCAGCAGAGGGAGTTGTTTGTAAATACTGCAGCTTCCTCTGTGAATTCTTGCACAGTGATGATTTTGAAGCATATAAAGAAGGCTAAGTATTTTTTTCCTTAAAGAAATCACTTTGTTTTCTTTTTCTTTTTCTTCTTTTTACAGCTCAGAAATCTTTAAAACATAGAAGAGTAAAGCATTATGGGTATGAATTTCGCTATGATAACAACAATGTAGATAAGGATAAGCCATTACCTGGAGGTAAGATATTGTTAAAAGATATTGGTGCCACATTTCAGTTGTAATATACTCTATAGAAAATGAGGTCTCCGATACAAAGACTACATCCTAGTTGAGGGGAGTCTAGTTACTTTGTTATTACTGGCATTTGAAAATAACTGGAAATTGACTACTAATGGCCACAGTGAAATAAAGTTGGTCCCCTTTGATTGTGTGTGTTATGACCAGAGATTTAGAATGAAAATTCAAGAATTATCTCATTAAAACCAAAAATTGAAGATGTTTAGTATCGTTTATAATTGAAATAATTGTAAGATATAGTGGATAAAGTGTTACATGTGGAGTCAGAATGACCTGGGTTCAAATCTTGCTTTATATAACCTGAGCAAGTCAATAAACCAATTGGTCAACAAGTCTTTATTAAGTGCTTACTGTGTGCCAGATGCTGGACTAGCACCAGGTATACATATATAAGCAAAAAGAAAGACAGTCTTTCCCCTCCAGGAGCTTCCATTCTTATGGGGAAGACATCACTAAATGTTGAAGCTGAAGAAGGTTGTGTGGTAGGGGGAGGTGAAGGGAGAAGAAGGTGAGGCAGCCAGCAGAACACGGGCCGCAAACATTATCTGTGTGGCCCTGGCAAGTCACTTAACCAGCCCCCTTTTTCCTCTGATTGTATTCCTAGCATCTAGCGTTGTGCCTGGTACATAGGAAGCACTTAGTAAAAGTGGATTGGATTGTATTAGATTAGAAGGTATGTGACTGAGGGGCATGAAGAAATGTCTGGGGCATGGTAGAGAAGTGCAGAGGAGCAGAATCTGATGGAAAATAAATCACTTGATCTCTCTGAGCCTCAGTTGTCTCACCTAAAAAATCAGAGGATTGAACTAGATGATCTTTAAGTCTCTGATCCTGTGATGCTATGAGCTGTGCATATAATTTAAGTGGGATACAAAAAAGGAGGGAAGATCATAATATATCAGAATCCTGGACTTCTAAGGGTCAGGAGGGCAGTTGGGTTCTGGTCCCAGAAGATTTTCCATTGAATAGCTGTGTGACATTGGGTGAGTCACTTTACTCTGAACTTTATAGTCCTTAATTTTTCTTTTTTGTTTTGCCCTTTTTTTTTGAAGGGCTATTGGGGTTAAGTGACTTGCCCAAGGTCACACGGCTAGTAAGTGTGTCAAGTGTCTGAGGTCAGATTTGAACTCAGGTCCTCCTGGCTCCATGGCCAGTGTTCTATTCACTGTGCCACCTAGCCACCCCATCCTTCATTTTTCAAATGAGGGGTTTGGACTGTCTTCCACCTCTCTGATTTTGTAATTCCATGTGCTTTGGATAGTTTCTTCAACTGTATATGAAATTCTTCAAAATTGAGAGGAAAGAAGAAAAACCAAGAGACAAGTTTGAAATTGAATTGAAATCATCTGCCTTCTTTTTCTCCCCACTCCCCAAGAATGATTAGTATTGATTTGGTAACAAAAGAAATACCTTGTACTAAAAACTTTACTGTTAACTGCAATCTTTTTTAATTTTTAGGGTTTTATTTCTTAAAACATTATAAATAAATATATTATTTTATGTAATTATTATATATTATATATTTATCATATAATTATATATTATTATATTATATATTTATTATTATAATTATAATATGTTATATATATTACACACACACACACACATATATATATATATATGTATATATATATATATATATGTATAAATGAAATATAACTATACTAAAGAGTTGCCTTGAAGTTCTAAAAAAGAGAGATGACCTTGGAGTCAGAAAAAGCCAGGCTCCTGCCCTTGATACATACTGGCCACATGGTTCTGGGGAACCTTTCAGTGACCCAGACAATCCTCTAAGATTATAAATTATAATCCACATTGACTGAGGGAAATTCCACAACAATGAAATTATAGACCTAGACCCCCCCAAAATGTATTATTGGTTTTTTAAAAGTTATTTTCTTATTAAACCTAATCACTTCATCACTGTGGGGACTTATTCTTTTATAAAATGCAAAAATTATTATTAGTTCCTGAATTTTGCTTTAAACTCTTTGCAAGCAACCTAAAAATTATAAAATTTTTAAAATACTTGGTATTTTGTTTGTGGCACGAATAGTTTGTTTTGTATTTCTTTACTGTTATTTGGTTATGGATCTAGCTATTAGATTTAGAGTAACACATACCTGTATTTTTTTATACTGGCTTTGATTTCTGTCCTTGTATCAAAAATATTTAGTAAATGCTTTTCTAGTCTAATGTTTTATACTTATAATTTTAACTGTAGGTCTTCCTGATATTTGTAACAGTATTTTAGAGAAGTGTTTGAAAGAAGGGTACATTAAATGCATCCCTGATCAGTTGACAGTAAATCAGTATGAACCTGGACAGGGTGAGTATTTCTTCTTCTGAAAATTCCATAGCCCATATTTCATTTTTTCAAAGTAAAGAAAATAACCCTGAAGAATATTAATGTCCTATTATTATTATTTGTTTTATCATATTTGCCTCAAAAATTATTGCTACTTTACCTTTACTAATTACTTCTGCTTGACCTTGGTCCAATAGAAATAGTCTAGAAGCTGTGTGAAACTTTTATTTAAAATATTGGCAGTTCTATTAAAAATAATTGTCTGGAACTCTTTTCCTCTCTGGTTTCCATTAGAGAAATTTTTAAAAATGCCTAAAATGTGAGAAAAGGAAAAAATGAATAATTACTCGAAAAAGATGAGCTCAGAAGGGAAATGAACAACAGTGGGGGAGACATAGATATAATGATGAATGATTGTGAGAAGATTTGGCAGTATGATGACTTTGCTCTTCTTCCCACACCAGAAACCTTTGTGAATAGCAAATTTAGGTTCAGAGACTTGCAGGAAATACCCAAGGCAGAGCTGTCAAACTTTTGGGGCAGACTGGAACTCTTAGAATGTGACTTGAACTGTATTAAAATTAATCAGAAAGTGTTTAAACATAAATAAATTAAAATATGACACCGTATAGATAATGTTAATTTGTAGTTTTCTAAATCAGAATGCTTCCTACATTTGAGTTTTGCACTTTTGTCTTGATTGATTTCAACTAATCTGGCAGCACTCTCATCTGATATTTGGAGTATATCAGCCTATTGTAAGGAATATATAAGCTCCTTTAGGGGAAAGACTGTCTCAAATTCTTTTTAAAAATTTCCCCTACAGGGGCAGCTAGGTGGCACAGTGAATAGAGCACCAGCCCTGGAGTCAGGAGGAACTGAGTTCAAATATGGCTTCAGACACTTAACACACATACACAAAAAACCTAGCTGTGTGACCTTGGGCAAGTCACTTAACCCCAATTGCCCTCCTTAAAAAAAAAGACTAAAATAAAATAAAATTTCCCCTACTATAGACAGGGTTCTCTCTTAGAGAAAACAAATGCTCTGGCGGTTAATTAATTGATTTATAGAGAATGAGTAAACAGAAAAGGAGAAAACCATTCCTTCAGTCAAAGCTCTCCTTAGATTTGATTTCTATCTATGATTTAGGTTGTATTCACACCAAGTTAAAATCCACTGTGATGAAGTGGCATTGGTGCTTCAGCAGTTGAAATCTTTCTGAATCCTGGCCACTCCCATACCTTTCTCCTCTCCAGCTTTATCTTGGGCTCCAGTAGAACCAGTCAGAGTCTCTAGTAAGATGATGAGCTGAACTTAGGCCCAGTAGAGTTTTTCCTAAATCTTTTGTTTGTTTGTATTTTGTGTTTTGCTTTTTGGAGGGGGGAAGGCAGGGCAATTGGAGTTAAGTGACTTGCCCAAGGTCACACGGCTAGTAAGTATGTCAAGTGTCTATGGTCGTATTTGAACTCAGGTCCTCCTGACTCCAGGGCTCATGCTCTATTCACTGCGCCACCTAGCTGCCCCCCTAAATCTTAAGACATAGGACAACCCAGTGCATTTTGTTTCAAGTTTGGAAGTCATATTTAACTTACCTTTCCCTTTTAGTTCAAATTATAATACTTTTCTTACTTTTGCTTGAGCTGTTTATTATACTAAATATAACTAATTAATCAACAAGTATTTATTAAACACCTATGTGCCAGGCATATAAGCCTATGTTGAGAGAGAGAGAGAGGGAGTGTGTGTGTGTGTGTGTGTGTAAATTTTTAAAAAGAAAGAAAAGAAAATGACCTGCTGACTAATTCTGTTTCAGGAATTCCTCCTCACATTGACACCCATTCTGCTTTTGAGAATGAGATCATCTCTCTCAGTTTGGGAGCAGAGGTAAATGCTCCTAAATTCTAATTAGCTAATGCTAATTCTAAATGCTATAACGTTATTTTATATATTTTGGCTTACATAAAACTATTTCCCGCATCTCTTAATTTTTAGTGTATATAGTATATAAAACAAGGCTACCATAATGGAAGTTGGATATGAATCCATATGAGAGAACCCAGCTTCCCAAACAGAAACAGAACAGGAGAGCTAACCTGCAGAGGAAGAATGAACAGTGTTCATTCATTTATCACTTCCTTTTTGTTTAGGTGATTTGTATGCTGATATTCTGCCTTGATATTTAGTTGAAAATGACTGAGCCTGGATGTTTTAGTCTTGTAGCCTCTCTGAAATGGTGCCACATTTGTTACTTATTTTCAATGTATATGACTTGTGCACTGATTCTGTCCTAAGTACTTGGAGAAGGTTCCATAACATGCCAACAATGTTTTACTTCAGTTTCTCCATCCCCAAACAGTGGATAGGCTACATGATCCCTCAGATCCCTTCCAGTGCTAAATTTAGGATTCTGTAAATATTTGAGATCTGAGAGTTTAGTTATCAATTCTCACTTAGACCCTCTCAGACTTTCTTCCTCAATGCTCATCTCATCCTGAAAAATTGTGAACGTTTGACCTGAAATCCACCTTTCTGAATATCCTTGTTCTGTTTTCTGTGGCCAAATGAAATCCTTCTTCTGTATGACAGCCTCTCAGATACTTAAAGTATCTTCTTAGTCTTTTCCTTACTGAGATAAATACTTCACAAGGGTAGGGAACCTGCGGCCTTGAGGCTACATGTGACTCTAGGTCCTCGAGTGCAATCCTTTGACAGAGTTGGATTCAGCTGCACTTGAAGGCCTCAAGGCCACAGGTTCCCCACCCCTGTAATGCTTTCAGTTACATTTATATAGCCTAATACAATTGACAGAATGCTTTTCTCACAGTAATCCTAAGAGAGTACAAATATTATTAACTCCCTTTTAAGTGAGGCAATGACAAATGAGAGAGCTGAAGCTTATATCCAGGGCTTCTGATTCTAAATCTGGGCTTCTTTCTCTTACAGTAGTTTTGCTTTACAACATTGCATTAGGGAATAGGGAGAGTTGCCTCTGGATGAAGGAGGTTACACTCCTGTTTAGCCCCTGGTGGATTGCTTGGATCAGATTCCCTACAATTTGCTGTGTGCACCTCTAAATTCACTTCAGCAATTCAACTTAGCAAAAATCTACTGAGTACCTATTATGTGACAGTCACTCTGCTAGACTTTGGAGATTTAAAGATGAAAACTTAACTTCTCTATCCTCAAGGAGAAGAACCAAGAGTGCCATGACTGAAAATAGTATGTGTGACTGAAAACTCTGTGATTGAAAACAGTATGTGTGAAACTGAAAACAGTGTGACTAAAAACTGTACAACTGAAAGCAGTGTGTGTGGCTGCAAACAGTGTGTGTGACTGAAAACTGTGTATGGCTGCTGACAGTGTGTGTGACTGAAACTGGCATGTGACCAAAAATTGTGTGTATCACTGAAGATAGTGTATGTGTGTGTATGTGTGTGTGTGTGTGTGTGTGTGTCTGTCTGTCTTTCTGTGAGTCTGTATGTCTGTGTCCATGTGGCTAAAAACAGTGTGTGACTGAAAATAGTATAACGGAAAACAGTGTTTGTGACTGAGGCAAACTGTGGCCACAGAGAAATCAAAGAAGCCTAAAGATGTAAGGAATGTTAGAGAACATCTCATTACATTCTGTTCATGAGAAGTGAATGACTTGCCTAATTAGCAAATTAGTGGAAGAACTAGGGCTTGAACCCAGTTTTCCTAACTCTTAATCTGGTCTTTGTTGTCCTTTACAGATATTTTAATATATCCTGCTGATATAATTCATATAGTGACAGATAAAATCCTGTGCCCTATATTTTGATTTTCTTCTTTACCTACAAAAAAAATTGTAAAAAAAAAAAGTGTTGGCCAAATCAGTCATTCAACAAATATGTATTGATTATAAGGTCCTCTGTGCCTGGGCAGTGAGGGATAAAGAACAGTCTTCACCTTCTACAAGCACACAGTCTAGTAGAAAAGCTACATGTACAGAGATAGCTGCAATTTAGGATAATGTAGACACCATATCAGTGGTACCGTGATAAGTGCTGTTTAAGTTCCAAGATGGGAAAGGTTGCTTTCATCAAATGCAGACCAGAAGCCTTTTTCAAGGAAATGCTATTTGAGCTGAGCCTTCAGTACAATCTCTAATCTTCTTGATAGTCAAAACTTACTGGCCCAATTCCTGTGTCTTTCTTTGGGCATAGAATCACTGCATCAGAATCACTTTTCCGCTTTCAGATTACCAAATTCTCTCCCATTTTCCAAGAACCTTTGTAAATCTTTTCTATGAAGTTTTCTTTTTATTAACTGGAAGTCAGATGTTTACAACCATTACATTTCATCTGTTTGTAACTGCATTTTCTACTGCACAGAACTCTTGCTCGTACTAATATAATGCTTGTAGGGATAGGAATGAGATCTGTGATTTCACTGTTATATGGAATTCCTGGGTCAGGAAACTCCCTCTACTACTGATGCAGGGTGGAATCTTTTCTTCAACTTCTAGTCTTAAAGAGGTATCTGAGGCATTGAAAGGTTAAGTGTCTTATTCAGAGTCATACTTCCAGCATATATCAGAGATAGGATTCGAAACCAGTTCACACCTGGTTCCCAAGCCAGCTCCTGTCCACTAAGCAACACTGCTTCTCTAAAAAAAAAATGATTTATAAGATGTAATTTTAAGTTGTAAATATGCAACTCTTATTTATTCAGGAGCTGATTTTCATTGTCAAGATTATCCTCGTGTCCTTCCTAGTTTTTTATTTATGTTTATCTTTAAATGGCATTTAACACAACACTATTACAGGTATGGATATTTTATGGGTAAATTTGGTGATAATGCTGAGAGAATTTTATGCTTTTTAATTTTTTGTCTTTTTTCCTTGCCAACTGTTTTTTTTTATGCCATTTTAGTCAGAAGTTAAAAGAAATGAAGCCACACATTTTAGTTGAAGAAATAAAAATCTGTTGTCATATTCACCATATCCATTTGGTGTCTCTGGAAGCACACATTGGGTTCAGTTTTCCAAAAGAACTGGAGAGCTTCAGGTTAAAGCCTTGTTTGTAACATTTAGAAAAATAACTGAGAAACTTGTGATGAAAATGAAAGATTTTACTTTTAAAAGATGGGTTCAGAGGCAAAATGAAGCTTAATAATACTATAGTAATTTTATACTTCCTTTCCTTAACTCATCATTTGCTTTTTTGATGATAATTTCCTGTATCTTTCAACCTCTTCAACTCCCTTTAGGTTTACTAAACTAATTCTTCATGCTGTTAGGACCTTGACCCCTTGAAATTTCTTCAGTCATTTGTTAGTCATGGCTAGTTGGACCACAGCTACTTCTCTTCCTCCTTCTGTCTAGTTATATCAGCAGGTACCAGCTATTAACCCAGGAATTTCTTGCTTTCTTGACCTGCCATTCCCACCTTGACTTCTGTCTGTATGTTATTTCAACTTCTCCTTGAGAACTGCTGAGCATCACTAGGGAAAGAGACCAAGACATACTGATCTCATCCATTTTAAAGTCATGCTATAACCCCAGCTGGGCCCTTAGTACTATTCAGCAGTCTTTTTATCAGTCTCTTGTTGACTCACCTATTGCATTTCCCACGGTGATTTTTTTTCCAGCCCTTTTCCCCTCTTTCACTCTCAGATAACCTTACCACCTATTTGATTGAGATCATCTGAATCTTAAGTAGTTTTTAACTTCCATTCCTACTTATTCAAAATTTCTCTCTCTTTTTTTTAACTACCCTTGCCAGCTGTTATTATTTTTTTTTCTGAAGAAAAGATTCCATCCTTTTTGCCAAGGCTAATTCCTTTAATTGTTCCTTCAGTTTCATTCCTTTCCTCTTCATCAACAGTTCTCAATGTGTTGTCCATAAACCTCTGGGATTTCGGAGGGTCATCAAGATCAAAACTATTTTTATAACAATACTAAGATGTTTTGATTTCTAATATGGGAAATCGCAATAGATATAATCCATATAAATAAAAGTTCTTTGGAGAGCTTCAATAATTTTTAAGAGTGTCAAGGAGTTCTGAGACCAAAAAGTTTGAGAACTGCATCTTTAAGTCATTATTTTATCTTGAGGCTTTAACTTCTCCTTCCCTAACCTTTTTCTTAGCCCTTAGCTTGCAAATATGCTTAGGACCCCTCATTCCCAAAACAAAATAAAAATCTTTTCTTCAACCCTGTTGTCCCCTTTGAGCTTTCATTCCCTCACCATCAGACTTTTCCAGAGAGTAATCAGTACTCATTTCTTCTACTGCCTGTTTCCCTTAGACCTTTAAACTATTATGAATTTGGTTTCTCTCCCCATCAGTCCCTACTCAGGTACCTTTGGATGCCTCCCTCTTTTTTTACTTATCAAGATCATTCATGATTATGCCATAAGAAGTTCCTTCTTGGGAACCTTTCATGATGATATTCTTACCCTGTAGTTTTTACTATCGTAGACCTAGCTGGGGCCTTGAGCATAGATCTACCCAGACTACCCTATGGTCAGTTCTCATTTTTCCCGATGAGGACTAAAGTCAGATTTATAAGGAGTAAGTAGTAGATAGTAAGCATTGCAATGGATAGAGTGCTGTACCTGGAGTATGAATGACCTGAGTTCAAAAATGGTTTTAGACACTAGCTATGTGACCTTGAGCATTACTTAACCTCTATTTACCTTAGTTTTTTTCCTTCTGTAAAATGGGGATAATAACAGCACCTAGCTCCCAGGGTTGTCGTGAGAATTAAATGAGATAATGTTTGTAAAAGCACTTGGCACATTGCCTAGCACATAGTAAGTTATATATAAAGTTAACTAGTTAAAAACTTAGTTTGGAAGAGGGGAGGATCTAGGGGAAAAGATCATGATTTCTGTTTTGGGCACATTGAGTTTAAGATGCGTATAGGCCACCAGTATGAAATGTCCAATAGCCAATTAGTGATGCAGGACTGAAGCTCAGGGGAGAGGCTGAGGATAGACAAATAGATCTAGGAGTCATCTGCATAGAGGTGATTTTTAGAGCTTTGGAAGCCAAGAGAAGGAGAAGAGGCTGTAGGTAGAACCTTGGCAAGCACTCACAGTCAGGGGGCATAGTTGTGGATGATGAGCCAGAAACAAAAGACTGAAAAGTAAAGAGTTAGACAGGTAGGAGATAAACCAGGAGAGAGGAGTGTCTTGAAAATGCAGAGAAGAGAGACCCTCCAGAAGAAGACAGTCAACCCTCTCAAAGATGGACCAAGAAGGATTTGGACTGAGCAAAAACCATTAGATTTGGCGATAGATTGTTGGTAACTTTGGACAGAATAGTTTCAGTTGAATGATGAAGTTAGAGTATGTTTCTATACCAGTGTTTCTCAACCTGTGGGTTATGTTCAATTTTTAACAATGAAAATACATCCTACATATCGGATATTTGCATTACGATTCATAACAGTAGCAAAATTACAGTTATGAAGTAGCAACAAAAATAATTTTATGGTTGGGGGTCACCACAACATGAGGAACTGTATTAAAGGGTTGCGGCATTAGGAAGGTTGAGAACCACTGTTCTATACTATCCATGTTTCTTTTTGTTCTTAAATTATTTTTTCTTAATCTCTTCATATTTAAGCTTCCATTTTAGCTAGGTATTACATATGCAAAATAATCTGTGAAATATTGGTAGGAATGCCTTTTGGGTGAACTAAATCTACTTTTAAATGAGCTTGTTCACCTGCAATTTAGCAGTGTAGCATAGCTGACAAAACATCACATATTTTGGCTGTAGGAGCCCTAATTAGAGTCACTGGCTCATAGACCCAAAATAAGGAAGAATACCTCTTACCAGAACCCATCTTGCCTGATCATGATTTTTAGAAAGTTTTTCCCATTGTTAGATTTTTTTCTTTCAAATCTCATTTCTTGAAGATTCTTTGCTTTGATGTAATTTTCAAATATTTCTAGACTTCCTAGAAGCCCAAATTGCTCTTCTTATAAGTGGAACTCAGCACTAAAAAAACCATTTTTCTACCTCCAGCTATGATGGTGGGTTTTTGTTGTTCTTGTTTGTATAGATTCTAAGCTAGCTCCCACTACTGAGCAAACAAATGAATAGAACTTCCTTTATCCTGGTATCTCCAAAGAGGATGATGACTAAGAGACCTACCTGTGGCATGAGAACAACAGTCAGCAATCTGCCAAGAGATCTTTTTCCACAGTGACTTCACTAAATAGAGCACTTGGTTGTATTTTGAATCTAATTGCTTTTTGAGTACTCTTTCTTGTGTATTTTGTTAGAATTGTAGGTAGTGATTTACTATGCAGCAGAATTGTAGAGTCCAGAATTATGTCTCCACAGATACATTTAAGGAACAGAAGGAAAGTTAGAAAAGCAATTGAGTTTGACTGATGTCAGCTCTGCCCTCAGTTTGGTTCTGCTCTGGTGTTTAGTACTTGGTAACTGCCTTCAAGAAGCTTATGGCTTCATTTAGTTGGAAATGCACAACTCAAAGAACTTATTCTCCTTGTTCTCTGAAATTTTTGATACTGTTGACTGTCTCCCTTCCTCCTGGACATTCTTCTGTCTTAGTTTCCATGGCATTGTCTCTCCCAATTATACTCCTCCATGTCTGATTGTACCTTCTTAGACTCTTTTTCTAGTTCTTCGTCCATCTTCCATCTTCTAAGCAAAGTTTTTAACTCACACACTCACACACACACACACACACACATATTTCACCTAGCTGGAATATGTCTTTCATATTAAAACTATAGTAACTGATGTACTCTCCCAACACCAAGGATATTCTATGTATGAGTTATATATGTGTGTGAATGTATATGCATATAGATATGTGTATATGCATGTGTACATGTATACACAGCCTACACACACATGCATACTACATATATGAAAACTTTGGGAGTAGTCAGTGTTGAGATGATAACTGAACCCATAGGAACAAGATGAAATTACTAAAGGAGATTGCAGAGACAAAGGAGAAGAAAGTGTGGAGAGAACAGAACCTATGCTTAGAGTAGAACAGAACATCTATGCTTAGCAGATGGGAGATGGATGAAGAACCAGAAAAAGAGCCTGACTCAGACGTGGAGAAGGGTAAGCGGGAGAAGACAATGTCATGGAAACCAAAGGAGAAGAATGTCCAGGAGGAGGGGATGGTCAGCAGTGTGAAAAGCTGAGGGGAGCTAGGAGAATAAGTTAGGAGAAAAATCCATTGAATCCAGTTGCTAAGAGATCATAGATATGGATATAGATACATACACACACATGTGTTTTAACCCTAATCCATTACTAGAATTCTGGTCTTAACATTCTCAGCAGCCTGCTGGACATCTCTATCCAGATGTCCAGTTGTCATCTTGAATTTGGTATGTTCAGAATTAAATTACTCACCATCCCACCCTGTTCCCTTTTTTCTCCAGACTTCTCTGTTTCTGTTGTGGGCTGCAACATCCTACAAATAACCTAGGTTTCTATAACCTTAAAGTCATTGTAGATTCTTCCGTCTCCCTCGCCTCCCTTATACAGCCATTTGCTAAGTATTGTCACTTCTGTCTCCACCACTTGTCTTCCATCTATTTTCTGGTCTGCACTTGCACAGCTATTAGTCTTGTTAAGATTCTCAGCATCTCCGATGTGCACTGCAAGCCTCCTAAATTGATCTGCATCCAGTATTTTCTTCTCCAACCTATCCTTTACACAGCTGCCAAAGTACTCTTCCTAAGGCACCTGTCTGATCATATTACTCCTTACTTAAAAAAAAATCAAAACCCTTTAGCAGCTTTCTTTTGCCTCTTGGATAAAATAGTTTCCTCAATTGTATTTACAGCCCTTCACAATTCAGACCTGCCTTTCTGGCTTTATTTCACATGACTTCCTTTCACACACACTCCAAACTGGATTACTAGCTGTTCTCTGAACCAGACATTCCATCTCCCATACCCATGAATGTGCTCAAGTCAGACTTTATACCTGGCACGTATTCCTTAACACTTCCTCTCTGAATCCATCTCTTCAGGACTCAGCTCGGGTGCCACATGGTCTTAGAAACCTTCTTTGAATCCTCTGGTTCTTAGTGTTCCAATCTCAAATTACTGCTTCCTTACTTATGTGTCCACTTATTATATTCTTCTCACTTCCTTCCCTGCCCCTCCAACAGAATGTAAGCTTCTTGAGGTCAGGGAGTAACTGTTTGATTTTTGTGTTTGTAGCCCCGTACATAATAGAGATTTAAAAATTGTTTTTTAAATTGAATTCCACATTTTCCTTTTTAATTTTTTTGGAACACAGTATTTTTACTCCTTTCCTCATTGTGTCATATGGAAATTAATTTTGACCGTAAAACTAGAAGCCTTCAATTTCAGATCTTGCTTCAGGTCACCCAAACAAACATAATACCGAATGTCTGTGTATGAGAATAAGGAGGACATGAGGGAATCTGCTCACTCAGCTGTTGATACTTAGTCTGATTATAGGATTTAGAGCGGGGATGGGCCTTAGAGATCATCTCATACAACTCCCTCACTTTAAAGATAAGGAAACTGAAGCTCGGAGAGGTACAGTGACTTTAATGTAGTCACAAAGGTAGTAAGTGGCCAAGATGAGATTTGAATCTAGGTCATTCTACTCCAGATAATAACAATAGCTAACAGTCACATAATACATTAATTTTAAAAGTACTTAACTTATATTATCTCATTTGATCTTCATAATGTCTTTTTTAGGTAAATAATAGCCCTTTTTATCACCGTTTTACAAATTGGTAAACTAAACCTCCAAGAAGTTGTGATAGGTGGTAGATGACTGAGGTGGAATTAGAATGCAGGTCCCTCCTCTTTCCATGTCCAGTGCTATTTCCCTACAGCTTCTCAATGCATTTATCTATCTGAGTTTCTGTGCTTAGCTCTTATTTGATATTACCATGTATGGCATAATAGGGAAGATCATCTATCTGTTGTGGTGAATTTATATTTTAGTTTGCTTTTCTCAATGTCTTAAGCAGGTTTTGAGTGATACCAAAGGCAATCAGAAGCACATACCACCAGGAGTCATTTAGTCTCTAGATAATTCTTAACCTTTGGCCCCCTTTGGTAGTCTGGTGAAGCCAATAATCTTCTTCTCAGAATAACACTTTTTAGATGCAGAAAAAAGAATAAATTGGGTTATAAATGAAATCTATCTTGCTGTAATACAGTGATCAAGATGTATTTTTTTAAAAACCGAAGTTAATGGACCCCCAAGTTAAGATACTCCTGCACTAAAACATCTTGAGCTAATTTGCATTTAGTGCCTTTGCCCTATTCAAGTTAGCATTCTTCGTTTTGCCTCACCTCTCACTTTTGCTACTGTTCATTTAGCAAGCTGTCTCTGGAGGCTCCCCCTTTTATGGTCAAGCAGATAACTGCATTTGTTATTCAGAAGAACTTTCAATGAGTTGCTTTAAGAACTTCTTAATGGGAAAAACTTGCAAAGAAAAAATGGGCCGATATGGTGGGGACCTCAAAACTGTAATGTATTACAAAGGAAAAATGTATTAATAGAAACTTCTTAAGGATAGTTTTATTTCATTGTATATCTGTTTTCCTTAAAGAGTTTGGCCAGGGCACAATTTCCTCATCCATAAAATGAAGGGATAGGACTAGGTTAGGATCCTTTCCAGCCCTGGAATCTATTATTCTGTGAGTCTTTAGAGAAAAGACTTGGCAAATGTTAATGTGCCTATTTCTACATAGACACTTTAAAAGTCTCTAAATACTTATTCTTTCTCTAAAATGCATTGTAGTTCTTCCTATTTTTTTTCCTGTGTATGGATTTGTACGTTTCAATAAGCTAATATTTATTGAGCACCTACCATTGGAAGGCAATATGGTACAATAGAAAGGATTTAAAGTCAAGTGACCTGGCTCCAAATCTCAGCTCTGCCATTATTAAATAGTAGAAGGCTATCTGCGAATTCTTGGGAAAATTGCTTAATCTCATTGAGCCTCAGTTCCCTCATCTTTAAAATCACTGTGGGGAACTAGATGACCTTTGGGTTCCCTACCAGCTCTGTATCAGTGATACTTATGAATTTTTTGAGATGAATGGCCCTGTTGAAAAAAAAGTTTATTGTATTTATTTCAAATGAAGTTAGGAAAGGAGGTTTCAATTTAGTATAACCTTGGAAGATTCACATTGACATATCTTGCATTTTCACCATTCTGTTAATTGAGGGATACTTTCTCCAAATTACCTTGATAAAGAAATTTCCGTTCTCTCTCACGTTTCACCCCTTTGACTGAATCACAGTATTTCTTTCATTGCCACCTTGTTGTTTAGATTTTTATTTTTTTCTGTTGCTCTTAAAAGGTTATTCACTTCAACCAAAATCTAAGTAGAACAAAAAAGAATATTTGTCCTTTGTATTCTTTTCTTGTGATTGGACTGTGTATTTTATCATTCCCAGTGGCAGTGTAAGCTTCATTTGTTTTTTTAGCCAACCTGGAGATCTGTATATTGCTTCCTGTGTTCTGCTATCTTAAGCACATTATAAGCAAGATGACACCAGCAGTTGGGGTTTTCAGCCCTCACCATCTTGGGTGTATGTCTTCTATAAGTACAGAGAGTATAAAGGTTACATAGGATCAAAATGTCTAGCATTTTTATTACGGAGCATAATCCCTAGTGGTGTGCCAAGGGTAGCCAGCAATTTGATCTTTATTGACTCTCCCACCTCAGAAAATAAGGAAAATTGGTAAAAAGCGAAAAGAGTAATTGGGAGTAGCTACTGTGGAACAAAGTTATCATGAAGTAGATTGATTCAGTTGTGGCAGAGTAGCACTATTGATTGTGAAGCTTTAGTGAATTAAAAAAGCTATATGCTTTGTTCCCTTTTTTAAAAACTGTAACGACTAGGAATGTTCGGTTAGGAGTCTACTTGGAAACACTACATTTGAAGCTTTTTAGTGCTTTTCTCAAGAAAAACTGAGATGTATTTACTTAAGAAAAGTGTTAGAAGGCAGAAATAGGAAGATTTCCATGTTATTTTTTGAGAATATTAGAAAAATATAGCCCCAAACTTGGAAATATAGAGTGCTAGCTTCATCCCACTCCCCTTCTATTATTAAATTGATATTTTCTATCCAGAACAATAGGTCAACAGATGATGTTCAGCACCTAGCAGAGTCTCTTGGACACAATGGGTGCTCAAGAAATAATGTTTTAATGAAAGAAGAATGAACAGTGTTTCACAAGATCTTGTAATACATAGGCAGTACTCAGTGTGTGTTTTGTTGTATCATTTGGCCAGAGTTGAAGAAAATTGGCTGGTTTTTCATACTCCTAAATACCAGAGTCTTTAAAAGGGGAAGAATTATGAACAGTTTAATTAGGGTCAAGTTCCAGCTTCTCAATTCTAATCATTTATTAAGCCAAGTTTTCCTCATTAGTCATTGCTGTCTGCCAGAAAGAAAGAATGTGCATAAATTCCACAGATACATGTGAATTATATACACCTTTACATTTCCCAACTCAGATTTGCTGAACATTTTATCATACTGACAATTACAGTTAAGGCATGGGGGCTCACAAGCTAACAAATGATTAACCTATACGATACAGACAACAACTATTTAAGTGCTTACCATACACTAGTCACAGTGCTATATGCTAAGGATATGAGGAAAGGCAGAAGTACTGTCCCTACTTTTAAGAAGCTCATATTCTTTTTTTCCCTCCAATTACATGTAAAAAAATCTTTACCATTCATTTTTCAAAATTTTGAGTTCCAAAGTCTCTCCCTCCCTGTCCTCCTCCCCCGCAAAGGTAGCAATTTTATATAGATTATACATGTGAAGTCATATAAGACATATTTCCATATTAGCCATGTTGTAAAAGAAAATACAAAGAAACAAAAACCCAAGCAAAATGAAATTTAAAAAAGGTATCCTTCAATTTCCATTCAGATTCTATGAGTTCTTTCTCTGGAGGTGGATAAGAGGTCACATTCTAGTGGGAGAGGCGATATGTAAATTGTTATGTACATAAAAGATAGATGCAGAGTAGATGAAAAATAGCTTCAGAAAGGAGGCGCTGGAGGTATTAGGAAAGGACTTGTGCAGAAGTTTGGATTTTAGTTGAGTCTTGAAGGAAACCCAAGAAACTAAGAAGCTCAGATGAGGAGGGAGTATATTCTAGGCCTGGAGTTGAGAGAGAGAGACAGAAAGAGTATCCCGTGTGAGGACCAGCAAGCAGGCCAGTGTAGCTGGGTCATAGCATATATAAAAAGACTGGAAAGATAGGAAGGGACCAGGTTATGAGGGGCTTTAAATACCAAAAGGGAGGTTTTATTTGATCCTTAAGATAATAGAGAGGCTCTATATTTATTGAGTAAAAGGAACTAACATGGTCAGACCTGAGTTTTAGGAAAATTACTTTGGCTACTGAGTTGAGAATGGATTAGAGGTAGGAGTGGGGGTGGGATATGAGGCAGGAAGACCAATTAATTAAAAGCCTGTTGAATTAATCCAAATGAGATGTTATAGGAGCCTATACTAGAGTGATGCCTATGTGAGTG
This sequence comes from Pseudochirops cupreus, assembly GCA_028627135.1. Lineage (NCBI taxonomy): Eukaryota > Metazoa > Chordata > Mammalia > Diprotodontia > Pseudocheiridae > Pseudochirops > Pseudochirops cupreus. Next base: position 172,509,340 of record CM053582.1, read on the forward strand.
AAGAGAGGTAAGTTTGGACAGCAGATTGAACATATGGGAAAATAGGAATGAAATAGGAATGGGATAAGCATTTGTATAATACCTACGGTGTGCCAGGCACTGTGCTGAGCACTTTTAAAAAAAACGTATCTCATTTGATCTTCATAACAGTCTTGCAAAGTAGGTACTTTTATTATCCCCATTTTATATTTGTGGAAAAGGAGGCAAGCAAAGACTTAAGTGAGAGAGAAGGTTAAGTGACTTGCCCAGAGGTACATAGTGAGTGTCTGAGGCTGGATTTGGGCTCAGGTCTTTCTAACTCGAGGACTAGTACTCTGTCTACTGTACCACTAGCTGCCACTCATCCCATATGATGAGTACAAGTAAGAAGCCAAGGATAACATTGGGGTTTCTGGATAACTGGGAATATTGTGGTGCTTTTTAGAGTAATAGGATAAATGGGAAGAAGGGAGCATTTTGGGGAAGAGATTTTGGACATGTTGAGTTTGAGGTGCCTATGGGATATCTCAGGAGAAAGATTAGGGCTGCATTTATAGATCTGGAAATCATATGCGTGGAGGTGATAGTTAAAACCCTTGGAAGCTGATGAGATGACAAAGCAAAATAGTATAAAGTATGAATTCTTAACCTCTTTTTTAATCATAGGTGCTTTGGGCAGTCTAATGAATGTTACCAACCCTTTCTCAGAATCATTTTTAAATGCACAAACAAAATACCTTGAATTACAAATGAAGTGATATTGAAATACAATTATCAAAATATTTTTTAAAAAACAAGTTCATAGACCCCAAGTTTAGAACCCTTGATATAGGGAGAAAAGAGAAGGCCCAGGTCAGTAAAGGAACAGTAATATAAAAGAATCCTTAGCTTATTATCTCCTGAAAGAAAGATGATAGGCTACAGAAAGAGATGAGCATTTTTAGAAATGGATAATATAGGGCTTTATTTCATTTGACCAGGTATATGTTACAAGGGTTTTGCTTTTCTTTTTTCATGAAGGGTAGGTGGGAGGAAGATAAAAAAAAATTTATTAATTGAAAAAAATATATATATATTTTTAAAAATCCTTAGCTAATAACAACCCTTCCTTAGTGAGAATATTTATAACCACATCCATTTTATTTAATATTAGCTCAGAAAGTGAGAGTCACTTTTTCATTCTTGTTCCACATAGGTTTGATAGTTATACTTTCATCTTTTCTTTAAGATTGTCATGGATTTTAAGCACCCAGATGGTTGCACGGTGTCAGTTATGCTGCCCCAACGGAGTTTGCTGGTGATGACAGGAGAATCTAGATACCTTTGGACTCACGGGTATGTGTTGAGACATCTATGTTGATAGTAAACCTGTCCCATCAATTTTGAGCTAGAAATGCTCACTTTATAGTCAGTACAATCTGGGGTCTAGGGTGAGTAAGTGACTTCTCTGTTGTAACACAGGAAGTACACATTCTGTAGAGCTAAACAAGAACTGTCATTCCCTCATATCTTGGCTTATGCATAGTTTTGTCTGAGTAATTTTGTGGTGAGGCACCCATATGAGAGCTATTACAGCCCATTGTAAAAGGGTGGATTGCTATGTGAAAATTTTTTGCTTCTTTGTAATGACTTGATATAGCTGAACCATGCTATGATCTACAGTCTGCTTTCTGCTTAGAGACATTAAATGCCACGGTTTTTTTGTAAAATTTTTTTAAATTTTTTGCAAAAATTAAAAGAAACTATGGATTGGTTCTAAAGATTGACTGATCATGACCTCTTTAAAAGCAGTCTGATTTTCTGAATAATTGCTCAGTTTTTAGTGAGCAGTTCCAGCCCTAACTGTTTATAGTAGATGAGCTGTTAAAAGGGAACATGGCCATGTGACCGAGTGGTTTAGTAATAAACTTGGAATTGAGAACCTTGGGAGTCTAGCTCTGTTTAGCTTGATTACAGCTGTTGTTCTTACCTTCTTAACTTATTAATCCCTCAGTTAAAACCTTTATAAAATGAAAAGAACATTTACTGTGTAACTATATTATTAAAATATTGCTAGTTAGTGGCACAGCAGATAGAGCATTGGAGCTGGAGTCAGGAAAATCTGAGTTCTAATTCAGCCTCGGACATTTATTAGCTGTGTGACCCTGGGCAGGTCACTTGACCTCTATTTGCCTCAGTTCCTCATCTATAAGATGGGGACACATTGGAGATGGAAATGGCAAACCACTCCAATATCTTTGCCAAGAAAACCCCATGGACAAAAGTCCATGGGGTAATGTAGAGTCAGACATGACTGAAAACTGAACAACAAGAACACCAAAATTCATCTTACACACCATTATCAATTTAATTTTTCTCAAACAGCACTTTTATCAGAATCTGAGTTGAGTAAGACCTTAAGGGATGTCTAGCCCATTTTGAACAATGATAGATTCCATGACCTACCTAAGTGCTCATACAAACTTTGCTTGAAAGTCTTCCATGAAGGGGACCCCACTTCTCCCAAGATAACTCATTTTCCTTTGGTATAACTAGCTGTTAGAAAATTTTTCTTTTTCTCCTGGATGGCTCTGCTCATTTCCTTTTGTATCAATTCATACAAATCTTCTCAGGTTCCTTTGAAACCATTCCTTTCATCATTTCTTATGGTATAATAGTATTTCGTTACATATACCAAAATTTGTTCAATCATCTCCCAGTTGATGGGCACTTCCTTAGTTTCATGTTTTTGCTGCTGTCAAAAAAAGGTTGCTATCAATATCATTGTACATATGTGTTCTTTTCCTCTTTCTTTGATTTCTTTAGAGTATAGGTTTAGCTAGTAGTGGTATCACTGGGTCAAAGCATATGTATGCACAGTTTAGTAACTTTCAGCGCAAAATCCCAAATTGTTTCCTAGAATTAATTACAGGAGCAGTCTGAAGCTCTACCAACAGTTCACTAGAGTACCTGTTTTCTTGTAGCTCCTCCAACATTTGTCATTTTCCTTTTTTTGTTGGCTATGTTAATCTGATGAGTGTGAGTTAAAAAGAACCTCATTGTTGCTTTAAGTTTCATTTTTCTAATTATAAGTGTTTTGGAGCTGTTGATGACTTGGATTTCTTTCTTTGAAAACTCCCTGTTCATATTCTTTGACCATTTACCAACTGGGGGAATGGTGCTTATTTTTATAAATTTGAATCAGTTCCTCATGTATTTTAGAAATAAAGCCTTTATCTGAAAAACTCAGCAACTTCTAAAACTTCATGAGTAGGAGAGTGGTTAGACCTGTTTCTAAGGAATATAATTTTGAGGCTTTGTGGAGAAGGATTTGGAGAAGGACAAGAGTGGATTTGAAGAGAACAATTAAGGAAGCCATTGTAATAGTCCAGGAAAGATGTAGTAAGGGTGTGTGGTGTGGTATGATTAAAGAAAAGGGGTAGAATTTGGGATATATTGAAGTAGAATCAGTTAGAATTGGTAGTTAGAGATAGTAAGCAAGTCAAAGATGACTCGTGTTTTAAACCTGAGTAATTAGAAGATTAGTGGTGCCCTTAGGGAAGTTAGGGGGATGGTTGTATTTAGGTAATGATATAAGGAGTTGTTTTGGACATTTTGTGTTTGAGATATTGAGATAACATCCAGATGGAGCTGTTAAGAAATTAATTGGAGATTCAAAAATGGAACTCAGTAGAGATGAGGGCTAGATAAGGTGGTTGAAAGCAAGACATAGGCAAATCACTGAGAAAGGAGATGGAGAGAGCCCAGTATAGGGGCGTGATGGGTTAAATTTATGTCATTTGCCAGTTTAATAAGCCTATCACTTGTGCCTCTATCCAAGTCATGAATAAAATATCAGCACAGGGCCAAGTACAGATTCTGGGAACATTCTTTGCTTTCCAAGTGCTGTTTCCAAGCTGACATGAACTATCAATCATCATTATTTTGCGGGACTAGCCATCCAACCAGATGTGAATCCATCAAATTGTACTATTGCCTTCATCCTTTTTACCTGAGTAGTATACATGACTTTGTGAAATGCTTTGCTAGATAAACTGTATCTACAGCACCCCCTGACCCACCCATGTGGTTAGCCTGACACGACCTGTCCTTGATGCAAGATTTCATTCTTTGTATTTGTATCCCCAGCGTAGTGTCTGGCATGTAGTAGGCGCTTATTAAATGCTTGTTGATTGATTGATTGAGGAAACCGTGCTGGCTCTTTTTGAGTACACTTCCTTTTTGTAGATGTTCATTAATGATCACTGTAGTAATACATTCTAAAATGATTGAATCAAGCTCACTGGTCTGTAATTTCCTGATTCCTTCTCTTTTTTGAAAATCAAGATATATACTTTTTTCCAGATTTGTAACACCTATTCTGTTCTCCACAGTCCTTCAGAGACCAGTGTTTCAGTGGATGGTAGCTTAGTAGTCACATCTTTCATTCTTTATGTACCCTATTTTGGGGTTGCTAGGAGACACAGTGGATAGAGTGCCGGACCTGGAATCAGGAAGACTCATCTTCCTGACTTGAAATCTGGCCTCAGACTCTTACTAGATGGGTGACCCTGGGCAAGTCACTTAACCGTGTTTGCCTCGGTTTCCTCATCTGTAAAATGAACTGGAGAAGGAAATGGCAAACCACTCTAGTATCTTTGCCAAGAAAACCCCAGATGGGGTCCCAGAGAGTCAGACATGACTGGAAATAACTGAACAACAACAAATGATATAATTTATTTAGGCCTAGTGACTTTAGTTCACCAAAGGCAGTTAAGTACTCCCTTATTATCACTCTATGTATTTTTGATTTCAACTCCATTTTAGCCATTTTTTTTCCTATACAAAGATTATTTCCCTTGGAAGGAAAACAGACAGTCTAAGAGTTGAACGACTCTGCTTTCTCTCTTCTGCCCTTTATTGTCATTCCATCTTCCCAAAACAGTGCCCAGCCCACCTTTGACCCTCCTAATTTCTGTAGCATGGTTTTAAAATATACCCTGACATTCTTCTTAGAGGGTTGTGCTGTGCTTATATGTCCTCTGGTTGCCTGCTCCAGTTGGTAATAAGTTATCATTGTGCCATTTTCCTGGTTACTAATCTCCAGTGATTCCCTATTGTTTCTGATATAAAGTTTTAACTCTTACATTTTAGCCTTTCCTTGCATCTCTACTTAGCTGGCTAAGTTGTTTTTACTCATTATTCTGTGAAAATGCCTCTCACCTTCCATCTTCTACTGTTTTATTTTGTTTTAAACATTATTTCCCTCACTTGAGTTGGTTTCCCTACTACCTTTCCAGCTCTTAGTCTGTTGTCCAAGACCTGATTCAACCCTCATACATGCATAGAAGTTTCCCTGATCATCCCAGGTTTCTCTGAGCACCCTAACTTGAACTCATCCTTTTCTGAACTCTTACAGCATGTATGGCTCATATCATTTATTGAGCAAATAGTGATAATCTCTTCTTTTGTCTTAAACAGTTACTTCTCTTGTATTGCTTTTTTTAATCTTTCCATATTTACCTTATCACCCCACATAGACTTCTTGAGATTAGAGAGTCTCATACTTCAAGTCCCCACAATGTGTAGCCTAGAACCTTACAATAACATAGTACACCCTTAGTAAATATTTTTGGATTTGATTACAGCTAATAAAGTAACTTTTTGCTCCTAGTATAGGAAGTACTGTATCTTTATAAACTGTTCTTTGGGAGTTGTAATATTTAGTCAACTTTCTTTCCTTATTACAATGTTAGGAAGAAAAATAGATCATTAGTTATTTTTTTAAAGAGATGTTGAATAAGGCTAAGATAAAAATTTTGATTCTTGTTAGAGGGAGTCTCATTAAAAAAAAGCAAAGATAAATCTGAGCAACTGATGATTAGTACTGAAAGCATTGGAAACTGGTAGTGAAGTTCTCTCTGCTAGGCTTTTGCAAAAATTAAATTAGATTTATTAATATTTAAATCAGTATTCAATTGAATGAATTCTCTTCAGGGAATAAAGAACTCTGAAATCAGGTTGATTTCTGAAAAACATGGAAAGATTTGCATGAAATAATGAAGAGTGAAATGAGCAGAGCCAAGCGAACATTGGATACAGTAACAGCAATATTGTTTGAAGTGTAACTGTGTAATAGCGTGTGTAATTAGGGACAAATTTTTTAACCTTTCTGATGTATTCATCTATAAAATGGAGATAATAATATATCTATCATCAACCTCTTAGCTTTGTTGAAAAGAAAGTGTTTTATAAATTGTAAACTGCATAAACATAAATGGTTACATAAATCTATTATTATTCTCTAGTATTGTTTCAGTCCTGTATACAACATTTTAAAGTCATTCATCCATTTCTACACCACCCTTTCATCCCATTCAAAAGTCTAGACTTCCTTCAAAATCTACCTGCCTTGAGCATCCCCAGAACACAATAATTATGCCCTCCTTCAAACCGTTACAGAACATTTTACTAGTTGCCTATATACTACCATATATAGACTGTCCCCAAAGTATTAGTAAACTTTCAAGCTTTAGTAACTTCAGAAGTCTAAATGCAATAAACTTACAAAAAAATCATTCAAAAGTTCACTATTTTAATTTCTTTTGTATTTATTTAGTCTTGTGAATTTTAAATAATGATTTAAAATTTTTAATTTTAACAAGATGGGGCACCCTGGTGTTATGTATTGCATTGTGACAGTTTCTAGGTGACACTTTTTCAGAACAGTGGATTGATAGAGGAAGTCCTCCTATTTGACTGTGTCAGTTACCTGATATTTCTTTATTAGAGGACCATCAAAATTTTCATGTTTGCATCAAAACCTAGTTCATTTGATGATTTTTTGGGATTATGAATGCAATCCTTTCTGTCATTGGACAGCAATTGGTGAAGGTTTTTACAAAGTTCAGAAATCTACTCAAGCAGTGTATACCACAAGATGGTAACAAGATGTTGAATTTTAATAATGAATATCAATATTTTAATAATTTAAATAATTAACTTTTTAAATGGGGAGGTAAACATAGTATTTATACTTCTGAAGTTATTAAATCTTAAAACTGTACTAAGACTTTTGGGATAACCCTGAATTGTTGTCTTTTCTGTACATGCAAATCTTCTACCTTCGACTACTGTCAGTTGTAATAGCAACTTTTTTTTTCTTTTTTTTTTCCTCCTGGTGCTTCTCCCAGTGTTTATACATGGTAGATGCTTAATTAGTGTCTTTATTTCAATTTTATGTTATCCCGTTGTACCTTTTGTAGTTTAATGTGAAATATTTCTTTAAAATAAAATGTTAACAATTCGTTGTACCTCTCTCTCTCTCTTTTTTTTTTTACAAAAAGAATCACACCCAGAAAATTTGATGTTATCCAGGTATCTGAGGGACAGAAAAGTGGAATTATCACTAGTGATGCTGGAAACTTAACGTTAAATAAAAGAGGAGTGCGGACCTCATTTACATTTAGAAAAGTGAGGAGAACACCTTGTGACTGCAGTAAGTGTGTAGTCTTTCTACTGTAAAATCAACTTTACTGGCTCTTGTATCAGTACAAGTGAACAGTGAAAGGGCTTCACTGGAAAATGAATTTTTAAAAAGTATTCTTTGCACAGTTTTTGGTCTGAACATAAATTTGTTGGTTGTCAAAATTTAAAATTACTTCCTGTTGACCCAACAGGGGAGCTGAATGTGACAGATTGTTACATAGTAGGTTGCCCTTAAGGGAAATAAACACTGATTTATTTTTAGCTGACTTGGAGCCCTGGAAAAGTGAAAAGTACACTGTAATAATTGGCATTTATGTTGCATAACATACATAGCATTTTGCAAATATTATCTCATTTTACCATTAAAATAATACTCTGCATTAGGTAATGCTATCCCCATTTTTATAGGTAACAGATGTGTCCATAGAAGTGTTTATTAAACTGAATGATCTTAAATTTAAGCTTAGCAACACCAGACCATTTGTATTTAGTCATGACAATAAAAGTGAGATACACTTAATATGCTGGGGGCTTCTATTGTAGATAGCACATAACACATTTTCTAATTTTTATGCATGATAAAACAGAAACAAATTATAGTTCATTTAGCAGAACAAGCCAACTTTAATCATAGAGTATGAGGACAGTCTTTAAATAACTTTGAGTTAAAGATACTTAACTTTTGCATTGCCCAGAATTAATGTAATGTAAATAAATATCTTTGGAAAAATCTAAAATCTCTATGGGTAACAGATCACCTTGACAGCGGTAAATCCCAAGGTAGTTCTTTGACTCCTTATTGACCAACAAGTCTTTAGTAAGCAGCTTACTATGTGCCTGATAACTTGCTGCTTGTTTTGGGAGATCCTAAAAAGTAGAAGGCATTATTATCCCTCATCAGCCAGGAATTTAGGTCTAATTTTAGAGAGAAGTTTTATTGGGCAAATATTTCATTGACAGCTTCCTGATGTGACATTGAAGTATTTAATGGGCCTCTATTCATGGGTCTGTTCATAAGTTTATATTTACTTTTGAGTCCAAAGCCATCCACTGGAAAGTTATGGTATAGATTTAGGATTTTTTTTGGTTGTTCTTTTTGTTTTTAATAATGGATATGGCTTTTAACCTTTGGTGATTCAGATGTTCATCATTTCCAAGAGAGTTAAAGTGATCGAAGTGATAATTAATTATATTCAGTCAGATGCTACTCTGTTTACTGAGGGTTTTGTTCCATATGAATACTTGCTTTTCTAGAGGAATTAGAAACTATCATTTGTAGTTTTTTTCCCTTTTAAGAAAAATTAATAAGAAATTTCATGAATATCTGTTTAAAGATTTATTTGTATTATTATATCTTATTCAGGTTACCCTTTGGCCTGTGACAGCCAGAGTTGTCATCAAAATGAAACTTTCCCCTCCTTCCCAGAGAATGACAAAGAAGCCGCAGAACTGGAACAGGAGTATGTCCATAGAGTTTATGAGGAGATAGCAGAGCACTTCAGCAGCACAAGGCATAGCCCATGGCCCCAGATTGGGGCGTTCTTGAAAGCTTTACCAAAGGGTTCAATAGTAGCAGATATTGGGTGTGGAAATGGAAAATATCTAGGCCTGAATAAGGAGATATATATGGTAAGTCAACTTCATCCTTGCTTTTCTTGAGTTTTTTTTAAAAATAGTTATCCCTTACCCACACCTGATGTATTTTTTTTTTACTTCAAATGGACCGTGTTTTCATTGATGTAGTTTTTTCATTGACTGATACAGATCACAGACTGACCACAGCTTTATAGATAGATGGTCAGATTCATTACCTAGTAGCCAGCTGTCTAGTGATGAACTTTTCTGAACTTAGCCAACTATTACCAGATAACATGTCTGCAACCGGGCCCATAATTAAAGACCCAACAGAGATGGTCACAGCTCCCTCTTTTTTGACATAGACACAGGAACATAACATCAATTACACATGACACTGATGTACTGGGATTGTTTGGGGGCATATTTAACATTTTTAAAAAGTGTTTAAAACATCATTTACCCACAATAATAAAATGCATAGTGAAGAGTATTGTGACTTCTTCATATCTATTCTAAGCTTAGTGGGAAAAAATTTTTATCTTCCTCATCTTTAGATTTATTAAGTAATAGCAGATTTTGCCCCTTTCTTGAAAGTTTCTAAAATACCCCTATGAATATGAAGCATATATATTCATGCGATGAAGCTGTTTGGTTTACTTTGTTGTGTGACCAAGTATCCTGTTAATGGAGTGACAGTGTAAAAGACTGAAAACTAGAGAGAACACCTATTCTTTTTAAATTCTTCAAGTGACTCTGTGTGTGTGTGTGTGTGTGTGTGTGTGTGAGAGAGAGAGAGAGAGAGAGAGAGACTCAGATCAAGTAGAATTTAATAACCATAAGTTAGAATTCCTTTGGGGAAGGACAAAATCTTATTTTTGTGTTCTTGGTGTTGCAATCCAAGGACATTCTCAAGGTCTCTCTTAAGAGCTTTGTAATTGTGTGACATGGAAGACACCAGCACAGGACCACTCAGCATGCCCCCATGTCAGAGAAGCATTTCAAAAGACACACAAATTTAGAGAATTCACCCCAAATATTCACACAGACTGTTTGTGCCTGATCTGTGGCAGAACATTCTGAGCTCACATTGGTTTGGTCAGCCATAGTCAGACAGACACACTGTGACTTGACTCTAGCATAGTGATTTACATCATGTTGGTCCTCTTTGAGAACAAAGGACAATAACCAAGCAATACCGGAAAAGAAAATAAACTCTGGTTGGGGTTTAATATAGGTTTAACTAGGAAATCTTTCCTGGTCCCTACTGCTAATAGGTCTTTCTCCTTTTGAGTTACTTTCTTTTTATTCTCTCCAGAAATTGGACCTGTGATTTAATTGATTTAGGGAACTCCCAGGTGAGTATAGATCGACACTTTGGCAACTTTTAGGCCCTAAAGAGCTGACTAGAGTATAGAGATATTATGTTAGTGCTGTCAAACACAAATAGAGGGTCCTTGTAGTACAGATCAACTTAGAAAACCACGAAATAACATTATCTATGTTATGTTGTATCTTTATTTATTTTTAAACACATCACAGTTATCTGATTAGGGCCACACTGGGACATTTTGCTGTTTTGACAGCTCTGGGGGTTACTTGATTTGCTGAAGGTCGCATAGCTGACATATGTCAGAAAGCAGAACCCAGGTTCTCCTGCCTTCGAGGCCAGTCCATCAGTCAGGAAGTATTTTTTAAGCCCTTAGGATGTCCTAGGAAGGTCTCTACCCACTGTTTTACAGTGTAAGGAAAAACTTCCAATTAATTAGAACTGATGAAAAAGACCATAGAGTCACTCAGGAGGTCACTCTTAAATCTCTGAAATGTTTGTCAAAATGGAGCAAATATTTTGGGCAAAACATGTTCAGTTTTTTTCATTGAGTCAAGACATTGATATTTATGGCAAGGTAATTTTTTTTTACATTATAAGAAGTAGGTTTTAGGGGTTGTGTGTGTTTTTAAGATGAGGAATCCTAGTAGGATTTAAAGTAAGGAATGTGATATTTATTCTGTCGTTGGAGTATATGCTTCCTCAAAACACCTCTCATTTTATTCTTTCCAGAAATACAGGTAGATGTCTATGAGTAAACTGGTGGTCTCTGCTCATTGTGATTGATCATTACATAATAATGTCAGGAGGGTTTCTCTGGGTACTCTGCCCCATTCTCAGTAGAAAGCCTTTAGAGTAAGGGTTCCTAACCTAGGATCTCTTAACTTGTTTTCTTTTTTTAACACTTTGATAACTGTACTTCTATACAGTTGTAGTATTTTTAAATCCAGTATATTTTATGCATTAAAAAACATTCTGAGGAGTCAACCCTCACCAGATTGCCCAAAGGTCCATGATATAAATGTTAAGAACCCTTGCTTTATAGTGAGGTGAAGATAGATTTGAGAAGAGAAATGCAGGATAATAAATGTTTGATAATAGTATAAAGAACTTGCAGATAGTTAAATGGGTGACTATGAATGAAAGGAACCAAGTCATTGAGCCCATTAAGATGGGTCTTGTCTTTTTGAGAGTTGTATATTAGACCTGGTGCATTATTTCCAAACATTGCCTGGCCTCTCTTCTGTTGGAGAAAAGAAAGAATATAGCAATAATGTTAAGCACTGTAGTCATTTGGGGGAAGTTTTCTTTTCATTGCTGCTATCATGTTCCTTGTTTCATTTTGTTGTATGTTTACCAAAGTATGATGTGCATGCTCAAGGCTCTCATGTTATCAGTATAGGTAGCTGAATGATGTCTCTAGAAAATGAAATTATCTTATTGGGAGGTTAGATTTCTTGAGGCAATTCCATGTAAAGGAAAGAATGTCATTGTTGAATTTAGAAAATCTGGGCTTAAATCCATGCTTTGATGACTACTTGCTGTATGACCATGGGCAAGTGTCCTCTTTTCCTCAGAGTTAAATGGAAGAGATTTGACTGGACAGTCCCTAAGATCCTTTGCATCCCTAAGTCTTCTGTTCTTGAAATGAGTTCTTTTTCACTTTGTTTGACTTAAATAAGCCAGTGGTTGGTACTTTTGAAAAAATTAATTCTACTGAGTATTAGTAATTATAATGAGTGACAAGAACCAAAATAGAATGCATATTATTTTGAACAGTGTAATTCCTTAGCAGTTGTTATGCCATAATTGTTCATCCATCCATAGTACTTTCTACTATGCCAAAAGATCTCTTCTCTGCATTCAGTTCTGGTGTAGAATACGACGCCTATTTAATAATGGACCAAAAATGGATTATCTCATATCAAATAAGAAAGAAATGTCCTTGACAGAATGATTGATATCCCTCAATTCTCAAGTGAGCTGAGGAAAGCTGATCATTGCTCATTATGACAACAAATTGTCAGGGTAAATCAAAGCTTCAGGTGACCACTTCTGCCTAACTACATTTGTTTACAATTTTCTTCCTCTCTTTCAAAAGTTAAATTAAAAAGTAATGCCTGGGATAATTAATTGCTAATATGTTATTTAAGGTTCTCTAAGCACCTACTACTAAGTGTCAAACACTCCATGATTCATGGTATATATGAAGTGATCTTTGATACTCAGAAAGCTAAGAGTAGGAACACAAAGAAATTCTGCAAAAAAAGACACTTGCAGTAAGACACTTGAGGCCACATCAGGCTTTACATGTACTTGATAAAAAGGTAGGCTGCCACTTTCCTTTTCTTCTGTGTCCCTCCTATACACAGACACAGATACACATACACACTAATAACAACAATCATCATCATCATCATCATCATGGCATTTATATTGTAACTACCATGTGCCAGGTACTGGGCTAAGCGCTTTACAATTATTATCTCATTTGATCCTTATAGTAACCCTAGGAGGTAAGTGCTATTACAATCCCTATTCCACGAGGAAACTGAAGCAAATAGCTGTTAAGTGATTCGTCCAGGAACACACTGGTAGTGAGCGTATCAGGTCAGATTTGAAGTCAAGTATTCTTGACTCCAGGCTCAGTGCTTTATCCACTGCACCATCTAGCCAGCCCATTTTGTTAGTTTGTTACCTGCCAAACACTGAGCAATTCTAAAAGTTTTAATTTCAAAAGCTTTTGATCAAGTACCTCATTATTGTTAGGGCTTGGAAATTCTTCTGTGATAAGAACAAGGTGAAAAGAGAGCTCAGGTACCTTGAAAAAAACAATGGGCTTGGGAAGCACTGCAGTATAGCAGATAAAGGACTGATCTTGGAGTCAGAGAGATCTGGGTCTTATAATCTGGTTGTGTGAGTCTGTGCAGTTCATTTAAACTCACAATGACCCAGGTAATTTTCTGTGTCTGCGAGTTGTAGAACAGTTGCTGATCTACTTTGGTAGAGGAAATTTCTTCACTGTTCTTTTTTTTTTTAGTGTTTTTTTTTCTAAAATTAATTAATTAATTGATTTACTTTTAGTTTACAACGTTCAGTTCCACAATTCCTTGAGTTCCAAATTTTCTCCCCCTCCTTCTCATCTCTCCTCTTCCCCCATGGCAGCATGTAATCCAATATAGGTTCTACAAATACCTTCACATTAAACATTAGGTAAATTGTAAAGAAGAATTATAACTGATGGAATGAATGAGAAAGAAGGAACAAAACAAGACAAAAGAGAGAGAACAAATAATTTGCTTCAATCTGCATTCAGACTCTGTAGTTCTTTCTCTGGATGTGGATAGCCCTTTCCATAGTGAGTCTTTTGGAGTTGTCTTCAGTAGTGTTACATGCTGAGATGAGCCCAGTCTATCAAAGATAGTGAGATCACAGTTCTACACCAAACAGACAAAAAGTGGGATTACTTTATTCACTTTCAATTTATAGTCACTGAGTAGCTGTTACCATATAGCCTATAATTTAACGGCAGATGTGTCTTCTGAGTAATTATAGATAAGTGTGTGCTGTTTTAAGACTATCAGAGTGGTAGAAATTTTTCTGTGTTTAGTAGGGAAAAACAGCCATATGGTGTTTTACAAGAAGCTTTGGGTTTCAAACTGTGGTTATATAGATGGAGATGGAGCTTGAGAAGTCACGTTTCAACTGTTTGTACATTTTCTCCTCTCATCCATTTGTTTTGTTTTATTAATTTGGGCACTGGTTATCTACAGTGTCTTTCAAAGTAGTGAAAGCTGGCCTGGTCAATTGAATATGGTCCTTTTAACATATACATTGAGCCATACATGGTAATAATGCTATGATCCCCAGTCTAATTGCCATGGTATTCATGAAAGATCATTCAGATTATAGTTCCTGCTTACTGTTCTGAGTAGCTAACAGTAGTGACAAAGTGACTTGTTAGTTTCAAGTTTTAATTTCTCATGAAGTTCATACAATACACTGATAATCTAATACTCTTCGTTATAGATTGGTTGTGATCGCAGTCAAAGCCTTGTCGAGATATGTGGGGAAAGGCAGTTTGAGGCTTTTGTCTGTGATGCCCTGGCTGTGCCTATTCGAAGTGAGACATGTGATGCTTGCATTTCCATCGCTGTCATTCACCATTTTGCAACAGCAGTAAGTATTTTTCATTTTCCAGCTAATGTTGTAAGTATGATAATTGAGAATATCGGGGTGGACTTTTTTTGTTTTGTTTTAAGGTTGGGTGTTTTGGGGGTTTTTTTTGGCCTATTTATTACCTTGCAACTTTTTATTATTTCCCTTTTTTTTTTATCATTGTCAGCTAGTTTCCCCAGTATCCAAAAGGAATATAGGATAAACACAGGCTTCATGTGAAGTAATCAGAAAATACATATTTACATGGATAGACATACCTATATATTTGTAAATACATATACATTTATTGTATATACACACATATGTCACACCCTCCTAGAAAAAACTCTTATGGTGTTTTTACAAATATCTGTCTACAAATTGAATTAAGGCTCCTTTTTCTCATGTATATGCCCATAATCTGTAATGGTTACCTTGGTTTCTGTCAGTCATTTTGGGCACATCAGTTAGGTCTGTGGTATAGTTTACTGTAAGTTGCATTAACAATTAAGAGAAAGGAAAGCCAAGGTAGGGCAGCTGGGTGGTACAGTGGATAGAGCATTGGGCCTGGAATCAGCAAGACTCATCTTTATGAGCTCAAATCTGGCCTCAGACCCTTATTAGCTATGTTACCCTGGGCAAGTCACTTAATCCTATTTGCCTTAGTTCCTCATCAGTAAAAAATGAGTGAGAAGAAAAAATTGCAAACCACTCCAGTATCTTTGCCAAGAAAACTCCAAAATGGAGTCACAAAGAATTAGAAACAACCAAAACAACTGAACAGCAGCAAAACCAAGGTCCAAGATGCGTAATAATAAAAAATTCTGTTTCTTCTTAATTAAATATAGAGTTTATCAAAACTTGATTCTCACTTATTTCCAGTTGCAGTCAATCATTAAACATTTTTTAAGCACCTACTGCATGCCAGACACTCTGCTAAGCCCTGGGGATACAAAGAAAGGTAAAGGACAGTCCCTGTTCTTAAGGAATTCACAATTTTAATAGGGAGGACAACATGAAAAAGAAGCTAAAAACTGGAGGGGTCTGGCGGAAGGGGAGGAGGATACCTGACTTGGGGACATGATGAAGCTTATTACAAATGATGAAATAAATGACTGCCTGGCTACCTTCCATAAATGGGGGATCTGAGAGGAGCTCTCTGATGTCCCCCCCTTAACCACTCTCCAATCGGAAGGAGAGAGGGGCCCCAGGCACAGAGGGTACTGAGGAGGTGTGAGTTTCAAAGTTGATGTTCTCTTGTAGAATGATGAGTTTCTGGAGACCATGAAGTCCAGGGGTACAGCTGGGAGGGATATGAAATGGGGTAGTCTTTGCCCAAATGGATGCTTTGGTTATTTAAATGTGAAAAGCTACATGTATCAACATTCAGGGAATGAGAGGGTATCTAGCTCCTGGATACCCAACCGAATGTAGGGGTGGGAAATCTGCAGCCTTGAGGCCACATGTGGCCCTCTAGATCCTCAAGTGTGTCCCTTTGAGTAAAGGATACCTAACCCCTGGGTTAGAGAAAAGCAAATGATGCAGGAATTAAAAAGATAGAATTTATTTTTTTTTATGCATAGTCTCAATTATAGCTTTTCTTGATCTGAGAATTCATTATGGAATGAGAGGTTTTCTCTTTTTCTGTTTACGTAGCATGTCCTAGTGGAATTACTCTAATTTGAAAAGTGTTACTGTCCAGTATACACATACATATACATATGTGTGTACATACAAACATATATACACACATATGTAGGTACATATTTACACGTACATCTACATACAGACGTACACATATATAAATACATATACTTATATATATGCCTACATAATATTTTTTAAAATACCATTTTCTTCCTTTACCTCCTTTGGGTTGATAAATAAATGGCAATGTGTTTTTATTAGGAAAGAAGATTGGCAACCCTCCAAGAACTGGCTCGACTCCTGAGGCCTGGAGGAAAGGCTCTCATTTATGTCTGGGCAATGGAACAAGAATACAATAAGCAGAAGTCTAAGTACCTTAGGGGGAACAGGGATGGTGAGGAGAAGGAAGAGCATCTCAACTGTGTTGTATTGGCCTCAGGGCTATTTGGGGAGCAGAATCCTGGCACCAGCAGTCACAATTCTGTATGTTCTATCTCAGCCACTAATGACTTGAAGGATGGAGGTTGTAATACAAATGGAGTAATTAATTCCAAGCTGCCAGTTCACACTAACAGGACTTCTTTTCATTCTCAAGATGTACTGGTCCCATGGCACCTCAAGAGGGACCCTATGAGAGATAAATGTGCTGAGCCACTAAAACTTACACCTGAGTTGGGGGCGCCACATGATCCAAGCCCTGTATTTCACCGCTATTACCATGTATTTTGTGAAGGAGAACTGGAAGCAGCATGTAGAAAGTTAAATAACATAAGCATTCAGCAGAGTTATTATGATCAGGGAAACTGGTGTGTGATTTTCAAAAAGCTATGACTCTCTAAGCACTTCATCTAGGCAAGATGTGCTTAATCACTTAAAAAAAATAGTCGACCATTTCTTTGGTTAAGAAGAAAGTCTTCTGGGGGAAAAACCACCAACACACTTGCCAAAAGATTGAAGAAGCAGAGAGATGGAGGTTTATCAGCAGACAGCCAGTTTCTATATGGACTCTGCTCTACCATCTGAATGACCTCGAACAAGGCATTTAATCTCTCTTTTCATCTGTCAAATGAGATTTATGATATAGTTCCTCTTCTCTGCTTTTCTCACAGGAACACGGACTTTGTAAAAAATGAATGAATTAGTTTATGAAAAGCTTTGATATCCTTTAAATTTATATCCTATTAATGGAAGATGTTTCTCCTTAAAGCATTAAGGAATGCCTTTATTTTAAAATATTAATTTTAAATTCTTTGGAATTTATATAGAAATCACAATCTGACAGTGTCTTAATGAATTTGTATTTTTAATAAAAGAACTTGAATCTTGCTGACAAGATAATTACCCCTTCTATAGAAAATGTTTATATTCTTAAACCTGGGTTTGTATTTGTTTGCTTATTTGGGCAGGGAGTGTGCTGGGATTTGATAATTCATATTAATCAAGAAGCCCTCTAACCTTGTTTACTCCATTTCAGCCCTGGTCGCCCTTCTCTTTTTCATTCTGTATTATATCACTAGATGATATTATCAGTTCCCATAGGTTCAGTTATCATTTCTACAAATCACTCCCAGATCTGTATATCAAATTCTAATTCTACTGAATTACACAATTTCAATTGCCTCTTGAACATCTTAAACTGGATTTCTTTTGGCATCTCAAAACTCAATATGTCCAAACAGAACTTGCTGTCTTTCTCCCAAAACCATCCCTCCTCCAGTCTTCCCTATTACTCTTGAGGACTCCACCATCCTCTCAGTCATGCTGGCTTATGATCCTGATGTCATCCTTGGCTCATCACTCTCAAGCCACCACACATAGTTGACCCATTGCCAGATCTTGTTACTGCCTTCTCATATACATAACTGTCTCTCTGCTTATTGAGATCAGGCTCTTATCACCTCTCTCTTGGACTACTACAGTTATCATTTAAGTCTTCTTACCTCAAGTTTCTCCCCACTCCTAACCATGATCTACTCAGCTGCCAAGGCTTATTTTTATAAATTGTAGACCTCGCCATGTCACCCCCCTGCTCATTGATCTTCATTGGCTGGCTCCCTATCACCTCTGGGATTAAAGGTAAAGTCATCTGTTTGGCATTTAAAGTACTTCATAATGTGAAAGTGGCCCCTTCCCACTTTTCTAGCCTTACTTAATATACTTTACTTCGCTCCACAATATCTATAGTTCAGTTACTTAAATGTGACATGCTACCTGCCATCTTTGCACTGGTTGTCCCCCATACCTTTAATGCACTGCTCCTGCATTTCTTAGTTTTCCTAGCTTTATTCAAGTCAACTCAAACACCATCTTTTGTAGGAGCTCTTTCCCAGTTCCTTGAGTTGCCAATGTTTTCTTTCAGATTACCTTCATCTACTCTGTATATATCTTCTATGTACCTACTTACTTACATGACTTCTCCCATAAGAGTACATGATCCTTAAGGGAAGGGGCTTGTATCATTTTTTTGTGTCTCTGTTGCTTAGCACAGTGCCCAGTACTTAGTAAACAGTTGGTAAATTGTTGACTAATTGAAAATGAAGGATCATTTGAATATGACTATGATCACAAATTCCAGATGGGATAGTTAATCAAAGATAAACTCATAGACCCATTATAGATCTCCATAGATAGGTAGGTGCTAACCCAGAATTGACT
>CM053582.1:172528650-172547156 GCA_028627135.1 Pseudochirops cupreus
TATATATATATATATATATATATATATATATATATATATATATATATATATATACTAAGTTCAATTCAACAAGAATTTATTAATTAGCTCTGATGTGTAAGACATTGTGATAGGTACTCAGGATACTAAAACAAAAAAGAAACTATCTCTGCCCTCAAAGAGTTTATAGGCACATATATACTCCATCATTTAAATATAGTAATTATGATTTTAATTATAATGATGGAAATTAATTCAGAAGAAAGAAGGAAGGAAAGAGGAAGGGAATAGAGGGGAAAAGGAAGGAAGAACTTTGAAAAAATAACTTCTGGTCTTAGTGAACACGTGTGATAAGTAGAGTTTGCCCTTGCAGTGTGTTAATGGGTCTTTGGATGGAGCAAATTGAGCCATTGGCTAAAGATATAATATGAGGAGCTAGAAGGAGTGAGGATGGAAAAAGTAGTGTTTTGTCTTTGCTTTTGGAAAGGCCTTCTATTCTTGATTCTTGTTTGTTTTGCTATGGCTTTGATGGCCTAGCTAGTATAGCCTGAGCCTACTATGACTTACAACTGTGGCTGTGTCTAGTCTGAGATAAACAAAGAACTACTGAACTCATTACCTGAACCTTATAATCTATCTTGCTGCAATGGGGGTCCTGAGTCATGTTGCTTATATGCCTTGAATAATAATATTATTCTAGTAACTGGAATACTGTTCTGGAAGGTGGTGTTTCCATTACAAAGATTTCACATCCCTTTTAATAGCTTGGTTTTATGATAGTTTTGATTGCCAGAAAAACAGGAATTAATTTTTGGACTCACAATCTGTCCCAGAGATGACTTACTTAAGAAATGTGTGGTATAGTGGAGGGAGTGTTTACAGAACGCTAAAGTATTTTGTAAACCAATTGCTTTAATAATTTCAGTCACTAATATTATCATCATCATCAAAGTAGAAAGTGACCTAAGTCAGAAGTAACCCAAAATAATTGGGGGAGGGGGAGATAAGCATGTATAGAATCCCTATATTATATGCTAGGCACTTTATAAATATTATCTCGTTTGATCCTTACAACAACCCAAAGAATTAAGTGCTGTTATTATCCTCACTTTATAGTAGAAAAAACTGAAGTACACAGTTTAAATGACTTGCCCAGAGACATACAGCTAATAAGTAACTAAGTTCAGATTTGACTTGGCTCAACCCTCTATTCACAGTGCCATCTAGCTGCCTCAATTAATTCTGCTCCAACCCTGAACATCTATTCCTAAAAGAAGTATCCCATAGATGGGATTTTTAAATACAATGAACCACAAGTGAATCAAACTAGGTGTTTTTCCACACCAAGACAGGCACGTGACACTTTCCCGATGATGGCCAGGTCTCAATGAGCAGAAACATAGGAACAAGGTTGATTTTTCCTTCAAATAAAAAATAATTGTCAAATTCCCAGGCCACAATAAAATATCAGGTTTATGATATGAAATCCAGTGTCAGGAAAATTCATGTTTTTAGAAATATTGACTAGGCTCTGAGTCACAATGATTCAGAGTATCATTAAAATGGGTAATTTAAGCATTTTTTTCTTCCTCTGAGTCACTGGCTTATCTGGACCTTGATGTCAAAATGTCCAAATGATCTTCAATGTTTCATTTTCTCATAAATTTATGGTGAAAGTTTGAATATGTGCTAGCGTTAGGTTTTCTCACAGCTGGGCAATCTGTAACATGCTTTTGCTTAGAAATTGCTGCTTTAATAATAAAATTTTATATAAATTAATATACATGTGTATATATACATATATATGTGTGTGTGTATATATATATATATATATATATATACACACACATACATATATCACTTTAGGGTTTGTAAAATACCTCACATGCATTATCATTTAATTGTCCTAATAACCTATCAAAGAAAGTATTACAGATATTATTCCAATTTTAAAGATGAAGAAACTGCTGTAGAGAGAGATTACATAGCTTATTTGTAATAATATGGTTAGGGTAAAGGTCTATATTTGCAGCCAGGCCTTTTCTGACTCCAAGGCCCCTGTTTTTTCTACTATGCCATGTTGCTTTAACCTACGGTATTTCTGTTTGCTGTTACATAAGATTTCTAATGTGATTATGTTGTTATTAATAACAATAATAGATACCCAACAGGTAGAATGGCATAATGGATACTGAATTGACCTCTAAATCAGGAAGTCCTGCATTTAAGTCTAAGCTATGACATGTACAGGCTGTAAGATCCTAAGCAAGACACTTAATCTTTGTATTCTAGGCAACTCTCAGTGACTATAAGCTCTAGTCGGTAAACATTTATTAAGCATCGGCTATTTATGCTTAGCACTCAGGATACAAAAAAGAGGAAAATGACAGTCCCTGCCTTCACGGATCACACAGTCTAATAGAAGAGACCAGAAGGAAACAAATACCTACCAACGAGCTATATACAGGAAAAAGCAGAAATAAAAGAGGAAAGGTACTAGAATTAAGAGGGGTTTTGAAAGGCTTCCTATAGAAGATGAGGTTTTAATTGGGATTTAAATGAAGCCAAGGAAACCAGTAGGCAGAGATGAGGAGGGAGAACATTCCAGCCAGAGGAAATGCCCAGATCCAGGAGACAGAGTGTCTTGTTCCTGGAAGAGTTAGAGGTCAGTGTCACTGGACTGAAGACTATGTGTCTTGGAGTAAGGTGCAACAAGACTGGAAAGGTAGTAGGGGGATAGGTTATGAAGGACTTTGAATGCCAAACAGGATTTTGTATTTGATTCTGGAGGCAATAGGGAGTTATTGGAATTTCCTGAGTAAAGGGGTGACATAATGAGACCAGCCCATTAGGGAAATCACTTTGGTGGCTGAGTGCAGGATGGACTGGACTGGGAGAGAGACTTGAGGCAGGCCAAACTACCAACAGGCTATTGCAATACTCCAGGTATGAAGTGATGAGGGCCTGCCCAAGAGTAGGGGCAATGTCAGAGGAGAGAAGTGGGCATATTCAAGAGATGTTACAAAGGTGAAATTGATAGACTTTGGCAACAGATTGGATGTATAGGATGAGATAGTGATGGTACCTATCTGAATTGGTAGAGTGAATTTCTTCATGTAGGAGTTTCCTGTAGCACTAAAAACAAAAGTCGAGTCCCAATCTTCTAATAAATGACATTTACAAATGTTTTTAAATTAGAATAGATCACCGGCCCTGGAGTCAGAAGGACCTGAGTTCAAATGTGACCTCAGACACTTGACACAGTTACTAGCTATGTGACCTTGGGCAAATCACTTAACCCCAATTGCTTTACCATCCTCCCCCCCAAAAAATGCTTTAAAATTGACAGAGTACTTTAAGTACTTTATCCGATTTGATTCTTTTTAATAATTCAATTTCATTTTATTTTCATCTCATCTTTCAGAATTATCTGTTTCATGTCCCAGTCTGTCACGTACTGGGAAGAAAAGATAAAATAAAATTAGAGACATGTATAGTCAAGCAAAATAAATTCCTTCACTAGCCTTATCACCTCCTGCCCCCAAATTGCCTCAGTCTGTACTCTGAGTCCATCAGTTGTCTATCTGGAGGTAGATAGCACATTTCATCATGAATCCTTTGGTATTGCGGCTGTTTATTATGTTCCTCAGAGTTCCTTCAAAGTTGCTTTACAATGTTGTTGTTATTGTATAAATTATTCTCTCGGTTCTTCTCACTTTACTTTGCATCAGTTCATACAAATCTTCCCAGGTTTCTCTGAAATCATCTCCTTCATATAAACCTACAAGCAGCATCACTGGGCCAAAGGGTGTACACAGTTTAATATCTCCACCAAAAGTGCGTTAATGTACCTGTTTTCCCTCCAGTCCCTCCAGCACTTTTCATTTTCCTTTTCTGACAATGTTTCTGCTTGTCTGTCAGGGCAGGGGGAATACCTCAGTTGTTTTGATTATCTAATTATTAGTTATTTAGAGAGATTTTCCTTTTCCCAATATAACTTAGATTTCTTCCTTTGAAAACTGACTATTCATATACTTTGACCATTTATCAATTGGGGAATGGTTCTAATTCTTATAAATTTGAATCATATCGTAGAAATGAGACCTTACAGGTGGCTAGGTGGTGCAGTGAATAGAGCACCGGCCCTGGAGTCAGGAGGACTTGAGTTCAAATTCAGCCTCAGATAAAACACAAAACTAGCCTTGTGACTTTGGGCAAGTCTCTTAGCACCAATTGCCCTACCTTCCCCCCCTCCAAAAAGCAAAAAAAAAAAGAAAGAAAGAAAGAACAAAAGAAATGAGACCTTTATCAGAGAAATTTGCAAAAAGATTTATTTCCCCAATTTCTAGATTCTCTTCTAATTTTAACAACATTGATTTTGTTTGTAGAAAAATATTTAATTTTATATAATCAAAATTATCCATTTGACCTCCTTTGGCCATCTCTATCTCTTGTTTATTCACGAACACTTCCTCTGTCCATAGATCTGACTAGTATGTTCTTTCATTCTCTTCTAATTTATTTATGTTGTTGCTTTTTATGTTTTTTTATTTCTATTCATTTGCAGCTTGTTTTTGCCATAGAGTGTGAGATGTTGGTCTATACCTAGTTTCTGCTACCTGTTTTCCAGTTTTTTTTCAATAGTTTTTGCATAATAGTGAGTTCTTATACCAATAACTGGAATCTTTGGGTTTTTCAATCATTAGGTTACTGTACCTATTTGCTTCTGTATATGATATATAATTGTTTCAACAGACCAAATTATTTGATGCTTACTACTTTGTAGTATAGTTTGAAATCTGGTACTGCAACGTCTCCTTCCCTCCCACTTTTTTCCATTGATTCTCTTGATATTCTTGACTTTTTGGTTCTCAGATAAATTTTGTTATTATGTTTTCATGTTCCATAGAGTCATCCTTGGATAATTTGATTGGTAGGGCTTACTTAAGTAAAATAATTTAGGAAGCATTTTCATTTTTGTTATGTTGGCTTGGCCCACACGTGAATAATTTATATTTCTCCCATTATTTAGGTCTGTCTTCATTTATGTAAAGAGTGCTATGCAATCATATTCCTATGGTTCCTGTGTATGTCTTGCCAGGTATAATATCAAATATTTTATGCTATCTTTAGTTATTTTAAATGCAATTATTCCTTCTCTTTCTGCTGGCATTTGTTGGAAAAATACAAAAGTGCTGATGATTTGTGGGGTTTTATTTTATATCCTGCTATTTTGCTGAAGTTGTTAATTGTTTCAATGAGTTTTTTTTAACTCTGTAGGATTCTCTAAGTAAATCATCATATCATCTGCAAAAAGTAGAAATTCTGTTCTTCTTTGCTTTTGCTTATTGTCTTATTGTAATAGCTAGCATTTCTTGCACTATATTCAATAGTAATAGTGATAATGGGCATCTTTGCTTCACTTCCTTTCTTATTGGAAAAGTTTCTAGTTATCCCCATTACAGATAATGCTGGTTCTTGCTTTTAAATAGATACTACTTCTCATTTTAAGAAAAGTTCTGTTTATTCCTGTGTTTTCTAGTGTTTTTAACCATCACGGGTGTTATATCTTGTCAAAATATTTTTTGCATCTATTGATATAATATGATTTTTATTGTTTTTGTTATTAATGTGGTCAGTTTTGCTTATAATTTCATAATATTCAACCAGCATTCCTAATATAAATTCTTTCTGGTGAAAGTGTATATTCCTGTAACCTCTTGTAATATTTTATTTAACTTTTTTGCGTCAATATTCATTAGGGATATTGGCCTATGGTTTTCTCCCTCTATTTTGACTCTCTCTAGTTTAGGTATCAAGATCTTACTTGTGTCATAGAAGGCATTTAGCAGTACCCCTTTGCAGGATACAAAATAAACCCATATAAATCATCAGCACTTATATTGCCGAAAAAGTCCAGCAGTAAGGGATAGAAAGAGAAATTCCATTTAAAATAATTGAAGAAAAATAAAATACTTGGGAGCCTACTTGACAAGACAAACCCAGGAACTAAGTGAAAATGAGTATAAGATACTTTTCACACAGATAAAGTCAAATCTAAACAACTGGAAAAATGTTAATTGCTCATAAGTAGGCTGAACATAAAAATTGTCATAAAAAGGACAATTCTACCTAAATTAATCTATTTATTCAGTGCCATACCCATCAAACCACCAAAAATTATTTTATAGAGCTAGAAAGAATAATAACAAAACTCATCTGGAAGAAGAAAAGCTTCAAGGACATCAAAGGAATCAATGAAAAAAAATGTGAAAGGTGATCTGGTCCTACTAAATCTAAATCTATATTATAAAGTGTTATCAAAAGAATCTGGCACTGGCTAAGAAACAGAATGGTGAATCAGTGGAATAGATTAGGCACAAATTACATTATTAAATGACTGTAGTAATCTGGTAAATGATAAACCCAAAGATCCAAGCTTTTGGAACAAAAATCTCACACTTTACATCAAATTAATGTCAAAATGGGTACATAATTTACACATAAAAGGTGATAACCATAAGCAAATTAAGAAAGCATGGAATAGTTTATCTTTAGGACCAAAGTAGATATAGAGAGCATTAATAAATGTGAAATAGATCATTTTTATTATATAAAATTAAAAAGTTTTTGCACAAACCAAACCAATGCAACCAAAATTCTAAGGAAAGTGAAGTGGCCAGGAACTAGTTAAGTAGAAACTTCATGGACTTAAGATAGGAGTCAAGAAATTGGCCTAGAATAATTTGCCTATTTTTCATTTGCTTCTCAGTCAGTATGCCCTGTGCCCCTCTCTGCTTACCCTACAGACTCCAGCCTGCAGATGGTATCACAAACTCCCCCCTTGCCTATTCTTCATTTTTCTTCTTTGTTCTGTCGTCATGCTCTGTAATCACAAACCCCCTGGCTCAGCAACTTACCTGTACCCCTGAACAATGAAATTATGCTGTATAAATGATTCTGCATTTCTGAGTTAGCTGCTGCTCCCCCTTTTGAATTGGCATGGAGTAGCCCCAGCTGGAAAATTAAAGCTCTTTAAAACTTTTTAATTCGGACTCTGTGGTCACTTTGTTAAGACTCGTCATGTCATGTCATTTCAAAAGCAAAAAACTGGGGAAAAGTTTTCTAACAAGTATCTCTGACAAAGGCCTCATTTCTCAAATATATATAGAATTGAGTCAAATTTATAAAAATACAAGTCATTCCCCAACTGATAAATATTTCAAGGATATGAACAGGCAGTTTTCAGGTAAAGAAATGAAAGCTATCTATAGTCATATGAAAAAATCCTATAAATCACTATTGATCAGAGAAATGCTAATTAAAACTACTCTGAGGCACCACCTCACACTTATCAGAAGCTAATGTGACAAAAGGAAAATGTTGGATGTTGGAAGATATATTTAGGAAAACTGAGACACTAATGTACTGTTGGTGGAGTTGTGAACTGATCCAACCATTCTGAAGAGCAATTTGGAATTTGCCCAAAGAGCTATAAAACTATGATGCATAATCTTTGATCCAGCAATATCACTGTTAGTTCTACATCCCAAATACATCCAAAAAAAGGGAAAGGACCTATTTGTACAAAAATATTTATAGCAGCTCTTTTTATTGTGACTAAAAATTGAAGATCAAAGGGAAGCCCATTAACTGGGAAATGGCTAAACAAGTTGTCATATATGATTGTAATGGAATATTATTGTGCTATAAGAAATGATGAGCAAGATGATTTCAGAAAAACCTCAAAAGACTTACATGAACCGATGCATAGTGAAGTGAATAGAATCAGGAGAATGTTGTACACAGTAACAGCAATATTGTTTGATGATGAATTGTGAATGACTTAGCTATTCTCAGCAATGCAATGATCCAAGGCAATCACAAAGGACTAATAATGAAGCATATTATTTGCATCTGGAGAAAAAACTCATATTGGTTGAATACAAACTGAAGCGTGCTATTTTTCACTTTCATTTTTTTCTTTTATCAAATCTTCTTGTACAGAATGACTAATATGGAAATGTTTCCCATAATTGCACTTGTATAACCTATATCTGATTGCTTATCATCTCAGGGAGGGGGGAAAAGATGGAGGCAGGGATAGAATTTGGAACACAAAACTTTAAATAAAAATGTTTAAAAATTGGGGAGAAAAGGAGTTTCTTTTGCTTTTGTCTAATTTTTCCATTAATGTGCCCTCCCTCTTATTCTCCAACTCCTCCTTTCCCTTAACCTTAATATTTCCTATTCCCCTGTCAGGCAAGGTATACTGTGTGTGTGTGTGTGTGTGTGTGTGTGTGTGTGTGTGTGTGTGTGTGCATGCACTCACATACATATATATGTATATATCCTTCCCTCCTTTGATCAATTCAGGTGAGAATGAGGTTCAGGTGTTACCCATTTCCCCCACCTACTCATCCTTCCTTGTTGAATAGACTTCTATTTGCAAACTTCCTTCATGTGAAATAATTTCCCACATTTTTCTCTCCTCTAACCTCCCTTTCCACTCTTCAAGATTCTTGAACCATAACATAATCATTCCCAGGCCTTCTGATTAATTAGACTCTCTCTGTGACTGCTTATTTGTTGATTATTACTTTAAGAAAAGGTACTTATATCATCTCCCGATATAAGAATGTAAACAATTTAACCTTGTTTATTCCCTTATGATTGCATACTTATGTTTACCTGTATAAGCTTCTCTTGACAATTGTGTTTGTACTTCAAATTTTCTACTCAGCTCTCACCTTTTCATCATGAATGCTAGAAAATTCTAGATTTCATTAAAAATCATTTTCCCCTAAAGAATTATACGCAGTTTTGCTGGGTAACTTATTCTTGGTTGTAAGTTTAGATCTTTTGCCTTCTAGAATATTATATGACAAGCACTCTGATCTTTAAAGTAGTGGCTGCTAATTTTGTGTGATTCTGATTATGGCTCCTCAGTACTTAAATTATTTTTTTCTCACTGCTTGCAGTCTTTTTTCCTCTGACCTAGGAGCTCTGGCTTTTGGTTATAATATTTCTGGGAGTTTTCATTTTTAAGTTTCTTTCAGGAGGTAACTGGTGGATTTTTTTCACTTTTTACTTTGCCTTCTGGTTCTAAGAGACATTGGCAGTTTTCTTTTATGATTCCTTGCAACATGATGGCTAGGCTCTTTCTTAGTTATGAAAAATTATATTTCCTCAATCTGTTTGCCAGTTGTTTTTGTTAAGGGATACCATTTTTTTTTTAGTCTTTTGTCTTTGTTTTAATATTTCTTGATATCTCATGCACTTATTAGCTTCAATTTGGACAATTCTAAATTTCAAAGAGCTATTTTCTTGGGTGAAGTTTTATATATCTTCTTCCAGTTGCTAATTCTCTTTTCATATCTGTCTTCTGTAACTCCCATTTCTTTTCTTATTTTTATTCTACTATTTTCATTTGGTTTTAAAATCATTTCTTGTTCTTACTTTAACTCTTTCGGGAATTATAATTGAACTTGTGTTTCAGCTACACTTTCTCTGATGCTTTTCTTATAAATGCTTTGAAGTCATTCTCTTCTGGATTTGTGTCTTAAACTTCCCCATTGCTCACACAGTAAGATTCTTTTGAGTTCACTCATTCTTCCATCCTACTTCTTGACTTCGGACTTTATATTAGGGGACTCTGTGTGCTTCTGAGAGAGAATCTCTGGCTTAAGGTTCTAAACTCTTGAGTCTTTTTTATGCTTTCACAGCTTAGACTGTATACCTGGAAGCTTTCAGTGTTTCCAAAGTCATGTGTTCCTGAGTAAAGTCTCTCACTGCCTTTGACCTTTGTAAGTTCCTGATCCAGGTTTAGTTCTCTTAGCTTACCTCTGGTTGGAAATTTTGGTAGCCTGCTGCTGGAGTCAACCTCTAGGACTAGGAGGCTGTACAGATTCAGAGGCAACTAGGTTATACAGTAGAGAGAGCACTGGGCCTGGAGTCAAGAAGTCCTGAGTTTAAATCTGGCCTTAGACACTTACTAGCTGTGTAACTCTATGCAAGTTGCTAAACCTTTGCTTGCCTTCATTTCCTCAACTATAAAATGGAGATAATAATAGCACCTACCTCACAGGGTTACCATGTAGGTCAAATGAAATAATGCTGGTAAAACACTTAGCATAGTACCTGGTACACTGTAGGTGCTAAATTATTACTCCTTTCCCTTTCCCTCTATAGATTCAAGAGAACTGTAGCTTCCCTTTTGATCCGAGATTTCTGTCCTGGTTATTCCACTGTGAAATCAAACTCGGGCTGGAGGTTAGAACTAAATCCTGGCTCTACTGCTGGGAGCAGAGCCACAAAGTTGTCATTTACATCTAATTAATAGACAGCTAGGACTCATGATTCTCCCCACTACCAGTAGGTGTAGGTCCTCTCCTTAGTCTGACCTGTGTGAGCAACAAATATTTCTCTCTTGTATTTAATAACTAATTATTGTATTGGGACCAAGGTTTTTTTCCCTTTTCTACTTCCTCACCCAGAAACTACCCAGTGTATTCCTGATCATTGTGTTTGCTCCAGTAGGACTGGGAAAAGATTGATTCTCCCCATTATCAAGACAGGTGATATGGAAGTTGATGTCTCTGACCAAGATTTGAGTCACCTAAGTCACGTACCCCAAGACCTTCATTTTAATATATCCCATGCCTGTCTTTGTGTTAACCAGTCCCAGTTGATTGCCACTCCTCAGGAATACGTTCTCTTCGAAGGGTATATAAACTGTGACCCCACTGTCACTAGGAGTCTTTGGTCTAAGAGAGATGGCCAAATGAGCATCTTTTTGCTAATAAACGGTTTTTCTAATAAAATGATTAAATTACCCAGAAACTTTGTCCCTCAAACTTTTTCATGGTCACCTGAATCTATAACCTAGAATTGAGTAAGAGTTGATAAAGCTTCCAGATGGTGTCAGTTCCTGGACCCTTCACTAATTCTAGTGTCCCATAGGATCTCTTTCCTCTTTCAGCTCCTGGGCACCGGAATGATCTGAGCAAGGTTCACTTCTGGCCAGACCCCATCTCCAATGCTTGCAGAACTCTCCATCTCCTCAAGCCTCGATGGGTTGAAAAAATGATTCACTGTAACTTTTTCTTGGGTTTTCCAATCAAAATTCACTCTGATACATTTTCTAGATTTTTGGGAAGAAAATGTAGAGGGGAATCTAGGCTACACCTTTTCCTGCTATTTGCTGTCCTGATAGTATCCTCATCCCATCTGATTGTCATAATATCTCATAAGACACAGGCATTACTAATATTATTATTCTTATTTTATGGATGAGGAAACTGAAGTTCAGAAAAGTGCCCAAGGTCAGAGAAAAATAATCTGTGCAAGCAGAGACCATTAAGCAATTACAATATTTATAAACAGCTTTTCCTCTACCACTATGGAGAGCACTATTGCCATTACAACAGACAACTATCTACTAGTAGAGAGCTTTCTTCTTTTCCCCTGCTTTTTCTATGTTCCCTTCTTGATGAAGACCTCAATTTTGCCTCTGGGAATTCCTGATAATGGTAGCAATTCAGTTCAGCAAAGTCACTTGGAAGAAGATGAAACAAGCTCCTGATTAAATGACTTCCAAGTGAGTGTTCGTTTTTCCTTAAAGCAAAGGTGTAAATTCTTTTAGGAAACATGACAGTACTATTGTCCAAAAGGTGACCTTCTGCCCAGAATAGACAGCTGCCACATTTTTCAAGAGAGACCCCTGGTAGTTCCTCAGTCTTATGTAGGATATATTAATTCTTCCTTTGCTCAACCTCATTTAAATAAATGGTGCCCTTCTTGAAATCAAATATGTTTGAGAACAGGGTAAAAATCCCTGGGAGACAAATGCTTAACTTTTTTTATGTCACAGTCATCTATGGTGATTATCTTTTTCTAACTTCAATTCAATTTTTACTGTGTCTTCTATGTATTAGGTACAACCATCATGACTCAACTAGTTGAGTCTCCTTCATGTGACATGCATTAATCATTAGAACCTCCACTCCTCACCCTGCTCCCAGTAGAATGTCAGTTCTTTGGGAGAATTGTCACTGTTGCCTTTGTACTTCTACTACCTAGAGAGCTTGCCCATCAACTTGTCTATCAGGGCAGACAGGACAGAGGGATATCCAACTAGGTATGTAAGGAATGATTGAACTTTTGTGTTCCCAGAAATCATGTAATACATGATTTATGAAACCTAAGGAGTTGTACATATCAGAAAGTCTTTCACTTATTAGTTACTTCAGGAAATAAACTGGCTGTAAATGTAGTGGGGGATGTAACTGTGGAAAATCACCATTAAGATGTTGTTCCTGCATATTGCTCAACAGGTTGTAAGAGCTTACATGGCAATTCGATGGTTGGGAATTCCTACCCTCCTTGTATAGCAACCGGGAGACCTCCCTTGAGACTGGGTCTAGCCCGGTTAAAACTGATTGAAACTGGTTTTGTGGTCCAACATGTCTGCTTATGCTTACAAACTATGGGGAACTTTGACCAAATAAGGAAAAAAGAAAATGGGGGGGGGGCATCAAAATGTGGGATGGGAGATGTAAGCAGGGGCAGAGACTCACATGGGTGGTTTAGGTGTTCTGGATAGGCTTTATAGTATGCAACTAATGGGGAATCAGGGGAGGGATTTGTCTTTGGGACAGGAAGATAAAAGATT
This sequence comes from Pseudochirops cupreus, assembly GCA_028627135.1. Lineage (NCBI taxonomy): Eukaryota > Metazoa > Chordata > Mammalia > Diprotodontia > Pseudocheiridae > Pseudochirops > Pseudochirops cupreus. The sequence continues at coordinate 172,541,303 of CM053582.1, forward strand.
ATTTTTTCAACACCAGTATATGCCTCCTGTTGAAGGTGGGTTGCCTATTGGAAGGAATGTTAAATAAAAATCTTTTCCTGAATTCACTAATGGTCATATGGAGTTCTTGGTAAGGCACTTGTTTCTTACAGCTAGAATTGAGCAAGAAGAGGAGAATAAATTAAGTGGATTACCATTGGGAAATTGCAAAGTTCTTTTAATGATGCCACATTTCTCCTGGAAACTGAGGCCCATTTTAACACCAATATTCCACCCATGTTACTGAATGGTAGTAAAACATAGAATATAATTATGTCTGAAGAACTGAAAAATGAATATCACACAGAAGGCAATGAAGAGATGTATGGTGGGTATGAGCAGGCTTCAACATAAAACCAACAGGGAATTTCAAAAAAAGAATAGGCGCAAAAGAGAAGTAAAGATGACTGGTCCTGTGGCTAGGGCAAAAGATGATGGGTAGAGAACCAGGGTGCCTCCCCTAAGATTTCAAAGAGAAACTGAGGGGTGCTTCCAACAGGTTAGATGAATTCCCGTGTTGAATTTATGGAAGGACCTGGATAAGAGTAGTCCTGACTGGGTCAGCTTTGATCTGCATCCCTGGAGACAAGATCCAAATCCATAAGATCATAGATCTATTTCAGTATATGAATATCGATTGTGACTAGCATGATGTATAGTGCCTAGCACATTGTAGGCATTTAAGCCCTGCTTGTTGAATAATTAAATTGCTTAAATATACTATGTCTAGTTTTAATTTCATAGGATTTAGGATTAGAAGGGACCTCAAAGACCTTCTAATACAATCCCTTATTTTATAGATGACAAAACAGAGCAGAGGTGTGACATGACTTGCCCAAGATAACACCAGGTAGAAAGCAGGGGAGCTGGGATTTTAGAGGTGAAAGAGAAAATAGAATACAAGCTTTTATATTTGTAAGTAGATTCTTTTAAAGGAAATTGTTTCCTTTGCAATGATAATTGCTATTAAGTTGATTCAAGCCAACCACCATTTATTAAGTTCTGGGACTTGAGGACATAAAGAAAAAAAGCTCCTGCCTTCAAGGGGCTTACACTCTACAGGGGGGAAATGCCATGTGCACATATAATTAAGAACAAAGTATCTACAAAGTAAATCCCAAATATAGCATAAGAAAAGGGGACATTAAGAAAAGGAAAGGTAGACTAGGAGTCAAGTCTTTTTCCCCCCTTCACCTTCATTCATTTAGGTCATACATTACAATGAAATAGACTTGCCCCTTTAAGTTCCACGGTAATGATAATAGTAGTTCCCCTTTCTGAAGTGCTTCACAAGGCAATTTTGTGAGAGGCAGGTAGTGCAATGTTGTCATTCCCATTTTACAGATGAGGAAACAAGGCCTCCAAGAATTAAAGTGACTTGCTCAAGGTTTTGTAAGGGACATAGCAGGGATTTAAACCTGGGTCCTCATGCTAAAACCAGAGTTACTTTACAGTGCCCTCCTAGTTGTTCCATAGATATGGGGATATGGCATATGCCATATGCCTTAAAGACACTAGAAATAAAGATGCCATTGGTGGCCAATGGAGGACAATACTGTCCCAGCTATCCTCACTTCCCAGTTGAGCTATCATGGCTAAATTATGAGATTATATTCCAAAGCAGCATATCTTAAAAATTAGTCACATATCAGGAGTACAAAAGAAAACATCTCAGCTGAAAAAAAAAGTAACTTGCATGGCTGAACATCTACAGTCTTCATCGAGGAAACCAGCTCTGTGGTAACTGGAAGGAGTATCTCCCAATTTGCTGAATTGGTGTTTAAACCAAGCCAAACTTCTGAGTCTGTCAGGGATCCAGGGAAGCCGAAAAATACATTGGGCCCCTGGGAAGCCATCTTGATCCCTAGATGCCAGATTTAATATAAATGAACTCTTGAACTCTCCTTGAATCTTCCCATTTGATGAAACATTTGCCTGAGGCCATAAGCCTTTCACTATAGCTCCTCAGTTACTAGCCTAGCCCTCCATTGTCCAGCTAGCCCCCACCCTTGATCCTCCCAAAATATCTATGCCCAAATCTGTTACCCTTAAACTAGCCTAGCCCTCCACTGTCTGTCATCTCCAGGTAGCCACCAGCTACTTCCCACCCTTAATCTCTCATTACTGGAATCTGACCTCATTTGACTCTTCCTGAAGACCCTCCCCAAACTCCTCCTCTAGACCACCCCTAACATCCTCCTACAATCTTTCTGTATGTAGGCCCCATCTTGCCTCCATGAAGGAGTCGAGAATTATCCAGTGCACACTCACTCTGTGTCAGATGATTCTGGCCTGCTTGTCCAGTACTGAGGCTCCTTAAGAATCTACCCATTATGGTGAACCTTTAACAAACTTTGCTATTCTTTGGCTGAGAGAAAACTTGAGTAGAATTCATTTGGCAGGACCTGGTATGTTGGTATATTGGGGTCTTAGACCCCTAAACCTTAAACCTCAACATTTTATGTTTCCCTGACCTCGACATAAAGGCTTTAGATAACAGCACCCCATCACCACTAGAAATAAAAGGAACTCGGCTCACAGTAAATTGAATGCCAAAATAATGAACAACATCTACTTTGCATGTCTTTAGAGACTGGACTAATGTTAGTTGAAGCCAAAGATCTGGCGATGCTGTGGGTCAAACTCACTGTCTGAAGCAGAGCTCCTCAATGATATTTCTTTCCTTGGTTTTCAGTAAAATCTTTCTAATTGACATGATAAGAATAAATGACAGATTTGCCATGAACGTAAGAAATAAAGAAAAATTTTAATTTCAATAGAATAATATAGTTATTGGCCAAATAGTCTCTATGCCCCTGCTGAATCTTTTTTTTTTAGTATCACCTACAGCAGCGGTTCTCAACCTGTGGGTCACGACCCCTTTGGGGTCAAACAACCTTGTCACAGGGGTCACCTAAGACCATGGGAAAACACATATTTTTGATGGTCTTAGGAACCTCTTCTATCCGTCTCCAGGCGGGTCCGCCCGCATGCAGACATGACCACATACTGTTAAAGGGTTTGGGCATTAGGAAGATTGAGAACTACTGCCCTAGAGGTATGTATACCCTAGTTTGAGGACTACTGTTCTAAAAATTTTGCGGGCCAGTTAAATCCCACTGCTTAGGCAGACTCTATGACCATCCTAGTTAGTGAACTAGTTAAGTATGAGACTCCCTGGGTCACTCTTTCCCTATTCAACCCAGCCTAGTTCCAAATTCTGTGAGCAGCTTCCTAACAAAAACTCCCCTTCCCTGCCCCCCCTCCCTTTCTGAAGATTTTCTGCACTAATAGTTGAACAAATAAGAAACTCAGCAAGCTCTGGAGGGCAGATTGGGGTGAAATTCAAATCAGCTTTTGTTAATAGCTCTTATAAGGAAGTGGTGAGGGAGGAAATTGAAAGACAGGACTGAAATAAGGTTTGAGGATTATCTCTAGATTTCATTTATCTTTGCTTTTTCTTATTATTGTGGTGACTGAAGGTTGACTGAAGTCTAAAAGGCAAGGGCTAGTAGACCCTCACAGCTTTTGCAAGGCTAGAAATGAACACCATTTTGGGGAGGGTGGGGATCTTTGAGACAATGGATAACTACATTATTTTAATGTGTAAACATGCAGACACTGAAACTGAACTAGCATGTCACTTCCAACCTTGACTAATTCCCGATGTAAGAAACAATGATTAATAAATTCATTAATTAATGTAGGAGTTTTCTGATATGCTAATGAGAGAGTCATTTGGGGATAATACTCTTAAACACAATTTAATTGCTGCATTATACTTTTTGCTACAATAAAGTATTCTACTATAACACAATATTACAGTACACTTTATAAATATTCTACTGCAAAATTATATTACAAAATATAATGTAATTATATCATGCTGCATTTTTTTCAATTGATGTCAAAACAATTTAAAACCATCCTCATCTGTACTGATTTGTACACTTTAATTAGCTTATTTAATTTATAAATGAATGGGGGCGCTGAGTGAAGACTCCCCAAGAATAAGGAGAAGCCGAAAAGGGGAAGGGGTTCCCAGAGGAAGTGCAGAACTCGAGACCACCCTCCCCTTTCTCTCTCTTTACTTCCTCTTCCTACATTAATCTCTTTTTAAGTCTTTCTTTTCCAGCTCACCATTTCGCCTGTAGTTGTGCACAAATTTTATATGTGTGTGTGTGTGTGTGTGCGTGTGCGCGTGTGTGTATCGACCTCTGTACCAATATGTATTTCTTTTCCCTTTATAACGTGAGCCTGATCTTTTGTACAAACAAGGGTGAGGGACTGTTTAACCCAGAAGGATCTGCCTTAACCAATGAGAGATGAGAACAGGAGTGAAGGACAGCAGGAGAAAGCGGTTTCAAGACTCCTTTGTGTGAATTTGTACCTAAACAGGACTCCACCTCTCCACAAATGAGAGTCAAAGGCAGTTCTAAGTTCACCCTCAGTCCTTTCTCCTCTTCCCGTACCCCGTTCTTAACCAAAAAAAGTCAGGGACAACGAGTATCCTTACAAAACTCAGGGTATAAAAGTCCACTCCACCAAGGGTTGGGTGGCCTCCTTCTGCTGACCTGCCTTGGGGAAGGATGCCCCAATTCCTGGGAATTGGAAGTAAATGTATTCCTGTTCATCACAGGTATGCCTCTGCTTATTATCTTTGGGTAAGTGGTTTTCTGACCCACACAATAAAGTTAACAAAATACAACTGAAAGATCAAATAATAATTCTTTACTGTCTCTAAAAGTCTGTTATAAAGCACAAATTCCTCCTTTTTTCATGTTGTTGGAGACTTAACTGCTTCTAGCCTAACACCAAAGGCCTAGAAACTGTGGGAGAATCTTGAGTAGTCCTCATACCCTTCTTGCTTTGGAGCATTAGCCAGTCAGTTCATCCAATTCACTAAATGTCACTTGGAAAGTAGGGAGAGTCTAGTATTCCTAGGATAAGGTATGAAATATGAGGGGGCAAAACAGGAGTAAGAGGAAAACATGGCAGCAGCAAATGCTGGGGTTCACTGCAGGTGAGATAGAGGTTAACAATAAGGAGAAAAGGCCCACGTGGGGCCCTGGGCTTGGAGTGTAGCAATGAGAGTTGTAAGCCTCAGTTCTACTCTCATGTAAGACTAGCAAATCTGTAGCACACATCGTTTTGTGCATGAGGGAAGTGAGTCAAAACATATGCTTGATTTCATTTAAAAGAACTCACAGGTATTTAAAAGCAGGTGTTGATCTTAAATACCATTACTCACCACCCTCTGAATAGGATCATCTTTAGACATCTAGAGTTAATTATAATCCTTTGTTTGAACAACTGAGGTTTACTTAGTCTATTACTGTCATTACTCCCAACTTTCCATATTTTCAAACAATTACAAGAAGGCTTTGGTCACAAAAACAATAATAATGAAGCCATCCCTGCACTTAATTTTTTTTTTTCTGTTCTGCCCTCCCACCCCGACCAATTCTCTCCTCAAATGCTAGTCTCCCTTAACTACTCCTGCTTCTGACCTCTTTGTCTAGAGCAGAGGCTGATTAATTTTTTCAGCATGGAACCCTTTGGTGGTTTGGTGAAGCCTAGGGACCTCAAGAGTTGACTAGCATGAGAAGCAGGAAGACTGATTATGTGTATCTATTAGGAGATCATAATAACTACAGTAGTTTCAAAGCAGTCATGAGTATAAATGATATTTGCAAAAAGCATAAGGCTATGTGAAAATGGGGCTAATACTACTGTGGTTTGTTGCCTACATTTGTAATTGAAGGAAATAATCAATTTATTGATTAGTTAGAAATTACTGAAAATAGATAATAGATTTATCTAATCAAACTCAATG
>CM053582.1:172547656-172564354 GCA_028627135.1 Pseudochirops cupreus
CTGATATGGTTCCTCGTAGCCAAGCTGACTTTAGTGGGAAGTATATTTGTGTGCGTTTTAGAGTTCTAGGATTGGTTTAGAGTCCTATTTTATGGGTATTTTGGGGTGGCTATGTGAGAGCTGCGATATGTTGCTGCTGCTACGCCGCCATCTTGGCTCCGCCCCCCTTAACTGGGCCCATTTCTAAGTCCATAGAGAGCTTGTCATAATTCCTGAAGTGAGGGGTCCTCTGGGAATCTCTGGGGGTGGTGTGTAATCAGCCAATTGTTGGATGAGAAGATGAATCACATCTTACCTCTTCCTGTGACAGCTAGTCATAGGATTTGTCAGTAACATACCTACTGTTATCTTCCGACTGTTCATAACTCCACTTCCTACCATCTTCTATGCAAGCTTCCAATCTCTCTTTTTCTGAGCCAGGCTTTGGACTATCAGGGAAGTTAAAATCTAACTATTCTCAAGTACCAATAGTAATAGCTACTCAGGTACCATTGGGAAAATTCACTCCCCAAACCCTAGCATACTGATCCCAGTCTCCTGCATTACCTCATGGTTATAGTAGGTACCCCTTGGAGGGTAGGATCTATGCTCTGGGGCAGTAGGAGCTCCTTTGATTTTGAGTGGGACAGAGTAAGTATCAAAGCCTAAGCATGTACAATCAGTATCACAGACATCTTTACATTATCTTTGCCAACCAATGAACTCCTCTTTCTGCCTTTCCCATTACTTTTAAGGGTACCACCATCTTTCTAATAACCCAGGTTATTAGGAAGTATACTACAAGGCTTCTTGGCTCCCAGAAGATCTGGTTGGTGTGATGGAAATTTAAGTGTTAACTCAAATGTCCCCAGGAAGCTCTACCTAGGCAGGTAGGTGGCAAGTATATTGACCACATGATTTAGACCTGGGTTCAAACCCTGCCTCTGACACTAGTTGCAAGGCCTTGGCAAGTCACTTAACCACTCTGTGCCTTAATATCCTCATCTGTAAAATGGGCTAAAATAGCACCCATTAGAAGGTTGTTGTGAGGATCAAATGAGATAACACACGAAAGGCTTTGCAAATCTTAAAGCACCACATAAATGATAGCTACATCAGTCCCACTAGTGCCCAGGCCTAAAAACATATGCTATGGTTTGGATTCCCCTCAAGGTTCTGGTTGCTCTCCACCGGATTTGCTTCAACATGTGAGCGTTCTTCATTAAGCTTTGGTAACCAGAACTGGAGAACTGGACATAATGTTCCACAGAGGCTCTGACCAGAGCAAGAGTCCACTTGGGATTATCATTTCCTCCATTCTGGACAGTTTGAAATGCTGAATTGTTAGGTCCCCAACAGGTGCACTGACTTTCCATGTTGCCCTGGCCTTTGTGTCCTGAGGTTGTTATTTCAGCGAGCAGACAGGGGATTCATTTGTACTTAGGCTTTACCTTACTGCCTGCTTGGCTGCTCAAAGCAGAGCAGAGGAACTCTGTGATGTGAATACAGATGCTTGAAGCTTACGTATAGGCAGCCATAAGCTTAGGTGCATGTGCAAGGACACTGTTGGAATATCTTATTAAAGATCTAAAGATAGTAAAAAAAAAAAGGAAAGAAAAAAGTTCTATATTCTTATGATTAAGGAGAGGGGAAAATGCAAAAATGGGAATTTAAATCTCTTCTTTTGGTTTTTCTGATGCATCCATTTCTTGTCTCTTTTTCAGAAAAGATTGCATGGGTATTTTTCTCCAGGATTTAAAAACATCTTACAATGATTTCCTGATTGACAGAGCTAAGATTTACTATGCAAACTGAATGAGAGTTCAAAAACATTCTCTACTCTGTCCTTCTGGATTACTCTGATGTCAGTGAAAGCTGGAACAGGGTGAGTAAGTACAGTAGCTTCTCCAGTGACCATAGCCGTGACAAAGTTAAGCCTGACTTTAGATGTTCCAACTATTCTAGTATGACATGCCAAATGTAAGAAATAAACATGGGCACAAGCTACTTCCAAGAGACTATTGACCACATTTAATTATGACCTGCTCTCAAGTCTAAATACAGACACCCAGAAAGTCACAGAATACTAGAGCTACAGGAGACTCTACAATCTGTCCACTCTAGCATCCTTATTTCACAGATATAGAAACTGAGATCCAGAGAAGAAATCACATGCATAGATTTATCATCAAATTCTGTTAAGAAATTTTCAGTAGGGGTGGCTAGGTGGCCCAGTGAATAGAGTACCGGTCCTGGAGTCAGGAGGACTTGAGTTCAAATCTGGCTTCAGACCCTTGACACATTTACTAGCCGTGTGACCTTGGGCAAGTCACTTAACCCCAACTTCCGTGTTTTCCCTCCCCCAGAAAGAAAAATAAATTTTTAGTAGCTTCCTATTGACCCAAGTTCAAACTCTTTATCCTGACATTCAAAGCTGTCCATCATTTGGAACCATCCTATATTTGTTTTTGTAAGTTTGGGTGTCCCAAGAGTCTTAGTACAGTTTAAAGCCTTTAAAAAAAGCTTCACACTTTAAAAAATTTTTTACTAGAACTTTTAGGCCACTCTGTATTACTGCCCTCTATGTATGTTATACATCAGCCAAATTGGATACTCTAAACCCCAAACACAGGAAGCAGGTGAAAGAGAAAATGACTGAGGAAATAAGGGTTTGAGCTTCTGGATTGACTTATTAAGCAAATAATATAAAGTGCCCAACAAATTGGGACTAGGCCCCTTCCTAAGCATAGGGCTAGACTTCTGAAGACAGGGGGACACAGACTTTTATACATTAAAAACAATTAATTAAATAAAACCAATTAGTTAAAAGAAAACAACACAACTTTGGGTAAACTGATTTCTAATTGGATGAAAGATTAGGACTTGCCAAGTTGGGAAGGGGAAAAATGAACAGGTATAATCCCCCGAATTTAGAAAAAGAGGTGTCCCACTCTCCCCAGGTGTTTGTAAACAATAGACAAAACAGAAATAATAACATCAATTTGTGTGGAGTCATTTTTCAGATAAGATAGATGGGTTGCTTGAGATGTACAATTAGGAGAAAACTCCTATCAGTCTTTGCATCTGACCAGGTTTCTGGTCAGTGTAATCTGGATACTTAGTAAGGACCTCTGAATAGCAGGTAGAGGTGATCTAATTTCCCAGTCATGCAGGGCTAGATTCAAACTATGCAATAAGGTTTTATTTCAGTTCCCACAATCGAATAAAGTTTCTTCACAAGACCGAATTTGGACTAGACCCTTAATTGAATAGAAAGGGAACTGAGTTAACTCCAGAACTGAATCACAACATGGAGTCAGTGCGGTTTTCACTCAATTCCCACAATTAACCCCTTGCTGTCCTAATCTCAATTCCCTCAGATAGATACTATTCTTTCTTACCTCCACACCTTTATTTAGGCTTTTCTCAGCACTTGGGAAGTCTTCCCTTCTCTTCTTTGCCCACTGAATTCCACCTTTTAAAATGCAACTGAAATGCCATGTCTTCCATGAAAATTTACCTCGTACTTGCTCCTACTGAATTAAGAACTCCCTTTCTCACCTCACATATTTTGGGGGGTACGTTTTAAACAATATTTTATTTTCCCAATTACATATAAAATCAATTTTTAATATTCTTTTTTTTTTAAATTTGAGTTCCAAATTCTATTCCTCTCTCCCTTCCTTTCTCCCACCCTGAGAGAGTTAGCAATCTGATATAGGTATATATACTAAGTGTATGTATAGGTATATATATGTACATACCTATATATAGGTATAAATATATTCACATATCTTTTTTTAAGAAATAATGTATTTGTTAGTATCATGGTTTTATTATTCATGAATTTTGCATCATGGTTATTTCTATTTGTGTCACATCCTTCTCCTGATTGTAAGCTCCATGGGAACAGGGTTTGTATCCTATCTAAATTCTCTCTCTCTCCAGGCACCTAGCACAATGTACTTTATAAAGTAAAGAGTATTTAAGAAATGTTTATTGGATGGACTTGAAATGACTTGCCCAAGGTCATACTGAGTTAAGTGGCAGGCCTGATTCTCAATATAGTGATCTTTTCATTATGTTCTGGCTATTCCCATTATACCATGGCTTCTTCTCCTTTCTGGGAGATAGAATTGTAGAAAATGTGTTGTTTTTCTTAAAAGGTGACATCAACCATGCCTAACACTCTGTACCATTGGGAAAAGGGAGTGGTTTCCCAAATCAGAATTCCAGAAAGTTATAGTTAAAAACACTGTAGTTTTGCATTCACTTTAAGTGTTAAAATCTGTGGAATGAGAGGAAGATCAGAGAGTCTGAGAAGAAAACACTGAAGATTTTTGCTACGCTAGAGAAATCTACACACCATAGATCTCTTAAGAGGGTGATCAGCTTAGATCAGTCTTTTTTTCTCATAGGTGTACTTGATTTTTATTATTACCCACAAATATATCAATATTATCAGCAAACAAAAACTGTGCTTGTTTTCTCTCTATTTAACTCAATTCTTGAATTAGGTAGAGAAGAAATCAAGATCCAAATGATCTGTGCTGGGCAGTAGGAAAGCAGAAGTGTTTGTATTGTTCAGTAAATGTGCTGGCAGGTGGTCTTTCCATTTACATCCATTTGTTGCATGTCACAGTACATATGCCAGACTCACAGAGCTCAAAGAATGGGGCCAGAGAGCACTTTCAGCTTGGCTCTGATGCTATAAAGAGCCCCTGTTTCCTGTCCAAACTATGTGCTTGGTTGGAACAGAAGGTTAGAGGGTTGAACTAGCCACCATAAAGCTGGAAATACATATTTTCTTTTCCTGCCTAAAGCTAGCTCAGGTGAAAAGGAATGGGCAGGAGGGTATGGAAAGGGGATGAAAAAAGGAGACTTCTCCATCTGTTCCTGGGAAATGAATAGTCTGAGGAAGACTGGAAAATTACTCTGTGCGTTTTTTTTCTCTTTGCCTTTATTTTACTTGGTCATTCCTTGTATAAATGGTTCTTTTTCTATCTTGTTCCTGGCTAGCATTCTCTCTTATATTGTTTAAAAATCTTCATTTTTATTAGTTTATCTCTTTCATTTCCCTGCTTTTTTATTTTTTCAATACTCCTTTTTTAACACTTACTTGACTAGATGATCTCCCAATTCCCTTCCAACAATAAAAATTTATAATTATTTGACTAATTTCATCAAATAATATTTCTCCTAAACTAAATCCCCAGGAGACATAATTCCTTAGACAAGGGTGTGAACCTGTGGCCTCAAAGCCACACGTGAACTTCTAGGTCCTTGGATTTGGCCTTTTGACTGAGTTCAAGTTTTACAGAACAAATCCTTTTATTAAGGGGATTTGTTAAGTGAAGTTTGGATTCAGTCAAAAGGCCACACTTGAGGACCTAGAGGGTCACAAGTAGCCTTGATGTTACAGGTTCCCTACCCCTGCCTAGAAGCATAATGTAAAAAAGCCATGGAATAGTGGAAAGATCCTTGGATTTTGAGTCAGGAGACCTAGGCTCAAATCCTGGCTTTGATACAATGCTTGTGTGATATTTGGAAAACTGTTTCACTTAGGTTAGAACAGATGACCTCCAAAGTCCCTTACATTTCCAAACATTTGATACTATGATATATACAAATTAGAATAAGGTCCCCTGAAAAAATATACAAGAGGATAAATGAACGATCATCACGGGAACAAGTTGTGGAAGGCTTACTAGAGAAAGTGGCACTTAGAAATAGGAAATAGAATACTCTTATATTTATAGCCTTTATTATCAAGTGTATCTGAAGCTCTAGCATAGGCTTCATTATCGTGTCATCTCTGGATGGCTAAAATGAAAATTCGGAATCTAGGCATTTTTTTGTGTCTTTGGTTTGATGGAGAGTGCAGTCAGCTAATACTTCTTAGGAAAATTATGAGTTCCTCTGTATTAAGCATAAAAGCATTTTATGAACTTTAATGTAGCAGAGGGAAACTAAGATTCTTGTCACTTTCTTACTGCAGACTTATTTTTGCAATAAGTGTTGCCAATGAACCTATAGAAAAACCAATAGATGATCCAGTAAAGGAAACTAAATAGAAAAGAAAATCTGAGTTACAGGAAAAGGAAAAGCAGTCAGAGAACTAGGAAAGGTCAGGAAAAGAAAAGGAATCATAATGTAATATGTTAATGAGTCTGGAGCTGGATAGGATCTGCCCTAAGCAAAATGTCAAAAGTAGGCAAAAATTCCTTCCTGCTTACTTGTTCTGTGCCCTTTTCTATACATGATGGCTCCTCTTAATCCTCCCTTCTCATCAATATCCTTATGTTCCATCTGCCTTTTCCCTTAACAAAACTTGCTCTCAGGAAAGAACATGATAAATGCATTCACAATTTAGGTGTTAAAACCGCTAAGGCCTAAAGCCTTAGCTTATGGATTCCATTTGGCTTATTTGAATTAAATCCAATATACATTTGTTAAATGCATGTTACACACACAATATAAGTATTAGGGTTGGGTATACAAGATAAACAGGACATAGACCTTGCTCCCAATCTAAATGGAAAAGAGACTTGTACCAAAATAATTATGATACAAAGGATGGGGACAAAAGTACAAAGAAGGCTGGGCAAAGTACTAGGAGAAATGGGAGGAGGGGGTAGTCACTTTAATTTGGAATCTAAGACATGAAGCTCTTATTGTGGAATTTCAGAAATCAGTAAAATGGATACAGGTTGCAGGGTCATGATCTGTGAATTCCTGATAACTCACTATGTGCCATTTTACATCATTATTCCTAAGGCCTATGCTGTTTTAAATATGGTATTGTAACTAAGGCAGCATATAGACTTACTAATAATTCTCTCCAGCACATTTTGAGAAAACAAAAAAGTTTTCCCTGTTTAATTCTCTCTTTTCTCCTTCCTCTCCCTCTACCAAATTTTCCTTTTTCTGCTTTGAAGCAGCCGCCACTACCTCATAGGGGATCTTTATCATGAGTCCTTGATCCAGTTGAAATAGACTAAATTTAAAAAAGCAAGTTGTTAGCACCATGCACATGAGAAGCAGCTAGTCACAGAACTCCATATAGGATTGCTTACAATTGAATTATCAGACTGCCATTATAGGCAAACTGAGCAGGCCAATGGTGAAAGATTTAAGGTGGAGGAAGAACAAAAGCCATTGCCAATAGTAAACTACTGTGGAACTTTGTGGCATACCTGGGTAACTTCCAGGTTTCATGTAGGGCATGCCTTCATTGTCTGGGACCCTCAAAAGTATTCCTGATATAACCATTTGTCTGTGTGTCTCTCCTAATACACTGGCCCTTGGGAAAGTGGCCAGGGGCCTTGTCTAGTGTTTGCATTTCAGCTCCACTATGTACAAACTGTGAGCTGTGGCTATGTACCTCCAAGGTGTCAACCTTCCAGTATGGATAAGTCTATGACAAAGTCTTTTTGAGAGAATCCAAGCTATATTTCTGATACAGAACTCTTTGAGAGGCCTCTGAGAGTCCCATATATAACATATATAAAATGGGAGAAAAGAAAACATAGCCCTTACTTCTGTACTACCACCACCCAGATACCCCTCTCTATTCTTAATTCAGTATCTAATTTGTCTTCTATGGTACAGAGTTTTAGGACTTAGGAATAAAAGAATTTAAAGCTAATTGTAGAATCTGATGCATAATCAAACCAAAGATAGGACACATGTTTCAGGAAGCACTTTACAAGAACATTTAAAGTCATACTGCATAGGTGTTCTACCCACTTGGAACACTGACCTTTTGGCTAAAGTGTTCAAACTACAAAATTAAAACTTAAAAGGAGAGAAAATCCTAGATGTGAATGTTGCCATTCAATAGTCAGACGATTTCTTTCTGTCTCTGTCTCTCTCTCATACACACATGCAGGCAAATAAGATTCCTACTTCCCTCTAAAAACAAATTGCAGGAGAAAATAAAAGTGCTTTCTAATAATCATCATAATTTAATAACCAAAATGTGACATTTTGTGGCTTACAAAGTCCCTTACAAATGTTATCTCATTTGATCTTCACAATTGGCCTGAAAAGTAGGTACCACAGACATTCTGTCCCCAACTGAGGCTTAAGGGAGGTTGAGTGACTTCTCAGGGCCGCGCACAGTGTATAAGTGTCAAAAGTTGGATTTGCTAAGATGATTCCACTCACAATTGGTCTATGGAATGTATGTATACTCATGGACAACAAGAAATCCAAAACATCTGAAAGACAGATAGCTCTTGATGCAAGAGAACTCAGCAGGTACCACACCCTGAGTGAAACAAGGCTGGACGATGAAGGCCAAATTACTAAGGCTGGATACACAGCAGCCTCTGTGATGAAGGGCACTGTGAATCTGGCTTATGTTTTGCAAATAGATCTAATCAGCAAGCCTCCCAAAAGGAGTGAACAATATGCTCATAACAATGTGACTGCCACTTATAGGAAAATGCAATTATCAGTACATATGCTCCCACCATGATGAACCTTGATAAGTTCAAAGAAAAATTTTATGAAGACCCTGGGAACCCTTATCATCAATGTGCCAAAAGAGGACAAGCTTGTAATTCTAAGTGATTTTAATGCCAGAGTAGGCACAGATTACCAGATGTGGCAGGGAATGCTTGGGAGGAACATAGAAATAGCAATGGCAGTGGTCACTTACTACTGAAGACTTGTGTGTTTCACAACCTTCTCACCACCAACACTGTCTTCTGTTTACTTAAATTCAACAAAATGTTTTGGATACACCTTTGTAGCAAGCACTGGCATTTGATAGACTATGTAAGTATAAGAAGAGACAGACAGGAAGTGACAGTGATGAAGGTGATGTGTGGCACAGTGCTGGACCGATCACAGACTTATTCTCTCCAGGCTAAAATTCCCATGCAACAAAAGTGGTGGACCCAAAGCAAGACAACTGTCAGGAGACTCAACCTCAACAGATTAGAGTGCTTTTCCATTCATAAAGTTTATTGCTGACCTAGAGGGAAAGCTGAGTCAGCAAACAGCAACAGAGGAGTAGAAAAGAAGTAGATAGCTTTCAGAGACTTGGTGTACAGCACTGTATTTGCTCATCTGGTCCAGAACACTTGCAAACATCAGGACTGGTTTGACAAAAATGATAGGGAAATCCAGAAGCTGCTAAACCAAAAAAAAAAAAAGAAAAAAAAAACAACAAAAAAGAGAACTGTACAGGGTTTGCCAGGAGAACTGTTCATCTGTCTCTACGAAGGCACATTTAATTCTATCAAAAGTAAAGTGCAATCAAAGCTTAGAGAGATGTAAGATTTTGAGCTTAGTAAGAAGGGGTATGAGATTCAGTTTTACACCAACAGCAACAATCCAAAGTGCTTCTATGATGCCCTGAAGACTATTTATGGGCCAAAGACCTCTGCTACATCTCAAGTACTCAGCACTGATGGAGCCACACTGATTAGTGATAAGGATATGATCCTGGAAAGATGGGCTGAACTCTTTCATAGTGTTCTCAATAGATCATTATCAACCAATGCTGAAGCCACTGTCTATTTACCTCAGGTTGAAGTCAATCTCTCTCTAGATGAACTTCTAAATGAAGAAGAGGTATTGAATGCCATTAGGCTCCTTTCATGTGGCAAAGTGCTGGGCACTGTTTCCATCCCAGCTGAGATCTACAAGGCAGGGGGATTCACTGCTCATACAGGAAATCTTCCAGGTTATATGGCAAGAGTAGGTTATCCCTTAGGAGATCAAGGATGCTTCCATTGTCTATCTCTATGAAGGAAAAGGAAACAGATTATCCTGTGACAGTTACAGGTATGTGTGTGTGTGTGTCTCTTAGTCATTGCTAGCAAGATTCTTTCCAGAGTGCTCCTTAATTCTCTGATCCTTCACTTGGAAGATAGTCATCTACCAAAGAGCCAGTAAGGCTTCAGAAAAGGCAGAAAATGGTCAACATGGTGTTTCTTGCTCAACGACTCCAAGAGAAATTCTAGGAGTAGAACAGAGATCTGGTCCCAGCATTTACTGATGTGACCAAGGCCTTTGATACTTTGATATCAGATACAATGTCTCGGTCATAAGTGCTTGTGGAACATTTTGGTGAACTTTGGTTGCTTGGAGAAGTTCATCAGTATTATACACCAATTTCATTATGGCATACTTGCATAGGGTCTCGATAAAGGATAATACTCTCATGCTTTCCCAATTATCAGTGGAGTGAAGCAGGGCTATGTGCTTTCTCCCGTGGTTTCTTTTTTTTTTTTTTTTTTTTAGCATTTCAGCAATGTTAGATGCCTTCAACAAGGGAGGAAACAGCATCAAGGTCAGCTACTGCATTGATGACAAGTTCTTTAACTTGAAATGGCTACAGGCTAAGGCTAAAGCAGAGGGAGAGTTGGTACACAACTTTTTGTTTGCAGATGATTGTGTACTCATTGCAGCTTCTGAGGCTTCGATGAAACAGTATGGATTAACTATTTGCTGCTTGTGCTAATTTTGGCCTGACAATCAACATCAAGAAAACAGAGTTTCTCCATCAGTCAGCATTGTTCCATTCATTCATGAAACCATTTGTAACAGCAAATGGAGAAATTTTTAGTGCTGTGGGTAAATTCACTTACTTTAGCAGTATACTTTCCAGGGATGATAGGTGATGAGGTTGATGCATACATTGTCAGAGCTAGCTTAGTGTTTGAGAGGCTCCAAAAGAAAGTATGAGAGAGAAGAGGTATTAAGTTACATACCAAACTGGATGTCTACAGAGCCATTTTGTGCTGACTTCATTGTTGTATGCCTGTGAAACCTAGCTAGTCTACCAGTACCATGCCAGAAAAGTGAACTGTTTCCAGTTGAATTGTCTTACATAGATTCTGAAGATTACCTGGCAAAATAAGGTATTAGACACAGGTCCCTGAATTGTCAGTATTCAAACTCTACAGCAGAAAGTGCAATTCCAATGGACTGCCCCTGCAGTCCAAATGTCAACCATATGTTTACCTAAAAGACTATTTGGGTAAGTCTCATAAGGCAAGCACTCACATGAAGGTCAGAAGAAGAGGTACAAGGACACTCTCAAGGTCTCTCTGAAGAACTTTAGTATTGATTGTGAGACATGGGAGATACTGGCACAGGGCTGCCCAGCATGGTGTGCCGGCATCAAAGAAGGCTCTGTGCTCTAAGAGCAAAACAGAATTATAGTAGCACAAAACAAATGTGATGTGCAAATCTAGAGACATCCCAACCCAAATGTTCAAATGATCTATTTGTGTTTGACCTGTGATAATCATTAAATATCATATTTTGGCCCAAGTCTGAATTATCCAACAAACTGCTTTGGTTGATTTAAAAATGCCTTTCCCTGGGTCTGCAACTTCAAAGACCAGAGGTGAGATTCCCTGCATCTTGGGATTTAACTCCACATGACAGCAAAACAGTCTGAGACTGTAAAATGTAAATAGACCCTGCTCTGGTTGTTGTCAATTTGCATTTACAACCAAGAAACTCTGCATAGATGATAACAAATGGAAGTCATAGACCATAGTCATGGTCATCCTGAATTGGGATGGTTCTAAAAATATATAAAAAAGTCTTATGATTCCTCTGTTCATCAGTCCTTTAACTTTAGTCCTGCACTCCATGCTAGCCTTAAGGGAAGAATAATGAATAAATAATGTAATTTTTATATTACTATCTGTTTGTCTCTTTAACCAAACTTTTAAAAGGTCCACACCTGTGATACAGCCTTCTGAGCTCCTATCTGATTGATCAGCCTCAGTTAACACACTGTACCTTGACCCCAACATAGTGAAAGTCATTGGCACTCCAGAACAACAACAAAGACGAACGCTATGGGAACTCTTTTTCTCGGTATAATTGATCACTTAATGGTTGAAATACGAGATTTTTTGAGGGAGGCGTGGTAGTGTGTGGATTTGGCTTCAGAGGGCAGCGTGAAGAAACACTATGTTGCCTGGTAAGAACAGGGGAGGGACCTCGAATCAAGAAGCCAAACGGAAGAAAGAGGCTCAGAAATTAAGAGGTGAGCACGTAGGGTTGCAAGGTCTTGGGAGTCAAATTTCATAGTTTTGTCTAGGGTCAGTTATTGATGCAGGTGTGCCCTAGCTAATTAAGGCGAAAAAGAGAATTTAATTTCAAGTTCGAGCACCCGGCTTCCGGTCACTTAACTATCAGTGTGGCAAGACAATTAAATTCTCTGCTTCTCCTTTGCTATGAGTGGCCATCCCTTCCAGGGATAGCATCCCTTTAATGCTTGGAAACCTAACCCGCAAGCAGCTACGAGAGGTAAATACAGGGTGTCCCAAAGGTACAGTTGGGACCCCTGGGGCAGCAAAGGACTAAGTTCTTTCTCCACCTGCATTTGCTCTTCTCCTTCCAGGCTTTAATCAAGCAGGACTTGAGGGAGGTTAAAGACTGCACTCTCAGAGAGGTTGAGAAAACTTCCTCGGGCGCATGCCCCAAAGTCGGAAGTACTGACTCTCCCTCCCATTCATTGAGCGCCCCGCCCTGCCCCGCCCCCAGGGCCTCCTGCGGCGAACCGGAAGGTTTGATTTTACGACTGTCGTAAGCCGACTTTTACAGCGCCTGCCTTGGGCGCTTTCCGACAACAACAACGATGGCGGCGTCCGGTGGCCGGTTTGAGAGTGCAAGGAGCATCGAAGAACGGAAAGAACAGAAGCGGCAGGCTCGGGTCGAGGTCCTGCAACAGGTACCTCCGTCTCAGAGTCTCTTTGTACTGTCGTTTCCGGTGCCGAGGGCGCTGGCGGTCTGGGGAGCCACCCCTCCGGCCACTGCCTCTCTCTTCTCTCTCCCCACGTTTCCTTAGCTGCAGCTCTCAGTCCTTCCCCTCCCTCAGCTCCGACACGAAAGCCCCTGGTGTCCACCAGGGTTAGGGCAGTTTTAAACTATTAAAGCTCAGACTGCACCAAGGCTTGTGGGGGCACCTTATTGCAGGTTCCCCTTACAAGTACAAGTGTTCAAGAGTACGGACAGTTGGCTTAGAAAAGAGTATGAGGGGGAAAACTGCTCGGATGGTTTAAGCCTCTCTTCCTTTTGCTGTCATTCTGGCGAGTTTTTGCCATCCAGTCCCATTCAGAAACTCCCTCCCTCCCCCAGCTTTCCCCCTTCCTTATTTCCCTTTTTTCCCCCTTCCCCCTTCCATCTTGCCCTAATTATGACCTTTTCCTCTGTCTTTCCCCTCTTAACTGTTTTCTCCTTATTTTCCTTCTTTTCAGAAGAAGACAACTTGTGTAACACGTATATGTAGTATATGTGATCCTTTATTGTTGTGTCAGGAAAAGAAAAAGAAAAAGATCTCTCACTGCATCCTGAGACCTTCACTTCTCTGGTCTTCCTCCTTGGCCTTCTCCTACTTTTCCACCATTTTCCCTGCCTAGGAAATTAGGGAGTTTTCCGGATCCAGGCAGTCTTGATCAAATTTTTCCTTATTTTTCTTAAGCTACCCTTGGTCTTTGGTACATTTCAGACATTGAGAAACTACAAGTGGATGGAATAAACGTTGTAATGCTGTTTAATTCTTCTGAGATAGAAGATAGACAGAAAGATTCTGAGCACTAAATACATCCATTGTCTTTGGGAATTTGTGAGAACTGGAAGTGCTAGTTTTTCTTTTGGAATCTACTTGTTTAATATGTGTTTTTTTCTTACTGAGTTTAAATTTCTTTCAAATAAAAGTGTATTTCTCAAAAAAATTTTCATTTGAGAGATTCATAAATGGGTAAATATAAAAATTGGAGTTAAGTAAAAAGGCATTTTTGAACAACTTCATAATTTTTTTTAAGGAAACAATTATTCAGTTTATTACATGACAAACTCTTGAGGCTGTGATCAATTGAAGGTTCAAAAGATTATGAGATTTTTGCATTTCTAGAACTAAAAAAGATATGTAGACTAGCTTTTTGAAAAGTCAGTGTGATTTTACTTAATCATGTTTGTGGGAAATGTAGGTATTACTGTTTCTTGCTCTGTGAAAATTGAGCCTGGAAGAGGTTTTGAATCTTTCCCCCCTATTTTCTTCTCCATCCTTCTCCTGGTTACTTGTTTACATGATGCCATTGTTGCTATGGTTATGATTTTGACAACAAAAAAATAGCATTTATGTATCAGTTTAAGATTTGCAAAGTGTTTTACTTGTGTTATCTTTTTGGATATTGAAAAGAATTAAACACTTGTCTTAACGTTCCATTTATAGGATATTACTGCATTTATATTTGTTACTCTGAGCTTAGAATTTAGGAGATCGTAGGATTTAGCAGGGGAAGAGACCTTATCTTGGCCCAAACCTCTCATTTTACAGACAAGGCCTAGGGAGAGCAAATAGAAGAGACTGGATTCAAATCCAGGTCCTCTGACTCCTATTTTCTACTACAACAGTAGTTTTACTTGGTAGGCATAGTGATATTGATATCATACTCGGTTTACTTAGTTTTCTTCTCAATATCATTGTGAAGCAACTTTTACAGAGAGGGTGTGTTTTTTTGTTATGTGCTACATAAAAAAGCATGTGTTAGGCACAGTGGTAAAAACAGCAATGAATAAAAAAGGTTACATAGATGAAAAATGGCACATGCCTATCTATCACATCTATTAGGGGATGGAGTGGGGGGGGACATAACATCTAAATATGGATACAAGATAAGTACAGATATGGATAAGTATATTCAAAATGTATGTAAAAATAAATACAATGTAATGGAAAGGACTGAGCACTAACTACTGAGGGAGTAGGAAAGGTTTTTTTGAAAGAAGTAGTGCTTGTGCTGAACTTTGAGCCTTAAAATGAGATGGAGCTGAGAAGAGATATAGCCTTTGTGGAGAAAGAGAGATGCAGTGTTACAGGCAGAAAACAACAAATAGGTTAATCTGACTGGAATGTTGAGCATATGAGGAAAAGAAATATGAACCCAGTTTGGAGAGAAAATGGAGCCAGAAAGACCTCTGGTATTTGACTCCTGTCCTTTAAAAAAATAAACTCATTGGAAGTCTTTGTAACTAGGCATAAAATGACACTGTTTGAATTTCTCATGTATTCAGATCTCATTTGTGCATATTGAGGAACCCTAGAATGCTAGAAAATAAATTTATTTAGGTTAAACTTTTGTATTACATACACTTTTTGCTCAGAAATCTGATTTGCCTATTGTTCATCTTGGTGATTTAGAAGATTATTTTTAGAGAAGAGTTTACATATTGATATTGGCTTATTTGGCAGTTCTTTTGAATTCTGGTTAATGGAGAAAGATGTTTGTGGAAGAATGACAAATATTAGTGTAAATTTTTGACTGTGAACTTATTGAAAGATAACCCATTAGATGTATTATTTGTGAAGTTGTATACTGATTCAGCCATTCTGGAGAGCATTTTGGAGCTATGCCCAAAGGACTATAAAACCATGTATTCCCTTTGACCAAGCTATATCATTACTAGGTCTGTATCCCAAAGAGATAAAAAACAAAAGGAAAATGACCTCTGCATACAAAAATATTTATAGCAGCTCTTTTAATGGTGGCAAAGAATTGGAAATTGACAGGGTGTCCATCAACTGGAGAATGACTAAACAAGTTGTTGAATGAGATTATGGTGGAATAATATTGTGCTTTAAGAAATGACGAGCAAGATGCTTTCAGAAAAACGTGAAAAGACTTACATGAACTGATGCAAAGTGAAATGAGCAGATCCAGGAAAACATTGTACACAGTGGCAGCAATATTGTATCATGATCTACTATGAATAACTTAGCTAGTCTCAGTCATACAGTGATCCAAGACAATTCTGTAGGACTTGTGATGAAAGGTACTGTTTGTCTCTAGAGAGAAAACTGGTAGAGCCTGAATGCTGAGCAAAGATACTTTTACTTTCTGTTTTTCTTTTTTTTATGTTTTCTTTCACAGAATGACTTATGTGGAATTGTGTTTTGCATAACTGTATATGTATAACTACTATGTGAAATTGCTTGCCTTCTCAGTGGGAGGCAGGAAGAGAATTTGGAACTCAGAATTTGAAAAAAAGAATGTTATAATTGTTTTTACATGTAATTGGGGAAAATAAAATATTAAATAAGATTTTAAAATGATAACCCATCAGATTAGAATAGTGAAAAATAGATATGGAAACATCACATTTTGAACAACCTAATTCTGTGTCTTCTAAGCGTACAGATCAGCATTTTCTTCAAAACTCACTTCTCTTTCCTACATTACCATTTATGTTTAAAGTCCATTAAACATTTTCTCACATGGAAGCATTAGAATTAGTTTTCTGACATATGAGGGCACTTTCTGCCTATTTTGTAGAAATGGAGTTGACCTTTCTTTTTCCTTTTGCTGTTATTGAATAAAATATCTTTGATCAAAAGTGGAAAAAAAAGGGAAGGGGGTAAATTTGTCATTAATCCTGTCAGATCAGAAGATGAGGTTCTCTGTTTGGCTTCTTAAAGAGCTTTTAATGCCACTTAAGTGTATATATGGGAAAAAAAATACTTTTAAAAATGTTTTTAAGAATACTTAGTATGGGTAGTACAGAGTCAATGATTGATTTTCTTTCCATGGATACTTTTTTTTAAAATTTATTTTATTAAATTTTTTTTGAGTTACATATTTTCTCCCCGTCTTTCCCCCGCCCACCACCCCAAAACAGCCATCCCAGTGTTTCCCCCCTCCCCCAGTCTATTCACTCCGATGTCACTTTTTGGTAGGGCAG
>CM053582.1:172564854-172596264 GCA_028627135.1 Pseudochirops cupreus
GCCATCTTGGCTCCGCCCCCCAATACTTGAATATTTTTTAAAAAAATGACACATTTCAGGAAACAAGAAGTTTGGGAAACCAGGCTCTGGCAAACAACTGTAATGGAGATATGACTATTATCATCTTAAAGGCAACCAATACAAATTAATAGAGGCCACCTCCTGTACCCCATAAGACTTGATCTTATCCTGAGTGGTTATAGAGAGAAGGAATAGGAGAACCTTATGTTTTTCCTAGGGAGATTTAGAGGGAGAAATTTAGTTATTCAGTAATGAAAGAAGGCTCTCATCATGAATAACATTGATTGTATTGAAATTTGTATCCCTTACTTTGCTACATGTAAGGGTACAAAGTTTTCTGTATATATGTTATTTTGTAATGTTTGGGAGCTAGAGTAGTATATACTTGTGTCCACCTGGTATATTTTTTAAGGGTGGTCAGTGGAACCTTAGAGAAATATGACAAGTGGGTGATTGGCTAGGATTATTTTGAGTGATTGGAGATTGCTTTTCATATTATGTGAATGTCTTACATAAGTTATATTAAAGGGTCTGATATCACAAAAAAATTAAGGTGACATTTGAACCCCTTAGATGAAATAGCAGAATATTTAGTCAGCAAGTATATGTAGTTTAGTTTGTGTTAAGCCTTTGTCTCATTACAGATTGGCTTTTAAGAGGTAAGCAAACTTTCACATCAAGTCGACAAGCCAACAAACATTTATTTATTTGTTTGTTTATTTTTTGGAGGATGGAAGGCAAGGCAATTGGGGTTAAGTGACTTGCCCCTAGTCACACAGCTAGTAAGTGTGTCAGGTGTCTGAGGTTAGATTTGAACTCAGGTCCTCCTGACTCCAGGGCCAGTGTTCTATTTAGTGTGCCACCTAACTGCCCCTCAGCAAACGTTTATTAAGTGTTTTGTATGAACCAGATACGGTGTGAAGTAATGAGGATACAAAGAAAAGCAAAAAAGGTCCCTGCCTTCAAGGAGCTCATGGTTTAATGGAGAGACAACATGTAAACAAGTGTTTACAAATGAGCTATATGTTACATAAGTTGCAGGGTACTAGGGATGAGAGGAACTGGAAAGGCTTCTTCTAGAAGGTAGATTTTATCTTAAATCTGAAGGAACTTAGGGAAGAATTCCAGGCGTGGGGGACAGCTGGTGAAAATGCTTGGAGTTGGGAGGTGAAGTGTCTTGTTGCCATAGTAAGGAGTCTGGTGTCAGTGGATCACAGACTAATGGGGTATGATGAGGGGAGAGTAAAATGTAAGAAGCCTGGAAAGATAGGAGGGGGGTCATGTTGGGAAGATCTTTGAATACCAAAAAGAGGATTTTTAATCTTCTGAACATAAGAGGGAACTCCTGGAGTTAAGTAAAGGCTAGACATAGTCAGACCTGCATTTTAGGAAGATCACTAAAACTATGGTTTTAGCCTTGTTTTTGGTGAGATCAGGTAATTGCCACAAAGAATTAAGTGAAAACAGAAATAAAAGCTTCTGGAAATAGAAACTTCCTGGGTTGCAGCATTATTTCCTAGGGAGATCTTTCTGTGAATCAGTTAGTATAAGTATTTTGTCAGTCTGAGTCTTTGGCAGGCAAACCATAAATATCAGGAAGGTAGCCAGGGTCAAGAGAGCTACAGAATAGGAAAGATAGTATGGTATTGTGGTAAAAATGAAGTCACAGGAACTCTCTGGCCCTCAGTTTCCTCATTTGCATTAGATGACTTGTATGGTCCTTTCCAGCTCTAAAATCTGTGATCCTATGGCTATATATATATATATATATATATGTATATGTATGTATATGGGCAGACACTTAATCTGAGTTCATGTTTGAGCCAAGTATTATTCTGAAATAGTGTTGCCCATATTTATTTCAGGGTAAGCTGTGGGTTTTAAACAAAGGAACAGTCAGGAAGCAAAGGTAAGGTACAAAAACTACGTAGTTGTGGAGTTTCAGAGAACATCAGAAATTATTAAGTATAACCTCTTCATTTAGAAATGTGAGGGCCAGAAAAGCTAAATGTTTGCCTCAGTTCTCACAGATAGTATATGGTATATGGTAGAGCCAGAACCTGAACCTAATTTCTCAGATTCCAAATCCATCCCTCTTTCTACTATATCATGATGAGTGATATATCAGAATTTCCAGGACAGACTGAAAGGAAAGAACCATGTCTGGGGAAGGCAGTTTCATAAGGTTAGGCTAATGTAAGTCTTAATAGCTGGAGAATTTCCTTTCTGAGGTCTGGCTGCTCTTACTCCTCTGGCAATAGGTTTGTAAGTTAACTAGAAATAACTGGAGGATTGTAGGGGTGGGAAACAGACTTAATTATTTACACTTCTTGCTAGTTGAGAGGTAATGTGTCGTAGTATAATGCCAGTGAACTTGAGCTTTAGTAATACATGGGTTTGAATTCAGTCTCTGACACATAGTTGTGAATGAGGGCAAGTCATTTAACTTCAGTGCTTCAGTTTTCTCATATATGAAAGAATAGTATTTCCCTTGCAGAGTTGTTGTGAGCATCAAATGTGATAATATATGTAAAATGAATTGCAAGCCTTAAAATGATGTATGTCATTTATTATTTGTTCATTTCCCTTTGTCTATTGAGAGAACAAGTTAAGTCCTTTCTTGTGCTTTGAGGTGACAAGGTGATTTAACTGTACTCCTTTCTGTGATTCAACTCTGCTCCTTTTTAAAAGTTTTTTTAAAACTTTTTTAAAGTTTTGCCTTTAATTAAAAAATGGAATAGGGTCAATTGTCTAAATGAAACAGAGGATAACTTGGCTGAACATAAGAATATATAGCTATGCCCCAGGAATGTAGCTTGAAAATTTGTGTCTGTGTCCATGTTATAGGCTAAAGCAGATTTTGAGAAAGAAGAGAGGCGCAAAGAACTTAAGCGGCTCCGAGGTGAGGACACATGGATGTTAGCTGATGTGAATGAGCGAGTTGAACAATTATCACAGGTGAGGATTAGTAATTATATTTATTTGATCCAACCATAAATGTACAAACCTTGTTGTTTTGCCCTTGCAGTTTCTTCAGGAGGTTAGAAGAATAGTTCTGTAGGTTAATTATTATGAATTAGACCTTAGAACAGGTTTGTTTATTTAGTTGGTATGCTTCATTACATCCTTGAGAAAAAAATTAATTTGAGTACAAAACAAAACCAATGTTCATTTTCTGTTTCATATAGTCATATTTTATGTAGATGTTGTCATTGGTATAGAATGTTAGACTCTGGATTTTGTTGTGAAAGTTAATATGTGAAGCAGTAGGTAATTGGGACTGAACAAGTTGAGTCTTGATTAGATATTACAGTTCTCAACTCTGCAACTTATTGATATATCACATTATTTTTAAGTGGCATATTCCATTTTGGGGAGATTGTTCTTCCTTTCCCTGAGAAGGTTCTTTTTAGTTTTTTGGAAATGATGAAAAAAAGCCCCCAAACTAAGTCTTTTTTGTTTAAAATGATCATATGCAGGAACATTCTGTGAAGAAAAAAAGAAAGAAGGATAGACATTCCAAAAAAGTTAAGAAAGAGAAGAAGAAAAAGAGCAAGAAACATAAACATGAAAAAAATGAATCATCTGATAGTTCATCGGTGAGTACATGCTTTTTAACTAATAGTTTAAGAGCTGGAAGACAACTTTGAGGTCATTTAGTTTAAGGGAGGTTGGAAGTCATGTAGTTTAAACCCTTCATTATAGAAATTAGGAAACTGAAGCCCAGAGAGATTTAATTTCTTGTCCAAATTCATACAACTTGTGAATAGTGGAATTGAGATGAGCCTAGTTCTTTTGTCTAATGAGAATTATATATAGAATCTCATTGTTGAAAGGAATCTCAGAGGGGTGTATGACCAAAGATCTTTTTTAAAAATTGATTTATTTACTTTTAGTTTATAAGATTCAGTTCCACAATCCCTTGAGTTTCAAATTTTCTCTCCCCTTTTTCCCCCCATGGTGGCATGCAGATACTTTCACATTGGACATTAGTCTGGTTGTAAAAACCAAACATGGAAAAGAAAGAGAGCATGTAGTTTGCTTCAGTCTCCACTTAAACTCTGTTCTTTCTCATGACCAAAGATCTTTAAGAAAAGTTTGAATATAATTCTTAGGAAATGGTGTTTGGTCTTTTATTTAAAGCTATAATATATGTTGCTTAGAAACTACTTGAGAAGTAGATTTATTTTATTAGAAGAACTTGGCAACAGGCACAGGAACCAAGAAAATTTATTCTAGGCTTTTTCTGTATTGCCATAGTGGAAAGTTGGAGTCTGTCTTTATAGACCTTCATAAGAGTCTGTATTACACAGGAACAGTCATACTTCTGTTACTTTTAGGGTGATTTAGATGAGCTATTAGAGTGATGTCCAATTCAGCACAGCCCTTTTCCTGTGGGATATTTAGTTTTGAGTGGCTGTGGTAATCGGAGTTATTTTTAAAAAATTTTTTTGAATTATATTATTAGATAAATGCGAATTAAAAAAACCTTGAGATATCATTTTACACCTACCAGATAGACTAAAACCAAAGGGGAAAATGACAAATGTTGGAGAGGATATGGAAAAATTGGGACACTACCTCACTGTTGGTGAAATTGTAAACTGTTCCAACCATTTTGGAGAGCAATCTGGAATTATGCCCAAAGAGTTATTAAACTGCCTATACATACCTTTGACCCAGCAATACCACTACAAGGTCTGTTTCCAAAAAATGATTAGAGAAAAAGCCTGTATGTTCTAAAATGTTTATAGCAGTTCTCTTTGTAGTGGCAAAGAACCGGAAAGTGCAGGGATGGCCATCGATTGAGGAATGGCTGAATAAATTGTGGTATATGATTGCAGTGAAATACTACTGTGCTATAAGAAATGTTGAGCTCAGTGTCTTAGAAAAACATGGGAGGACTTACATGAAATAATAAAGAGTGAAATGAGCAGAACCAAGAGAACATTGTGTACAGTAACAGCAATATTATTTTAAGAATGACTTTGAGTGATTAAGTCATTTTGACTATTATAAATATACAAATTAATTATAAAGAACATTTGAAGAAAGGCTCAATCTGCATCTAGACAATCTGTTAAATAGAAGTTTGGGTGGAATAATTTTACATATATATATACTTATTTGTGTCTAATGGAAGCTATCTCTAGAGCAGGGGTGGGGAGAACGGAAGGAAAAAAGGAAAAAAAAGAAATTTACATGATAACTTTATTATATATTTAAAAAGAATAGCAAGTTGTACATAGTAGATTTGCAGTTTCATGTGCAGTAATTTTTTTTCTTATACTGTGTTATGGAAATCTTGTTTTATTCCATAAATTAAAAATAAAATAAAGGTTTTGAAAAAGAAAAAATTTTGAATATTTATTTTTTGATTACATGTAAAAACAATTTTAACATTATTAAAAAAAATTGAGTTTCAAATTCTCTCCCTCCCTCTTTAAAATAAAATTTTATTGATATAATTTGTATTTTTAGTCACCAGAATTTCCTTTCTCCCTCCAATAGAGCCATATCATATAGCAGATAATATTTTTAAAGAAAAAAAGGAAAAAGAAGAGAAAAACAATGAGTATTAGTGATCAGTACATTGAAAAATAAGTCTTAAAAATGTACACTGTACAGTGCTCATGGACATTTCACCTCTGCAAAACAGTTGTAGTGTCTTCTCATATTTCTTTTTTTTCTTCATTTAAAACAAATACCTTTAATGTTATTTAGAGAAAAACATGCCAATAATGTTCTCTAACCAGATTGTGAAGATGTTAAGCATTCCATTTCCTCTTATGTTTATCTGGGATATTTAAATTTTTGTAAGTATTCATCCATTTCACTTAGATTGTCAGTTTTATTGGTAAATTGGGCAAACTTTGCTCCTGATAATTACTTTAATTTCATCCTCATTGGTGATGAATTCACCTTTTTTATTTTTGTTAATGGTAATTTGGTTTTCCTCTTTTTTTAAAAATCAAATTAACCAATGATTTATCTTTTTTTTCATAAAGCCAGCTTTTGGTCTTATTTATTAGTTTAGTAGTTGGTTGTTTTGTTTTTGAACTTTCAGTTTTATTAATCTCTCCTTTGATTTTTCAGGATTTCTATTTTGGTGTTTAATTGGAAATTTTAAATTTGTTCTTTTTCTAATTTTTTTTTTGTTGTTGGATGCCTAATTTGTTGATCTGCCCTTTCTCTTTTTTATTGATGTAAGTGTTTAGAGATATAATTTTTCCACTAAGTACTGCTACAGCTATATCCAACAAATTTTGGTATATTGCCTCATTGTTGTCATTCTCTTTAATGAAATTGATTTGTTTCTCTAGTTTGTTCTTTAATCCATTCTTTAGGTTTAGACTATTTAGTTTCTAGTTAATATTTAATTTATACATCTAAAGCCTTTTACTGAATGTAATTTTTTTTGCATTATGGTTGTAAAACGATGCATTTAATATTTCTGCATTTGTTTGTGAAGTTTTTATGCCCTAATACATGGTCAGTTTTTGTGAAAGTGTCATTTACAGCTGAAAAAAAGTTATGTCATTTCTTTTCCCATTCAGTTTTCTCCAGAGGTCTATCATATCTAACATTTCTAAAATTCTATTCATCTCCTTAATTTCTTTCTTATTTTATGGGTAGATTTATCTAGTTCTGAAAGGGGAAAGTTGAGGTCCCCTACTAATACTGGTTTAGTATTTATTTCCTCTTGTAAATCATTTAACTTTTCCTTTAAGAATTTGGATCTGATGTTGTTTAGTGCACAAATGTTTAGCATTGATATTACTTCATCGTCTACATTACTTTTAGCAAGATTTATTTTTCCTGATTTATCTGGGGCTATCTTCAGGCGTCCTGGTCTTTTTCTTGCCACTGGACCCAGATGATTCCAGAGGAGAAAGTGAGGATGGTGACTTAGCACAGCTCTCCCTTACTTAAGTCCAGTTAATTTATACGTCATGGCATCATCTCTGTGTTGTCATAGTTCTTTTTGAAAACAAAAGACAAACAAACAACAACAAGCACCTTGATTATTTTTTAAAATTAGGTCCATTTTTGCTTTTACTTTGTCTGAGATCATGATTGTTACCCCTCCCTTTTTTACTTCAGCTGAAACGTAATAGATTTTGTTCCAACTCCTTGTTTTAACTCTGGATATGTCTTTTTGATTCAAGTGTGTTTCTTATAAACACTATATCATTGGGTTCCTGTTTCTAATTCATTTGGCTAAGCAGTTCCATTTTATTGGTGAGTTCATCTCATTCACAGTTATGATCACTAACTGTGTGTATTTCCCTCTATCCTTTTTTCTTCTGTTTATCCTTCTCTCTCTCTCTTTTTTCCCTATCCTACCACCTCCCCTTTTATTCTCTTTCCCTTTTACTTTCCTTTTGGGTAAGAGATTTCTTTACCCAGAATATAATTCTTCCCTCTTTGAACCATTTCAGATGAGAATGAGGTTCAAGTGTTGCTGGCCCTCATTTTCTCCTCCACTATAAAGTATCTTCCTTGTATGCCTCTTTTATGTGAGGTAATTTTTTCCCATTCTTCTTCTCCCTTCCCCCTTCTTTCAGTGCTCTCTGTCTATGTAGTCTCTTTCTACCTGCCTTAATAATAATAAAGTTCTTAGGAGTTGCATTTATCATCTTCTGATATAGGAATATAAACAATTTAACCATATTAAATTCCTTATGATTTCTCTTTCATGTTTATTTTTTTATGTTTGAATGTCAGATTTTCTATTCTTCATCAGGTATGCTTGAAAGTGCTCTATTTCCATAAATATGATTTTTTTTCCCCCTGAAGGGTTTATGCTCAGTTTTGCAAGTTTGATTATTCTTGGGTGCAATCCTAGTTGTACTTTCTGGAATATCATCTAAGCCCTCTGCTTCTTTAACATGGAAGCTGCTAAATCTTGTGTGATCCTTACTGTAGCTCTATTGTATTTGAATGGTCTCTTTCTGGCTGCTTGTAGCATTCTCTCCTTGATTTGGGAGCTCAAGAATTTGGCTATAATGTTCTTGGGAGTTTTCATTTTGGAATCTCTTTCAGGAGGTGATTGGTAGTTTCCTTTTTTAAAAATTTTCTGGTTCTAAGATATTGAGGCAATTTTTCCTTTATAGTTTCTTGAATTATGATGTATAGGCCCTTTTAAAAAATATCATGACTTTCAGGTAGTTCAGTAATTCTTAAATTATCTCTCCTCAATCTATTTTGCAGATCAGTTGTTTTTCTAATGAGATATTTCACATTTTCTTTTTTAAAAATAATTTCTTTTGAGTCTGTTTTATTCTTGATATCTCATGGAGTCATTACTTTCCACTGGTCCAATTCTGATTTTCAGGAAATTATATTTTTCAATTAGCTTTTGTATCTCTTTTTCCATTTGGACAGTTCTACTTTTTAAGGAATTCTTTTCTTCAGTGAAGTTTATACCTTTTTTTTTTTAAAACCATTTAGCTAGTTCCGTTTTTTAAGGTGTTATTTTCTTCAGTATTTTTTGTGCCTGTTTTGCCAACCTCTTAATTCTTTTCATACTTTTCTTTCATCACTCTCACTTCATTTCCAAAATTTTCCCCTACCACTCCAGTTTGATTTTAAAAATAATTTTTTAGCTCTTTCAGGAATTCTTGTTGGGTCTGTGTCCAGTTTGCATATCCCTCACTCCTCTTGAGGCTTTGATTGTACCTGTTTTGACATCTTTGTCTAATCCTGAGTTTGTGTTCTGATCTTCCCTGGTACCATAGTAGATTTTTGTGGCTAAGTTTTTGTTGTTATTTGCTCATTTTTCCAGCCCATTTCTTGACTTTTAACTTTATGTTAAAATTGGGCTTTTCTTACTGGGGGTTTGGGGTGGGAGAATTGTCGCAGGTCTCGGGCTTTTTTGGTACTACTGTTTTCACAGCCAGTTCTGGGAGTTCGGAAGGTTTTGGTGCTTCCAAGGAGGTATAATCTGGGGAGAGGTGTGGTTAATTGCTTTCCTGGTCTGTGCCAGGAAGGGTTATTGCTCCTTTGCATCTGCGAGCACACTCCTCTGTGCCCTGGAAGTGTGACTCAGAAGTGGGTATGGACAGTGGAGTTGCCAAACAGCGCCCGGTCCTGTGCCCGTTGCTAGTATAAGTGGTGCACTGTAATCTCTTTCTGACCAGCTGGCCAAACCCCTTACAGCCTTTGAGCTGAGAGACTGAAGTGTTCTTATGTAGCTGCCTGCATGCCTGGGGGAAAAAGAGACAGCATTAATTTGCAGCACACAGTTAAATTTTACTTCCTCCCCTTAATGTCTAAGGCTTTTTTGCTAGCTTTGTTTGGCGGTGTTCCATCTGCTGGAATTTGTGTTCTCTCTTTAAGAAATGTTTTTGGAATTCTTTGTGCCAGTCTGATTAGTAGGGTTGCATCTTTAAACAGCTGGATGACAAAGATTTGACATTAAAAACGTGCCAGTGAGGCCTTCCTTTGAGATGTTGTTCCTCCCAATATCTCACAACATTGGTAACATATGTTAAGCCCCTTCCAAATACACAATACACAAATTTCCTAGAACCTTTCCTGATGAAATTAGGAGTCTAATTTCATCTATTCAGTAGTGATGACACTCTTCTAGTAATGTAGATACACTTATTTTTTGCTAATTGTGCCTTCAGGTTAGAGTTAGTTGTTGGCTCTGGGTACCCTTGTTCCACAGTTACTGTGGGGCTCTGAAGTAGCCTCTTCCTAAACTCCAGGAGTAGGTGAAAATCCTGAGATGCTCCCCAACCAGTGAAGATCGTGCACACACAAAGCCATTAAGAATCCTGGGCGTTTCTCTTGATTTGATTTTTTTTAATGGGAGAATTGACTCCCAACCTTGTGGTTTGTATCCGAGGTCCTTAAGGCTATAGGAGCAGAAGAACAAATGAAAGTGAAAATCATTTTTCTTCCCTAGAATTTTATTTCTCCTTTCTCTAGAACCCTATATTTGGTCCTTGTTGGGAAAACTTTTCTGGTATGCTGAAACTTGCTACCTTTCATTATTTGAAATACTACTTTCCAAGAATTTGAAGAGTATATAAAATTTGAACCTGTTTTTTTTCCCTTCCTCTTAAAAAACAAACAAACCCAGAAAATCTATTCTATGATTAAATCTTGAGAGCAAGTTTTTCTTTTAATCTAATCTAATCTTTTAATTTCCTACTCTGCTGAGAGATAGTGCTTATTTTATACCTTCTCAGTGGTGAGCTCCTAGATAACAAGGGGCCATGTCTATGCAAAGTTCTTTTAATAGATTTCCCTCATATAATAAATAAATAAGCCTTTTTGGTGATGGTGATTTCTTCAAATGTAAGTATAAATAGGGAGAGAGAAAAACTGAAAAGAAACCTATACTTAAGCCAGATAGATCTTTATAGATCAAAATAAGAATGATCTGCATTATATTGGAGGCAGATGGGGAGTGTAGATTCCAGAATGCTAGTATAACTTGTTCCATATAGGTCATACCTTTCCTATATCTCCAGCTATGCACTTGGCTCTGTAGGACCAAGCCTCTTGATAAGTGATAGCAATTATCCCCATCCTAGGGACTCTCTCCACTGAAAGGTACATGGCTACTTTTTGACAGGAAGGGTTTGAACCAAGAGTAAATGAAGAAAGGTTGGCCATGGCAAGGAGATGGAATACAGTGAAGGAGGAGATAATGGAGGAATATGTCAAAAAGATGTGAGATCAGAAGAACAGAGGAAGAGGGAGTTCTTAGTAAATGGCTTCAACTTTTTTAGTGAAGAATGAGTGGAGGTCCTGAGCCTATGTGGGATAGGATGGGGAGGCAGGAAGAGAGAAGAGAAGAGAATGTCTGAAATAGTTATTGTGGTAAGTAAAATAAAGAATTTTTTAAGTGAGAAGAGAAGGATTGTCTTGTTTAGGACTCAGTTTTAACGTAACGTAAATTTATAGTGTCTGGTAGGCACATTTAGTGATTTCCCTCATATAATTAGGCTGTATCATCTGTAACAAGTGCATAACAAAATGAGTACAGAATTAAACTGGAGGTGGAGAGCTGGCTGGATTGTATTTGAGCAATTGCTAAACTCCTATGAGCCCAAACTCCTCCTAGAAGAAAAAGACCCATCTTTTTCGTACTGATATTCTGTTAAAGTTATATGACAGTAATACGTGGAATACAATGGTTTCCAAACAACTGAAAACAAATACCGCACAGAATATAGAGGCAGTATACAATATAGAGAGATGCACAGTGAGTGTTAGCAGGCTGTTCATGAGGATCTTTGAAGAATGAGAGTCATTTGGCAAATGTATGACAGAAAAGGAGTTACTGCTTATGTGTCATAAGGATGAGGTTTGACAGGTGGACAACTTGAATTCTCCACTGTTATTTTTGCAATGTCAGGAGAAAGAAAGACTAACAAAATCTCATAGCGTGGACTAGCATGGATGGTTTGTGACCTATATCACTGGAAGAAACATCTGAACTGATGATAATAGATCCATTTGAGGATTTACAAAATTTACCAGCTTCTTTTTTTTTTTTTGGAGGTAGTAAAGATATCATTAAAAAGCATTTTTAGGGTACCTATTTGGAGTGACACTGTGTGGAGCTGGTCATGTTTCTTCTATCTGATTTATATCTGTTCTTTACCTAAATTCCAGTTATGTTTGAACAAATAGTTTGTGATGGTTTATTGTCTGCTTGTCCATAGACTTCACCACACTGTCAAAAGGCTCTATAAAATTAGATGAAATTGGAGCTTTGTGTGTTTTCTTTGTCAAACTTACAATCTTTATTCGTTACTTTTTCTTAGTTTTATGACATAACTAGATTAAGAAATAAAGCTGTAATTTGGCTATTTTGTAGGATTGCATCAAAATGATAGGCTTTACCTCTTTTTTTAATTTTTTCAGAAACTTTTTTTTTTTACACATTTTGTTTAGAAAATGTGCTCTCCTGCTGGGAGATCTCCACTTATGATCTCCACTTAATGATGAGGTGACTCCACACTCTCATTTTGTAATTTTATACTGAAATGTACACATTTGAGTATTTCATTTGTGCATTTTGTCACTTTTAGAGTTCCGAAGATGAATGGGTTGAAGCAGTTTCATTGCAGGCAACTGACACAGAAAAAGCGTGGAAGGTCAAGAAGGAAGAGTCAGATAAAAAAGAAGATTCCCAAGTTGTTCAGGTGAGCAGCCTCTTTTCAATAAAGCTTGTATATTCTTATGATGAAAGAACCACATTCTTAATGTAGAATATGATTTAATTTCTTTAGATAGAGATTAACTCTGGAACCCCTGGATGATTATTAAGTACATGTTGTGTTTTGGATATTTATTTCTGCTGAAATAGTTTTTTTCATGGGGAGGAGGGAGGAGTGCAATTGCTTTGGAAAAGGGAGTACTCTTTATTTCTGTCCTTAGTTTTCAGTTCTCTAGTTTGGGAGAGAGAAGTGGCACCCTCATTGTTACCTGCATCTGATATTCTTCTATTAGGTAATTGGGAGCTGAAAATTAAGCTCTAGCATTGAGTGTAGCAGCTCTTTAATAGCTAAACTTGACCGATCCATTCTTTTAAAATTCTTTCTTTTGATATTTTTGCATGCATAGGAAATAAAGAAGAATATTCTATGCAAAAAGATTAACAAAACAGCACCTAAGAGGTCAGTTTATAGAAATTTAGTTCTAAGCACTTGAATTGAAATGACTTGCTTTCTTCCCAGAGAGATGAATGGATGACCTTTGATTTCATGTCTGTTAAAACTGTATCGTCATCATCACTGAGAGCTGAAAAACAGAGTGCAAAGAAAACAGAGCAAGAGAAAGCCCAAGCAGTTGAGCAGGTAATGGAACATTGGCATCACTCTTTAATCATTTTTCCCTTTAAAAAAAAAACTTTCTTATTGTGAGCTTAGTAAGCATAAGTAACATGAAACTTGAATATACAAGAATGGAAAAGAAGATTTTATGTAATATTATGAACTCTTCAGATTTTTAAAATTATATATCAGATTTGGAATGATAGTAATGAAACCATGCTGGTTATATTTGTTTCCTTCTAAACTTCTGTTCCCTTCTCAGTATTTTTAATGTTTCAGTGACGTTCTTTTTTCTTTTTTTTTTACGTCACTATCCACCAACTTTCTATTCCTTTCTCCTCCAATCCCTATCCCCAAATCCTTCTTTTGTAGCAAATAAATATTATCACAAAAAACAAATTAATACATTGGCTGAATTAGAAAGTATGCATGTTTCATTCTGTATCTCTAGTACAACATCTTTTTGCCAGTAGATAAGTTGGCATTTAGATTTACAAATTGCAGATAGAGATATTTCCAAAAAGTTAGCCTGCTTTTTGATATTCCTTAGTTCCAAAAAACTGTTGTACATGAATCTAAAATGCAAATTTAATGTTAAAAAATTTTATTTTTCATTGATAATTAGAGTCTATTTATTATCTTTACTAAAATAAAACTTAAGGAAGTTAGGTTTCTTAGTTAAGTACATGTATCTCATTTCCTGAATACTTATGAGGCTAAAAAAGATTATTGTGTTAAGAATGTATTTTTATTGCTTACTGCAACTAAATATTTTCTACAGCAAGAGTTCTGTGGATTTCAGGTTGTCTGTGAACTTATGGCATAAAATTAGATCTTTATTTCAGTATGGATTCCTTTACAATCCTATGTATTTTATGCATTTAAAAACATTATTCTGAGCATAGACTTCACACACACACACAAAGTTAAAAAATTCCTTTTTGGGGAGTAATCTTGAACTGAAATTGCATATAAAAAAGTATTTCAACTTGGAGAAAAATAACTAAACTAAGCACAGGTCAGATGAATTCAAAGTAAAAACACCATTTTGTTATACCTATTGTGTTGAATAGCCAAAAAGATAGAATTAGGGAGTAAAATGTTTTTACATACTAATTCTTCAGTATTTTAAAGTTGAGTTACAATCAACACCTTTTATGTGCAAAGTGTCATAGGCACAATAAGGCAAAAGACAAAAAACAATTCTTGCCCTTAAGGAGCTCACATTCTATTTGAATATATATAATGTTTATAGACAAGTAGATAACAACATCGTTCAAAGAGAGAAAGAACATAAATTATTAGGAGTTTGTAAGGGAGTGAAGGAAGGCTTCCTGATTCAGTTGAGGTATCTACTACTTTGTGAAACCTTTTATTTCTCCCCCTACCTAAGTTGTTAATGCTTTCTCCTTCTCAAATTACCTTGTATCTGATTTAAATACCCTCCCTTCACAGCCAGCCTTTACAGCAAGGCACTATCCCCATTCTTTGAATCCCTTCTGTCCTTGTTATTTCATTGTTCTTAAGCTGCAAATTGTCATCTCTGTGTTCTCTTGCCATCCTTTATATTTCATCCATGTTCTCATCCTTCTCTGTAGTCTCATATGATGTAATAGACCTTTTTCCTTGCCAAGACTTCTCCTACTTCTTTGATTCTGTTCTACTTAACTCTTCTAGGACCTTGTTTTAGCAGTCTTTTTTTAAACAATTGCATATCTTCAATTTCTCATTTTCTCTTTCAGCTTTTCCTGTAAGCGTGCTTAGGCCTTCCCTTGTGTGAAAAGTGCATTGGTTTTGTAGTCAGAGGCTCTGGGTTCGAATCCTGGCATTGCTACTTACTAAATGCATCAACTTGGGCAAATCACTTAGCCTCTCTGGGCCTAATTTCTTTTTGTTTTGTTTTGTTTTGTTTTGTTTTTTGCTTTTTGGAGGGCAATTGGGGTTAAGTGACCTGCGCAAGGTTAGATGGCTAGTTTTTGTGTGGGCCTAGCTTCTTCATCTTTGAAATGAGGAAAATGAATTAGATAAATTATATGGTCCCTTATAGTATTACATCTATGATCCTATGACCTCAATCTATTTTCTTGTACCTTTCCTTTACAACTAAGCAATAAAGTTTGACATTCATGGGGGGCGAGTTTATAGAATTTGAAGGCTAAAAAGAGAAATTTGTGATGGATGCAATTTGGCTTTGGGTTAATGGGGTGTGAAGACTTTAGAATAATTTAGGAAG
This sequence comes from Pseudochirops cupreus, assembly GCA_028627135.1. Lineage (NCBI taxonomy): Eukaryota > Metazoa > Chordata > Mammalia > Diprotodontia > Pseudocheiridae > Pseudochirops > Pseudochirops cupreus. The sequence continues at coordinate 172,579,909 of CM053582.1, forward strand.
ATTATTCTTATAATGGTTATAGTTCTTAGATGTTAGACTGTGTTATCATATACCATTGGCATGTTGAGATTTTCAAATAAACCTGTGATCTTATCCATTTGGAAGTTACCTTCAAGACTGTAAGTTGCAAGCCATCTATACCTATTCATGTTCTGTGACTTTTGTTTATGTGTTCCAATAGATTTATCATAGTGGGCCCACCCAACCTGCTGGAGTTCTTCCTCAATTTCTCTTAATAGTTTGAGGGTTCCAGTAGAGCGCTCTGGCTATCTGTCTGTTGTCCCTTACTCTCACCTTGTAATCAGTCCATCTCCTATTTCTTTCAAGCATTTCTTGATAATATTTTATACTCCCATTTTCTTTGAAGGTCTTTCTTGGTTATATGTTTTAACCTGCTCATTAACTTCTCCATTGTCCTCTGTGTGCTATTCATTTTCAGGTCTTCAGAGACTTATTTCCTATCATGCTATTGTATTTCTGTATCATTCATGTCATGCATTTTATCATTGCCATAAAGCAATACCGGTAGAATATTCACACTAAAAAAGACAGGTCTTTATTTCCATGTGAAACTCGGGGTCTTTTAAGAAGCTTTTCAATTTACTAAGGGAAATCTAGCCCAAGACTTCTTAAACTTTTTCAATTTGAGACCCTTTTAGTGCTTCTTAAATTATAGGTTGTGATCTCATGTAGTGTCTCGACCCACAGTTTAAGAAGTGCTGACTCTAGCCCACTTTCCTCCTTTAATTCTGGGCCTAACTCATTGTCCAGCTATACTCTCTGTCTCAGATATCCGTGCTGATGGATAATCTTTATAAGTTTTCTGTTCAGATATCTGTCATAATATAGGTAATAGATAGTCAACATTCTGCTTCCTGTGTGGATGGTCAAGCCAGACTCTTGGGGGACGGGGTGGGTTATAGATCTCTATTAGGAGGTTTTACAATATTCCAGTGATTGATGTGATCAGAATGACATCATTTAGGTCAAGTCAGCAGTCATTTATTAAGCACCCTATGTGTCAGGCACTGTACTAAGTGCTAGGAATACAAACAATGGCAAAACTGTCTTTGCCTTCAAGGAACTCACATTCTAAAGGAGAAGAGAACTTGTAAACAATTAATACAAACAAAATCCGTACAGGATAAATTGGAGATCCTCTTAGAGGGGAGTGAAGAGTACCAGGAAAGCCTTCTTGCAGAAGATGGGATTTTAACTAATATTTGAAGGAAGACAGAGACGTCAGGAGACAGAGTTGAGGAGGGAGAGAATTTCTGGCATGGGGATTAGCTAGTGAAAAAATGAGGAGTCAGGAGATACAGTAATGTGTCAGGAACAGCAGTGAAGCAGTGTCATTGAATTGTAAAGCACATGGAAAGGAGTGAAGTGTGAAGAAACTGGAAAGATCAGGGACCAGGTTATGAAGGACTTTAAAATCTAAACAGATGATTTCACTCATAAGCAAGAACATCTGGAAATCACAGAGAAACCTTTTATAACTTAAATTCTGACCTGGATCTGGTCGAATACTTTTGTCAAATATACCTCTCTCTGTTTTATGCCTCATTTGATGTTTATGATGAGAGAGTCATTGAACAGGATTATTTTTATTACGTCTTTTAACAGATCTTGAATGGTTTCAATGTGTGGAAGGGAGATGCTGGAAAAGAGCTTTAAAAATGGCATTTAGTTCTATCAAATCAAATGATTTCTCATAATAAAAAAATAAATATTATGTGATCTTATACTCTCTATATTTTTCAGTTAACTTTGAAATAGTGAAGATGTGATCCATTGTAGAATATCACATTTGAAAGCCTGTTTATTCCCTAATACCATCTTTAAAGATATCTTTGATGTATGTAAATTTTCAGTAGATGCGTAGACTAGTAGTTGTTGATATCTTCTCAGTAACTTTTTTCTTGGAACTAATCGGATCAAGGTTTTTTCCTTCCTTTGGTATCTTGAATTCTTTCATTTGAGTATACAACACAGGTTTCTTGTATGCATGCTTAGTACAACCTGGCAATTTCTCTCATCTTTGTTGTTTATAATGCCATTTTTAACCCCTAGTAAGAACAATTAAGATTGTGATAGATGCAAGTATGTTTTCTCTGTCCTTGTTGGTGAAAATAGTTTATTATAGTAAACTTCATACAGGCTTTCCTTTTTTTTTCTATTTGTTGTCCTTTCCTTTTTGTCCTTATATACCATTAGGATGAGGTTGCTTAGTTGACTTTCTTTCTAGACTTATTTTAAACTGAATTTACCAACATTACTTTCCTCTGGTCTTGTCTTTGGCTGTTTGTCATATAAATATAATCTTTTCTGAGTTTGGCTTTCTAATGGCAATAGATTTTTATCTGTTAACATTTTCTAAAAAATTAGCACCTGTATACTTTTGAATGGCCATTTCCAATTTCTCATTTTTGGTACACATATTTTTATGTAGCCAGCATAATATTCTTTTTTCGTTCTTGAAGTTACTCTCCAGAATTGAATAAACAAGTGCTTTTCAAGTGTCCTGCTTTGAAACTTTCTCTGCTTAAAGAGCATAAGAGCTTAGGTAGATAAGCATTGAAGTTTTAACATTGGTCTTGATAGTTGGATAATTGACCTTTGTCTTTTACCCAATAGGTTTTAAAAGAGCCATCATGGGTTTTACTGGGCTTTGGGATGAGTTGCTAAGTAAGGTTATTTGGTTTCTCTATTTAAAGTAAATATTATTGATTTTCAGGTAGAAGAGTTAAGTTGGAAAGGTTTTTCCTGAAGGGTGAAGAATACATAACTTGATTAAGGTTCTTGGCAGTTTATGGCTAAGTTCAGAACGAGTCCTTGAAATTTAGTAATGTTAATATATAGGTGGGAGCACAGTCAAAATGCTGCAGTGAAAGGTCTCAACTGCTAAATGTCTCCTACAAAATGGCCACCGGAAACACTGAATAGAATTCTTTTTTTTTTAATTCCCTTGATCGACTGACCATGAACTTGACTGACTTTGTAATTAGGTCACTGGGCAATCTATGTTTTGCTGTCTCTGTTTCTGCACTGTCCCCTCCAGATGATCTGCTCCCACTTTGGGACTGTGCTGATTGGGTGACAGTTACCACATCTAACTAGCCCCAGCCAAGGGGCCGTGTCATCTTTTTGCCATGCTGTTGAACACACCATCCCTTCCTTTCCCTTTTCTACTTCTCATTCTCAGAACAGTGATCACCTCTCCCTTGCATGTGTTTTCTCCTATCAGATGCAAACATCAGTGAGGAACTGAATAGAATTCTGAGTGAGAAAGCCAATAAAAAGTCACAGTGAGTCATATTTCCAGCCCAGGAATCTTAGGAAGATAGAGAGACCTGGTGACACTGGAGTGGAGATTGGCCTGGAGCACAACATGGAGCATGGCACAAACAGCATTGACTGGGTTGTGGGACAGTAGCAGTGCTTAAGAATAGTAAGAGTGCAAAAACTTCGTCAGAAAAAATATCTCAGGGGCTCCCTGTACTAGCATAGCCATTTGCCAACACGGTCCACTAGTATTCAATTCTGGGTTGCAGTTCCAGGGCAGTCAGTCATATATTATCCAGTTCCAGGTCACAATTCCAGGGCAGAGAGAGGAATGATTTCAGTTATGAGGGAACAGGGACTCTACCTATGTAAGGACCAGATCACAGATCAGGACAGTGACCAGACCTCTCCCTGAGTCATACCACATTGGAAGCCTTAAAAATCTACAGTCCTTCTGACCCAGCTGAAAGCAGAAGAATATAAAAGACTGAAGCTCAGACTAGTCTTCTCCCACAGAGATGAGCAGAGCCCAATTCTGACATCAGGTCTAAAGGAGTAGGCCAGAAAAATGAGCAAACAATGACTAAAAAGAACCTGACCGTAAAAATTACTATAGTGACAGAGAAGCTCAGATGAAGGGACAGTATGGTGAGAGAGTTTATATTGGGATTTTGGTAGGCTTCAATCAGTTGTACATTTATAATCACTTGCTATATGCCAAGGTCTGTGCTAGCCACAGACAAAAATGAAATAGTCCTTAAGAGCTTACAGTGTTTGGGGACAAGGCATACACACATATAGGCATATACTGTGCGTGTGTGTGTGTGTGTGTGTGTGTGTGTGTGTGTGCGTGCATGCTTGTGCACATGTCTATACTCACACACTTATATGCATAGATATACACGCACACACACATATATACACACACCACCACATATACATGTACATGTATGTTTCAGTATACATATTTTATATTTAATTCAGCATACATATATGCAATATACACATACAGTATATTGTGTATATAAGTATTTTCAAAATATATGTTGTGTATCTATATATTGTGCACATGGACACACACATATACATATATATGTGTATGTGTGTGTATGTGTATGTATGTATGTGCGTGTATTCTCTCCAAGTTGATTACATGTGCAGAGATTCTTTCATTTGAGGCAACAGTGATATGGTAGCAAAAAACAAAACAAAACTAATGTAACTTAAGGTTTTATTAAGAGAAAGCATAGTGTCAGGAAACAGGAAATGATAGTTCTGTTGCACTCTGCCCTGGGGAGATCACATCTGTAGTATTATGTTCAGTTCTGGATACTACAATTTAGGAAGGACTTTTATTCAAGAGAGTGCCCAGTGAATGGTAACGGGACCTTGACATTTTACTATTTGAAAGTCTATTAAAGAAACTAGGGATGCTTAGTCTGGAGAATTGATTGGAAAATAGATGCACTTGATGACTGTTTTTAAGTGTCTGAAGAAGATTAGACTGATTCTATTTGACCTCTTAGGGCACACCTAGGAGCAGTTTGGTAAAAGTTGCAAAGAAGCAAATTTATGCTGGATATAAGGAAATAGCAATTAGGGATATATTCAAAAAAGAGTGAGTTATTTGAGATTTAGTGCTTAGTAGAGATCTTCAAGTAAAGGTTGTGTGCCCATTAGTCTTGTATGTTGTAAAGAGGATTTCGGTTAAGCTATCAGTTGGACTAGGTGACTTCTAGGGCGTCTAACTTTCAGTTCATGTAATTCTTTCCCCAGATTAGAGTTTCTTAACCTTTTCTGTGTTATGGGTTCTTTTGGCAGTCTGGTAAAGTCTATTGATTTCTCAGAGTAATAATTGCTTAAATTCATAACTGAAGGAAATGCTAAATTTCAGTTAATGGGTTGCTAAAAATAAAGATGTAATTTTTTTTCTCATCAAAATTCATGGACCTTTTAAATTTATCCATACTATTTTCCACCCCCAGGTTATGAACCCCTGTTATAAAGGTTTTGTTTAAATCTTTATAGCTAGTGAAGTAGAACTATTATTTATATCTCTGATTCTTTAATGTACACTTAAAATGTATTAGGATTTCTTTTCATATAAAACATAAATATAAAAGTCATTCTGCCAAAACAAATATTTCAGGGAAAACATTTAACATTTTGTTTTGTGGAAAACTATAAAATTGTTACACTACGTTATCAATCAAATTAGTATGTGTTTACTAAAAAAGTCATAGAAATATAAAGCTAAAAGAAACCTGTAAGATTTTCTAATCTAATTTAGTTAATAATGCGTACAGAAATTAAGAAGCAGTGGATAGAGCGCTGGTCCTGGAGTCAGGAAGACCTGAGTTTAAATCTGGCCTCGAACATTTACTAACTGTGTGACCCCAGACAAATCACTTAACATTGCTATATTAGTTTCCTCATCTATAAAATGATTTGGAGAAGGAAATGGCAAACCACTTTAGTACCTTTGCTTGACTCCAAAAATAGGGACATGAAGAGTCTGACACAACTGAAATGAAAAACAACAGAAGCTAAATGATTTTGCCAAGCTCCTTAGTTTTGTAGTGACTAGAATTCAAATTACAATGACTATGTAATTGATCTTTATAAAGGTAATTTTATGTGAATGGCAAACTTTTGTAGAATGGGAATTTATGCCAACTGCTTAATATTTTTTAGAATTGTTAGCATTTTGAAAGGTATCTTTATTTAAATGTAACTTTCTGGAAGGAAAAAAAGTCTTCAATTTGTATCATGATTAATTTTGTTGTAATGGATCGAATTATTTATAACATACATAAACATTCTGTGTACTTTTTGAATTCTGACTCTTGAAAATGTTGTTTGTTGTAGTCTAGACTTTCTGAAAGAGAGCTGAACCCTTATTGGAAAGATGGTGGAACAGGACTGCCACCAGAAGATGCTAATCCATCATCAGTTGCTAAAGGTAAAAAAGTGAATTTCTTTTAGGTTCCTTTTTATTCCTCTTAAAATAACCTGAACTTGTTTTTAAAATAGTAGATATGTTATGCAGTCTAGACAGAATAGAAACCTCAATTTAAGATTTGGGAAGTGTTAATTTCAGGTTTATCCATTGTGTAAATATTGAGCTTGTAACCTGTGTCATATTCCAAATTAGTGTCACTTATTTCTTCATTTTCAAATTAATTTAACATTTATTAAGTGATTGTTGTGCTCAAAGTACTATACTAATGCTCTAGGACTTAGAAAGTTTAGATAAGATAGTGCCCGTGATCTTATGGAGCTTTTGATTTGGTTGGGGTTTAATTATTTCCCTATGGGTTTAAGGATGAACATGGCATCAAGGTCAGCTACCACACTGATGGTAAATTCTTCAACTTGGAAAGGCTACAAGCCAAGACCAAAGTGGAGGGAGTGTTGGTGCATGATTTTCTGTTTGCAGATGATTGTGCACTCCATGCAGCCTCTGAAGTTGAGATGCAACAAAGCATGGATCAGTTATCTGCTGCTTGTGCTAATTTTGGCCTATCCGTTAACACCAGGAAAATGCAGGTGCTCCATCAGCCTCTACTACAACGTCCATATATGGAATCATAGGTTATAGCAAAAGGAGAAGTTTTGAATGCTGTGGATAAGTTCACTATATTTTCAGGGATGTACATATTGATAATGAGGTTGATGCACTTATTGCCAGAGCTAGCTCAGTGGTTGGGAGGCTCCTAAAGGAAAGTGTGGAAAAGAAGAGATATTAGCCTGACTACCAAACTGTAGGTCTGCAGAGCCTTTGTGCTGACCCCATTGTTGCATACCTATGAAACCTGGACAGTCTACCAGTACCATCAAAGTATTATACTAATGCTCCAGGACTTACATGCCAGGAAACTGAATTGCTTCCATTTGAATTGTCTTAGGAAGATTCTGAAGATTAACTAGCAGGATAAGGTACCAGACACTGAGGTCCTTACTTGAACTAAATTGCCAAGCATTCAAACTTTGCTTCAGAGAGCACAGCTCTGATGGACTGACCACGTTGTTTGAATGTAAAACATACACTTGCCAAAAAGCCTATTTTATGGAGAACTCGCACAGGGCAAGTGTTTACATGGTGGTCATAAGAAACGGTACAAGGACACTCTCAAGGTCTCTCTCAAAAACTTTGTTCTGTGAGCAAAGAAGAATTGAAATAGCTCACAGGAAATGGAGGATGAGCAGATTTAGAGACTCTGCCCCAAATGTTCACATGGACTGTTTTTGCCTGACCTGTGGTAGAGCATTCTGAGCTGAGACTGGTCTGATCAGCCACAGTCAGACACACTGTAACTCAGCTTTAGCATAGTGATGTTATTTTGGTCCTCTTTGAGAACAAAGGACAACAGCCAACCATGAGTTTAATCTTCATATAGGCCAGTTATATGCTGGTACCTAGTATAGAGTTAGGATTTGGAAAAACTGAGTTAGCATTGCAGATTAACACTCCCCCTCCCCCCCTAAAAGAAACAAGCAGACAAACAAACAAAAAACCAAACAACCATTGATACATATAGCTTTATAGGTTCCTGTGTTCAAGATCATACTGAAGTCAAAGAAAATAATAGTCCACATGAGAATAAAAGAATACTTCAGTCCAAATATTTTTATTGTTTTATATCCTGGTTTATGTCGGATTCACCATATAATTTATCCGTAGTGTATTTAGCCTGTTTGTAGTCATAGATGACTACAGCTATGTGGTGTAGTAGCACCTTAGGCCCTCAGGTCTACTGAAGTAACAGAGTGAGTAACAATGAGGTAACGGAGTGAGTAACAGGTCTATATAGATCATCCTCCAACCTCCCCGTCCCGGACTAGTCTCACTCTTGAGCATCTTTTCCACATTACCAAATGCCTACTGGATTTTTAGACTGGATGTCTCATTGACATCTGAGACTAAACATGTTTAAAACAGAATTGATTATCTTTTTATCCAAACCCTCCTGTCTTCCAGATTTCACTTATTTCCAGTCACTCATGTTTACAGACTTGGCATTATTCTCCAGTATTTATCTCACATATCTAATCAGTTGCCAGATATTACTGTTTTTACCTTTACAATATCTCTTGTAGCTATCTTCTTCTAACTGTCCATGTTGCCACCACCTATGGTATGGTAAATACCTTACATTGTCTCTCTCAATTCTAATCCTCCACACATTTGCCCAAGTGATTTTACTAAGTCCAGGTCTGACCATATTATTCTATTTCTCAGTAAACTCTAGTGAACCCTATTGTCTCTAAGATAAAATGTAAACTTAATTTGACTTTAAAGTCATTTATAACTTGGCTTCAGTTTAGCCTTCCAGCGTCATTTTGCAGTACTGCACTTCTGCCACTTTACGGTCTAGCCACATGGGCCTCATTGATATTTCTTATATGCAGCATCCTCTCTCTTGACTGTGGGATGTTACACTGACTGTTCCCCACCTTCCTTGTAAAACTCTACTCAGACTTTCCTTTTACATGAAGCTGGGCCTACCACTCCAGCTGCTAGTTTTCTCTTTCTTTAAACTAATTTATTTATTCTGTATATGTTTCTATATGTACATATTTTTCCTCTTATGTAAGCTTCTTGAGAACAAGGACTGTTTCATTTTTGTCTTTTTGTCTATCTCATATAGCATAGTTCTGGGAATATAGTAGACATAATGAATGCTTGTTGCTTGATTGATGCTGGAGAATACATATATTTATATAGCCTTCATATACAATAATATATGAAAAATACATAAGTTGAAGAATAGTGAGAAGAGACATGGTTCTGGGAATGGGGGTATAATGCCAAGCACGAGCAGCTTCCCAGAGGACTGCTGCTGTGAACAACCTTCAAGGTTCTGATTACAGGCATAGTGAACTCTCCATTCATTCAGTGACAAATTAATGCGAAACGTTCACAGAAAATCAAAATACAGCATTCACCATGTCACAGCTCAACAACTTAACACTAAAATGGCCACATAGTTTTCATCAAAGTGGTCACATAGTTTTAAACAAAGTATATTCATTTAAGTAACTTAGTCATTTAATAAGTCCTTAATTCAGTCACAAAGTATAAAGGTTAAAGTTCTCTTTTAAACAATGTGCCTTCATTTAGTCAATCACAGAGTCTACCCTTAGGTCACACTGTCTTAATCTCTTCTATCAAAAAGTCTTCCTTAAACAAAGTGCATTCATTTAGTCAATCACAAAGCTCAAAGGCCATCCACCCCTAGGTCACAACTAGTTTACAATATCATCAGTCAGCATTAAGTACCCAAGGAGAGGTCTTTTCATCTTGCAGATTCTTAGCTTCCATGGTTCCCCTTCCCACAGTTTCTGTTCTTGGGAAGACAAAACTTAACTAAGCCATAATAACAATCATAGACATTGCTGGTGTCCTCATCAATTCACTTTCTGCCTGTGAAATCAACCTAGAACCAACAACAAGGTCTGAGGCCTCTGTCAACAAATGAATCTGACAAAGTAACATCAAAACAGACAGACAAAATGCCGGCACTACAGTCATGCCTCCTCAGTTCTTGGTAGCTCTGGATGGCCCTCAGAAGTCATGGGCAGCTCCAGCTGGCCCTCAGAAGTCCTGGGCAGCTCTGACTGGCAGTTTTCTCTCTCTCTCTCTCAGCAACTCTGGCTCCTGACAGTTCTCTCTTTCTCTCTCTCTGTCTCTTTCTCTCCCTCTCTTTCCACAATGTTGTTCCCAGAAGTTCCTCTGGCCTCTCTCAGGTTGGGCTTTTCCCTATATACAGCACCAGCTCCTTTTCCCTGTACATGGCATCAGCTCCTCCCCGTTCAGCCCCCTCTCATCATGTCAACAAGTCCATCCCACCGTGAGATTCACAAGCTCTGGGTCTTAACACTAGCTTGTCAATACAAGGGTATCTTCAAATTCCATTACCATTACAGGGGGAGTGGCAGACAGGGAAGCCTTTAAAATAGAAGGTGACAGTTAATCCGGATTTTAAAGGAAAAGAACATTAATGTATAAAGAAAATTATTCTGATATCAGAGTGAAGAATTGGTTGGAGAAGGAAAAGAGTGGAGGCAAGAAGACTTATTAGGAATTATTGCTGTAGTCCAGATAAGTGGTAATATTGACTTGCATATAAGGGTAATGGCAATGGGAATAGAAGAGAGAGAATGGCTCTAGGAGATAGAGTGAATTTGTTTACTGTCTACCTTATCTAGAATTTGCGTGCGTTTTTATTTGAACCATCTGTGAATTGTTAGTGATAGCACCTTGTGTTTACATTGATGACAGATAACAAAAATACTGCTAAATTATTTTGATTCCTTTTGTAGTGTTATATAAACTGTTACTAAGAGGGAATTTTAAAAAACAGTATATTCATTAGCATATTAAATGCTTATTTTTATGCGTTTAAATCCTTACAGATTTATGAAGGTTACTAGTATCTCTCTAACCCCACCCTACCTTTATCTTGTATCTTCTTTTTATGTATTTTTATGTGTCTATATATGTGTATATTGTTTTCTCTGTAAGAATGCAAGTTCTTTGAGGGCAGGGACCATATCAGTGGTGTCTTTTGTATCCTCAACACCACTTGCAGTGCCCAAAAGAACTTAGTAAATACTTATTGGTTGATTTTATATTTTGAACCAGTCAAAGGAGAACATGCCTATAAATATACTCCTTTTTTGAGTACTGCAATTTTATAACAAAAATTACAGTTTTAAAATGTATGAAAAAGTTTGTGAAGTATATTAAAATAAAGATTAGGTATTTAATATTGGAAGAATATCCCTTTTATAACTTTTTAAACCTACATGCCAACTTTATGGTGATCCTCTTACTTTCCAGCATATAGATACAAAACATTAAAAAAAATTTTATATATGTAGTCTGTCTTGGTGATAATTTCTTTTTTGAAAAATGATTTTTGTTTTGTTTTGTTTTTGCTTTTTGGCAGGCAATTGGGGTTAAGTGACTTGCCCAAAGTCACATGGCTAGTAAGTGTGTCAAATGTCAGAGGCCGGATTTGAACTCAGGTCCTCCTGACTCCAGGGCGGGTGCTCTATTCACTGCACTACCTAGCTGCCCTGAAAAATGATTTTTTGTGCAACATTGTGGTTCTGTTTGACCAAGGAAATTAAGTTCTCTGTTTTGACAGTGTTGTGTGAGTTTATTTGAACAGGGAGAATCCAAATAATATTTTTCCATTACCCCTTTATCTCTTTAAGGCTCAGGGACAGTAGTACCTTTTTGAGTGCACTGTATGCCCAGCAAATATTTATTACTTTTTCTGTTATTTGCTTTCTTTTATTTTTATCTTAGCAATTTATTAGATAATTTGAAGTTTAGTATACATTGTGCCCCTATACATTTCATAGGTATCTCTCACTATTATAAATGAGAACTTTTCATTTATAATAATAATAATATTAACTTACATTTGTGGATTTTACCCATTTTTCTGTTGCCTTGCATCATATTAGGAGATCCATGGTAAATTAGAAGTTGGTATTTGTAATCATGACGTGATTACGTGACATAAATGATATGAATGTACAAGGGCAATGGGAGAAATGATCTTTTTGGGGGGTTTCCGAATAAAATACTATTTCTTTCAAAAATACCAGTTAAAGTAAAAGTGAATGACACTAAAGCCTTACTGCCTTTGTCGTTCAGAGGGTTGTAGTTAGCAAATTTGGGCAGTTAGGTGGTACAGTGGATAGAGCACTTAGGTCTGGAGTCAGGAAGATTCATCTAACTGAGTTTAAATCTAGCCTCAGAAACATATTAACTGTGTGACCCTAGACAAGTCACTTAACCTTGTTTGCCTCAGTTTCCTCATCTGTAAAATTAACTGGCGAAGGAAATGGCAAACCACTCCGGTATCTTTGCTGAGAAAACCCCCAGGATGGGATCATGAAGAGTTGGACATAATTGAAAACAACTAAATTACAAATGAGCAGATTACATTAAAAACCTTTTGCCAGCCATCTTACTCTCAAATAAATATTCATAAAAGATGTGAAAATGAGAAATTACTTTTTCTGGAATTTGAAATCAGTTGATTATTAGTTTTGGTGAGGATCACAGCTTATATTTCTTTTTTAGTTTCTTTTCAGTCTTCTTTATCACAAGTACTTTTCCTTTTTGTGAAACATAGGTTGGACTAAAGACAGTAGGCCTCTCTCAAGGCAGCTAGGCAGTGGTGATGGATAGAACATTAAGCCTGGAATCAGGAAGACCTGAGTTTAAATTTGACCTCAGATATTTAATAAATGCGTGACCGAGCAAGTCATTTAACCTTTATTTGCCCCAGTTTCCTCAACTGTAAAATGAGAATAATAATAGCACCTATTTTTCAGGGTCATGTTGTGAGGATCGGATGAGATAGTATGTATAGAGAGTTTAACACAGTATTTTATTATTGTTCAGTCATTCAATTGTATTCAACTTTTTGTGACCCCATTTGTTGTTTTCTTAGCAAAGATACTAGAGTGGTTTGCTGATTCCTTCTCCAGCTAATTTTACAGATGAGGAGCTAAGGCAAACAGGAGTTAGTGACTTGCCCAGGGTCACACAGCTAGAAATCTCTGAGACCAGATTTGAGATCAGGTCTTCCTGAATCCAGTTCTTGGTGCTCTGTCCACTGAGACACCTACCAACCTACCTAACATATAGTCGTTACTATATAAATGTCCATTATCGTTGTTGTCATTGTCATCATCATCATCAGTCATCATCATCTCCACAGGAGCCTTGAGTGGAAAACTTTCCTTCTTGTATTCTTATAACCTGCTTTTCTCTTTAAAAAAAAATCATGGGGCCGGCTACATGGTGCAGTGAATAGACAGCATTGGCCCTGGAGTCAGGAGGACCTGAGTTCAAATCTAGCCTCAGACACTTGACACACTTACTAGCCATGTGACCTTGGGCAAGTCATTTAACCCCAGTTGCCCTACCTTCCCCCCTCCAAATAGCAAGAAAAAAAATCATAACAAGTTGTATTTGGCAGACATGAGGCTTCTATTTTAAAGCAGCTATATTTTCCATTTCCCATTTATTCCATTATAATCTTATTTATTAAAAAACATTATTTTATTGATAACTTTTGTTTTTACCTCATTTATCTTTCCTAATCTTTCTCTGTAATGTTTATAATAAAGAATTTTAAAAAATAGATCAGTGAGACTAATCAAAACATCTAAAAACTCTGATACTATATGCAGTGTTCCTCCCTCATGGTCCTCAACTTCTGCAAGGAAGGAAGGAGATGCTTTTTCATATGTCATCTTTGGGGTCAAACTTGGTTATTATCATTTTGTAATATTCAGTTTTTATTTTATTGCTGTTCTTTCCATTGTTACAGTCATTGTATATGTATTTGCTCCTCAGTTTTTCAGTTTGCATTAACTCTCATCAAAGTCTGGGAATGCTTCTCTCTATTACTAATTTCATTATTAATAACACAGTAACATCCTGTTACATTCATGTATAACAAGTTGATTGTCCATTCCCTAATGAATCAATGCCACTCAAATTTTATAATGAGCTAACTACTTTAAAAGATTTGAGAGGGAGAAAATTTGGAATCCAAATCTAAAATAAAATTGAGTTACTTAAAGAAACTCAATTTTATTTTAGATTCCAAATTTTCTCCCTTTCACATTGCTTTCCAGGATGGTTGGTTGGACTAGTTCACAGTTCCATTACCATACCTGTTTTCCCACAGCCCTTCTAACAATTGCCATTTTCCATTTTTGTTATCTTATCCAAGCTGAAGACTGTGTGGTATGCCTTAGAATTGTTTTAATTTGTCTTTCTCTAAATATTAGTGATTTGTCACAATTTTTTTCATAACACTATTGATAACTTAGATTTCTTCTTCTAAAAACTTATTCATATCCTTTGAACATTTATCCATTGAGTAATGGTTTTTTTCCCTTTACATTTGACTCACTTCCCTGTTAATCATAGAATTAAGATTTTTATTTGAGAAAACTTTTCTTGCTTTTCTTCTGATTTTAGCTGCATTGGATTTGTTTGCATAAAAATGTTTAATTTTACATAATGAATTATCCATTTTATATCCTGTATATATATATCTCTCTTTTACCTTCTCTGTATCTCTTATTTCATCATGAACTCTTTCCTTCTTCATAGATCCTACAGGTATTTTCTTCCATACTCCACTAATTTGCTTGTGATGTCATCTTTTATGTCTGAATTCTAAATGTGTACACCTATTTGGGTCTTGGTATATGATGTGAGATGTTGATCTATACCTAGTTTGTGCAAAACTACTTTCCATTTTTCCTAACAGTTTTTGTTGAATAGTGAGTTCTTGCCCCAGTAGCTGGAGTCTTTGGGTTTATAAAAGAATTCGGCTGCTGTGCTCATTCACTTCTATATATTGTCCACTTAATCTGTTCCATTGATCAACAAGTATTTCTCATTTAGTACCAAATTGTTTTGATAATTATGACTTCATGTGTAGTTTGAGATATCATACTGCCAGATTTAGGTACTTTTCTTTTTCTTTCATTGATTCTTATGATTTTCTTGACTTTTTTGGGGAAAGCTAGTAGTGCAATGTATAGAGTGCCAGGTCTGGAGTCAGGAAGGCTTGAGTTCAAATATGACCCCAGACACTTACTAGCTGTGTGATCCTGGGCAAGTCATTTTGCCTTGGTTTGCCTCAGTTTCCTCATTTGTAAAACAGGGATAATAATAGCACCTACATGCTAGAATCGTGACGATCAAATGAGATAATAATTAAGTGTTTATCACATTGCTTCTCACATAGTAAGCACTATATTAATGTTAGCTATTACTATCATTTGGTCCTAGAAGTTTATTTCTTTGAGAGTTAATTTATAGCTTGTTTAATTTCTTTCTCTAAGATAGGGTTATTTTATTATCCTATGTACTTTACTGTTAGTCTGGACAATTCATATTTTTGTAAATATTCATCCATTTCATTAAGATTGTCAATTTTATTGGCACTTAATTGTGCAAAATAGCTCCTAATCACTTTTATTTCTTCTTTGTTGGTTGTGGATTCACCTTTTTTTTCATTTTTTATATTTCTAATTTGGCTTTATTTAAAAAAAAATCAAATTACCTAATACTGTCTTACCTATTTTTATTGTTGTTGTTGATTTTTGCCACCAAAAAATTAGATTATAGTTTTACATGTTAATTCAGTTGCCTTTTCACTTTAAATTTTATCAATGTCTCCTTTGATTTTTAGGATTTCCAATTTGGTTTTTAATTGGGGTTTTTTAATTTGTCAGTTTCTTTTTTAGTTGCATGCCAGTTGCATGCTGTTTTTCTTGTTGATTAAAATACTTAAAATGACATGTTTTATCCTAAGTATTACTTTAGTTCTATCCCATAAATTTTGGTTTGAAAACATTATTTTTAATGAGATTATTGTTTCTATGACTTGTTTGACCCACCCATTCTTCAGGATCAAGTTATTTAGTTTCCAGTTTATTTTTAATCTGTGATTTAAGTTCCCTTTATTGGATGTGATTTTTATTGCATTTGGTTGAGAAAGGTGTATTTAATATTTCTGCTTTTCTATATTTTCTTGTGTTTTTTTTTTCTCTAATACATGGCCAGTTTTTGTAAAAGTGCCATGCAGAGCTGAGAAATAGGTATGACTCTTTTTAGCTCCAGTTTTGTATTCCCCAGTCTGTTATATTCAAATTTTCTAAAATTCTATTCATTTTTACTTCTTTCTTGTTTATTTTGGAGAGGGACTAATTGAAGTCCTCCAGTAATATAATTTTACTATTTCCTTCCCTAACTCATTTATCTTTAGCTATAAGAATTTAGATGTTATACCATATGATGCACATGTGTTCAGTCTTGATATTAGTTCATTATCTATAGTACCTTTTAACAAAATGTAGTTTCTCTATTTATCTCTTTCATTTAGGTCTATTTTTGTTTTTGCTTCTTTTTTTTTAATCTTTTTTTTATTTACTAATTTACTTTTGATTTACAAGATTCAGTTCCACAATCACTTGAGTTTCAGATTTTCTCCCCTCCCGTCCCCCCCCCCCCCC
>CM053582.1:172596764-172621481 GCA_028627135.1 Pseudochirops cupreus
AGGCCGCGAACAGGAAGCTGCAACGCGGAGGCGGGTGCAAAACCTCTGCCTTTCGCTTTTCCGCTCTGGAGGCCTTTCGGCAGGACTCTTTTCTCCCCGCAATCCTCACTGACCTAGTTCTGAATGCTGCTCGCAGCTGCCGCTAATCCGCTCCTCTGTTCCTCCCGTCCAGCCGCCCCCGGGGCACAGCCGCAGCTTCAGGCCAGGCTGGTTTCGGTTCACAGTGCTGATCTGGTTCCTCGTAGCCGAGCTGACTTTAGTGGGAAGTATCTTTGTGTGCGTTTTGGAGTTCTAGGATTGGTTTAGAGTCCTATTTTATGGGTATTTTGGGGTGGCTATGTGAGAGCTGCGATATGTTGCTGCTGCTACGCCGCCATCTTGGCTCTGTCCCCTAAAGTGAGTCTCAAATAACCTATATTCATTTCTATATTTATTCCTATTCATAAAAAATTCAAATCTTCTATTGCGATTATAAATTATTGCTCTAATAGATTTGCACCTACTTCTCAGGCATGCCTATCTTCCTGGGACTATGCTTAATCTGAACTCATACTAAAATCCCTATTACTAACGTAACTGTTTTATAATGGAATCCCAGAGTAAATAAAATAAAGAGGTTGAAATGTCTTAACTCCACAAACTGATGAATTATGTATCTAATTATTTTCATAATATTCAGGAAGAATGCCCTTAAAACAGCAAAATTTCATACATTTGCCTCATGCCTAACTTTCTATTAATTTATCATAAAGATGAAAAGTAGGGACCTGATTGGACAAAGCATTTAGATGCAGTATGGTCCCCATACCCTTTTACCTTAACCTCAATTTACTCTCATTGAGTTGCAATATACCATAAAGATTTACCAGGGAGTTCTGTGGGGATGGAGCCAAGATGGTGGTGTAGAAGCAGCAAAACTCCATGAGCTCCCCCCATAACCACCTCAAATACCTATAAAATATGACTGTAAACAAATTTTAGAGCTACAGAACCCACAAAGTGACAGAGAGAAACAAATATCCTGCTGAAGGCAGCCTGGCGGGTGGACAGGAAGGGTGAATTTCAGCCTGCTGGGAGCGGAGGCCGCAGTTTTAGCTCCAGTGTGGCCCTGTCCAGCAGTGGCTGGAGTGGACTTCGGGAGAATGGATCACCAGCAGCAGTGGTGGTTTCCAGAATTATCTTTTGGGGATCTTTTTCAAGAGGTGATGGGTGAATTTTTTCAAGTTCTCTTTTGCCCTCTGGTTCTAGAATATCTAGGCAATTCCTCGAGAATTTCTTGAAGGATGCTTTCTAAGTTCTTTTTTTGATCATGGCTTTCCGGTAGTCCAGTAATTTTTAAGATGTCTCTCCTGGATCTGTTTTCCAGGTCAGTGGTTTTTTCAAGGGGATATTTCACATTGCCTTCTATTTTTTCATTTGTTTGGATCTGTTTGATAGTATCTTGATTTCTTATAAAGTCATTTGCTTCCATTTGCTCCACACTAATTTTGAAGGAATTATTCTCTTCAGAATCTTTTTGAGATTCTTTTTCCATCTGGCAAAGTCGACTTTTTAAGGCATTCTCCTCCTTATTCGGTTTTTGGGCCTCCTTTGTCATTTGAGTTAATCTATTTTTTAAGGTGTTAATTTCTTCAGTCAGGTTGCTGACTCTCTTTTCATGATTTTCTTGCAACATTCTTATTCCTCTTCTCAATTTTTCTTCCTCTTCTATCATTTGGCTTTCAAAATCCTTCTTCAGCTGATCTCTAGCTTTAAGGCAATCTTCATGTTTATTGGAAGCTTTTGGTGTGGGAGGTTCGGCTGTGCTGTCCTCCTCCCGCTCCCTGCTTTGATCCTTCTTTTCCCCAAAGAAGGAATCTAAGGTTTGGTTGCTGTTCTTACTTTGCTTCTCATGCTTATTCTTACTCATGGTTGGTCAGTCCATGATTTTTTTTTTATGTCTGTGGAACTCTGCTTCCACAGGGGAAAGCTGTGTCCCAAATCGCTGGGGTCTTCCCAGCTGCCATAGCTCTTAGGAGGCTGCTAGGTCCCTCCCCAACTCTGGCTCACTGAAAAAAAAACAACCCAGGACCAGCACTGAAGACCGCGATCCGGATCCAGGCCGCTCAACGCGAGAGCACTTGGCCTCTGAACGGTGGCTTGGTCCCCCTGCAGTCTTCAGGCCAGGAGCTCTGAAGCGGCAGTGTGGAGGCGGGTACAAAACCTCCACTGCTGTGGCCTCGTTGCCCTGGAGGCGTTTTGGCTGGACCCACTTTTCTCCCCTGATATCGCTGAGCTCCACTAACCTAATTCTGGATAATGCCAGAGCTGCCGCAGATCCACTCTCTCTAAGCTCCAGCTGGGCCTCGGCTCCTCTCGTCCAGCCGCCTCCAGGGCAGAGCTGCGGTTTCAGGCTGGGCTGGTTTCGGCTCACAGGGCTGAGATGGTTCTTCGTAGCTGAGCTGACTTTAGTGGAAAGTATATTTGTGTGCGTTTTGGAGTTCTAGAATTTGTTTAGAGTCATATTTTATGGGTAATTTGGGGTGGCTATGTGAGAGCTGTGATATGTTGCTGCTCTTACACTGCCATCTTGGCCCCGCCCCCCGGTTTCTGGAATTATCAACCCATAAATGCCAAGGACAAAGTAAAAGGTCAGTGTGGAGCTCTGTTGGAACTGGGAGGGGACAGAGCATGGTCTGGTCTCTGCCCCTGGAGTGAGAAGTGGCAGAGGTGCCACAGCCATGCAGCTGCCTCCACTTGGCTGCTTTAGAGCTCCTGGCCTGTAGATCATAGGGGGATCAAGTGACCATTCAGAGGCTAAGTGCTCTTGCTTTAACCTGCCTGGATCTGGATTGCGGTCTTGCATGGTGGTCCTGAGGTGTGTGACCAGTGAGCCAGAGCTTGTGGGGGCAGCAGAGAGGGCACCCAACTAATAGCTCTGGCAGCTGTGAAAACCCCAGCAATTTGGGACAAAGCTCTCCTCTCTGGAAGCAGAGTTCTACTGTGCAAAGAGCTCAAAACTCAAGTAATTGAGTGGCAACATGAGCAAGCAAAGGAAGCAAAGCAAGCACATCAATCAAACCCTAAATTCCTTTTTTGGGGACAAAAAGGATCAAAACATGGAATGGGAGGAAGACAACAAAGTCAGAATCCCTGTACCAAAAGCTTCTAAGAAAAATATGATTTGGTTACAGGCCATGGTGGTGCTCAAGAAGGATTTTGAAAATCAAGTAAGTGAAATAGAGGAAAAATTGGGAAGAAAAATGAGAATGATGCATGAAAATCATGAAAAGAGAGTCAACAACCTGACTGAAGAAAATAACACCTTAAAAATAGATTGGTTAGCAATTTCACATATTTCATAGATGAGAGCAAAACAGTCTTAATTGAAACCTTTAAACAAAGACAAACCGGAAAATTTACAATTTCTCAAATTACAATTCTTCGAAATATTATAATACATAGAGTGACTCATTCATCATTTTCCTTTTCCTCTCACAGTATAATTATTAATTTAACAGTATTTAGACTGTGAGAGAAACTTCTCTTGTAGAACAGATAATCATGTACCTAAGTTTAATCTTTGAAACCAAAATCAAATAATTATCAATCTGGTGACCATAATTTAGTTTTTTCCAAATTGTTTTGCACAGAAAATCATTCATTTCATAATGATCAGCATAAAATTCACACCCAAAGAAAACTTCACACAAGATTAACAAACATGAAACAATTAATTTTAGCTTACACAGCTCACACTCAAGTAGCATCTTTGTTTTATATCAAATATTGTGCCAAGCACCTTTACAATTATATTAGTCCCATAAAATCCCTAGGATGTGGATTCCACCACCATCCCCTTAAATAAAGCTTTCTGGTGAGGTCCGTACAGTGAATCAGTTTCTTAATGCCAAAGAACAATATATACCTTTTGGTCGTATAACTACATTTCTAAATTCTAATATCCTTGGCCCTTGAAAAAAGAAATATCCACAAATTTATCTGTTTTCTTAATATTTAAGTTTCTCATTCATGTTCACATTTTCCTAAGAAAGTTTACAAGGAATTAGAAATCACCTATTATAATTAGGTCAGTTTAAAATATGCTAGGCCAATATTCTAACTGCTTCTTTTAGTTCCAGTAATAATTACAAATCACAGTAATCTGTATTTTTTACTAGAATCAGTGCTCATCTTTAATCCAATAACAAGAACCATCCAATTTCAGTTTTTCCACTTAAAAACTTCCTTGATCCCTCTCAACATGCTTAAACCATCTTATACTAGCACAAGAGCAACCCAGGGTGTAGTGGGAGGACACTTCCCAGCTTACCCCTATCATTCCCAAACAGAAACTTTTCCTAACTTTCATATTTTCTCTCTCACCTTTATTTCTCTCTTTTCCAATCTCTCAGACCCGTTACTCAGACTACCTATATTCCTTTATATTCCAAATAATCATACCCCAATTTTGTGCTGCTTTCATGCATCTTAAAAACTAGAGGGAGTTAAATGTCTAACAGTTTACATACCAAGAGAGCCACATTTCTTCCTTCCCCTTGCCCCCCCTTTTCCAAGAGGCTTACAAAAAGTTCCAGAGTGCAGGATTTATGTACCATCCTGATCCTAATGCTTTTTTTTACATTCCCAGTACCTTGAAGTGGGATGAGAGAATGCTCTCTTCCAAACATCTCTTTCTCTTGCAGATTTTCACTTTTGCTCCCACCTTAATACTCGTGCCCCAGATACTTTAAATTAGAGATTTTTCCAACAAAGGTTTTCCAAACCTTTTATACTTTTAATTAAAACAGTAAAATATTTTTCTCTCTCCTTCTTTCTCCCTCATCCATCCAATGGAGGAAGTAGGAGGAGACCAAGAGAAAGCTGCATTCCAGGAAAGTCCTTGAATAGACAGAGGCTATCAGATACACAGACACACACTTTACACAGAACACATAGAACGAATATTCAAGCCAGTTTCATTTGACCATTTTCTTCTTTTAAAATTAACATTTTGCTGGGAACTATCTATGTTCTTCTAGTTACCAGTTGAATAGCCAATTTAGTAATTAAATCTCTCCCCAATAAATTTACACCTGCCTCTAGAAATAGGAGTAATTGATTTAAGGCAGTTGTTCCTTTGCATTCAAATTCTAAAACTTCTGTGAGGGAAATGGTGGAATTCTCGCCCTTTACTCCAGAGATGATAAGGGTGTCCTATGATAATTTAGTTCCCTGAGGCAATTGGGTTACTAATGAAGGAGACCCCGGTATCTATCAGAAACACTTATCTCTTCTCCCTGAGGCCCCATTCTTAAATTTATTAATGGTTCCAGGTGAGTTGTTTCTACCAACTCCTAACATCCCTAATCTTCTGACTTTATCAGGGAATAGACTTTTTGCTCAGTCTAATATTGTGGGCAGTCTCTCCTCATATATCCCTCTTTCTTACACCTCCAGCAAATGACGGGCACTCACCCTCTCTCTTCTCCTTTCTTTTCCCACTGCCCTTGCATTTTTCTTTCCCTACCCCTGCCTTCTCTCTGGTTTTGTGGTTTCTTCCATTGCTCTGGTCCCCTTTGTTGTTCCCTGGATTCGGTAGCGCTTTGAATAGTTTGTACCAGGATTTTGGCTTTCTTTTTTTTGCATGTCGTCCTCCCTTCTAACATAAATCTTTGTAGCTTCTTCCAGTAAATCCTTCAGAGTTCTATGATGCCATCTATCTGTCTTTTGGATTTTCTTATATATGGCCAGGCGTTAGTGACAAAATTTAACTTCAACATTGCCTCTGTAGTAGGACCATTCATATCTAAACCTAAGTACCATGTTTTCTTTTAGCCTTTCTAAAAATTTGGAGGGTGATTCATTTTTTATTCTGCATTACTTCAAAGGCTTTCTTTATATTCATTGGTTTTGAGGCTACATTCTTAATCCCTGTAATTATTAATTCCCTCAGGTCCTGCATCTGAACCCTATGGGCTTCATTATTGTGATCCCATCTGGGATCCAAGGTGAGATATTTTTGATCAGTGGGGATTACTTCTGCCATGGAGGAAGTCTCCTTTCCCATTCTACCATGGCTACCCTCCTGATCATACTCCTCTCTTCATGGGAGAACAAGATATTTAGAATGGACATAAGCTCATTCCAAGTATAGAAGTTGAGTCTCAAGACTGTTCTGATAATCCCTCTGGATCTTCCGTACGTACTTTCATTTTCTTTTTAAAGTTTGTCACCTCGGTAGTACTGAGGGGTGTATTAACAAACCCCAATCCCCCTTTTGCCAAACGAACCTCCCATAAAAGGAAGATTTCTGCTGGTTATTTTGGCTCAAGAGGGAGGTTTTCTTGGTCCTTCAAAAGTTGTTTTAATTCCCTCCTAAGGGGACCAAGAGAGCGTCCTTTTAAGGTTATCAGGTCCACCCTCCTTAGGAAAATCAGAGGACATGTGCACAGGGCTGGGAGCTGGAGGAGCAGCCATGCCAGCAGCTTGTTCTGGGGGAACTAAGGCATAAAGGGGAGGAAGGGAGAGGAGAGGTTCCCATGAATGGGGTTCCTGCCCTTTTCTCGCCAGCATTTGTTGCACCCCAGGCATCCAAAAGGCTGCATAAGAGCTCTTCCCTCGGTTAAATCGCTCATTTGCATTTACATATAAATTTAGCTTTTGGCATACCCAGTCCTTGGAGAATCCGTACTTTGACCACACTGTACCTCCTCCAATATCCATCCCACTCCAAACAAAATAACAGTATTTTTATTATCTTTTTCTTATCTTTCCCCCTATATTTTGGTGACTCCTTCCAGTTTAAAAGTCTATCTCCCAAGAGACTGTTTACCAGTATATCAGGTTTTCACTCTGATGCTTGGGGTTTGGAATGTCCTTTCCCCATTTTCAATTTGGTCAAGAGCCATCACCGGTCTCTCCGTGTCAAGGATCTAATGAATTAATTGAAGGGATCAAATTCCCTTCCTCCCAGTCACCTTGGTTCTCACTTGACAGCTTCCCTACACCAGTGTCAGTCTGCAATTTGGTCGAGAGCCATCACTGGTCTCTCCAAGTCTGAGACCTAACAAATTATGACCCAGGGACCCTCGAGATGTTGCTCACCCTTGGGTCATATGGGTATGACTCATGTGACTGTTTCTCCACTGGCCGTCCACAGTTTGGTTCCACTTTAACATGATTGGAGTCTTTCTCTAGGTTTCTGTTCCTTACCAAGTTCCTCTCTTTGGGTTCTCCAAAGAGAGCAGTGATTTCCGAGAAATCTCCACAGGGTGCCTGCCTCAGGACCAAAGTGGGGAGAAAGCTGCTCCACAAGTGTGCGGACCCTGTACCAGCCCCCCAAACCGTGTGGGATGGAAATTTTTTTAAAATTTATTTTATTTACTTTTAGTTTACAAGATTCAATTCCACAATCTCTTGAGTTTCAAATTTTCTCCCCTCCCTCCCCCCCATTGTGGTATGCAATCATGTATAGGATCTGCAAATACTTTCACGTTGTACAATAGTTTGGTTATATAGAAGGGTTGTACTGAGGGAAAAAAAAAACCGAACGTGAAAAAGAATGATAGCATGTTTTGCTTCAGTCTCCATTTAAACTATAGTCTTTCTAGATCTTTCTCTGAGCTTAGATATCTCCTTCCGGGATGGAAAATTTAATAAAAAGCTCAGAGACTTCTCTAGTTAGGAACAGAAAGGATTTATTCAATTCTTGCGAGACAGGGAACATCACCTTCACCAGGACGAACCAGTGGAGGGAGGCTTGTTACAGAAAGCAAAAACATGGTTAAATACCCTAACACAAGCAACCCCTCCCACTGACCATGCCCTCATTGGTTGAGAGCTCGGCCTCACAATCTAGCTTGTGAATCTGCCCACATAGAAGGAGCAAGGAAACAATTTCAGCCAGTGAAAACCGATGAAAGCATTTGATATCTTAGGTAGTGAGTGAAAGCAGGGGAGGGCTTAGGCCTCACTGCAGCTGAAGCCTGACTACAAAAGCGAAACTTAGCTCTGCAGCCAAAGCCCAACTTGACTTTAGAGCACTGTCTCAATTTTAGGTAATAGTTTGAGAAGTTTTCAACTCTCTCACACATAACCTGTGTATTTTTTCTTTCTGGGCTTAAATTGGGTTGTCATAGTAATAATTGTGTCCTTCAAACCATCTGTTCATTGTTACAAAAGCTTAGGAAAATTGAATCTGTCTGGTGTTTTTATCCTGAATAACAATATTTTGGTTTTGGTGATAACCATATAAAACAATATACTTTTTCATTTATCCATATACTTATAGCTCATTTTAATGCTCACTATATTTGACATTTAATCACTGTCCTATTATATGGTGTGTTAATGAGCCTGCTAATTCTAAAATTAAATACTACAGGAGATGTTCAAATTTCTCTTTTTCATGTAATTTATAATCTTTGCATTCCAAAACTGGATAGATGTGTCTACTTAGACCTACATATTGTCACATGTATTTTATTTGTTTAAAAATGCAGGAAAATTTTGAGTTATCCATTTCAAGCAATCACCTCAACTTCACTTTAGTTGCAGCTTAATATGACAGTATATATGTATATTTGTATATGTTCTGTGTCTTAGATGATACATTTGCAAATGAATATAACATGTCTCTCCTGCCCAGATTCTCTAAGCTTCTCGAAAGCAAGAGATATTTCAATTTTGTTTTTTGTATTCTAAGCGCTTATCTCAGTGCTTAGCACATAGTAGGTGTCTATGAAATAAGCAGTTATTGGAAACCATCAGACTGTAGCCTTGAAAGATCCTTTTTGAGATAAAGTGGTCTAATGCAAAGGACTCTGAATTTAGAGTTGCTAGATCTGAGTTTACATCTTTACTCTGATGCTGCCTGGTTGACCATGAACAAGTTTTTTAGTCTTACTGAGCTTTGGATAATTTATATTCTATTTTGAAATGCTTAATTACTTTTCACACATGTAAGGACACACATGAGTGGATGGAAAGACTGAACAATAGCAGTAGGCATGTCACTTATTGAAACTGTCAAGCACAAAAAATGGGAAAGAGATGGTGAGTCAGGTGACTGTTGTGTCTTCTTTCTCCCTCTTTACTGGCGGTAGCCCAGCTGGAATGGTGTCAGCAAGACACTGGGCCATCCAGTAGCAAATCACGTCCTTGGAACTGCTGTTTCCTATGGCTGAATTAGAGTTAATCCCTAAAGAACCATGAGAGGAGGTTTTGTAGGAATACCAGAGAAACAATTCTTGATCTATTCCATTTCTTCCCTATATCTTCATATAAACAATTGGTTGGCAGGTATTAAGTGAGGAAAATTAAATTTGGTTGGAAAGGAACCTGAGATAGGTCAGATAGCCAGAGGAATAGAAAGGAAAGAAAAAAATCCATGAGATGAACAAAGAAAAACATGAGTGAAGCAGAGACTCTTGTGTATGGGGGGAAAGAATAAAATTTAAAATGTGGTGTCTAGAACAGGTATATAATCCATATTGGATCATCATGCTTACCTAGAGTAGGCTATGTGTATAACTACTTAACAGATATTGATAATGATGATCTCCAAAGAATGTAAGAGAAAGTTTTCAGTGCAAATATTTTGGGAAGTTAATAGAATTGGAACGAGATTGCAAATTGAGTAATAGCTTGATTTTTAGAAAGCCAAAATTTTCATCATGGAATCCTGATTGTATATACTGAAATTTGAATTAATTGAATTTAAAATAGAACAAGAATGATGTGTACATCAGAATATACTTTGACAGCAAACCCAATATAATATTTTCCAGCAAAAAAAAATGGAAGATAAGGATGCAGACAGTAATACTGACCTAGAGGCTTATAAAAGATAATGAAACAACTGATCACATGAATGCAATAACTCTACTGTTTATTTTAATTGTTTTTCAGAGTGTAGACTGAGGGAATATGAGAAGAGCAAGAGGCTCTTCTTCCTGAATTTGTTTTACTGAAAATATTTTTGTTTTATTTTAAGTGCTGTTATCTTAAATGGAAAGAGATGGTTGGAGAAATTTCTGTAGAGATCATTGCCAAGATCGTCTTGGCTGAAAAGTTATTATTTAAAATAAACTTCTTTCACACTTCTAAAAATATTTCATCTTTGAAAAAATAATTTTCATATTATAATAGCAGTCCAAAGTTTTAATATAATATATCAAGTATTTTGAATATTATTATTCAGGAGATCTTATATCCTCCCCCTCCCCCCGCCACTTTCTAATTATATCCTTACAGTATTAATGGAAAACTACGGACTTTGTATTTAGGTGATGTAGAATCACCTAGACCAGTGGTTCTCAACCTTCCTAATGCTGCAACCCTTTAATACTCCTATGTGGGTGTATCTGCATGTGGGTGGACCTGCCTGGAGATGGATAGAGGAGCGGTGTCTCGGTTCCCAAGACCATCAGAAATATGTGTTTTCCGATGGTCTTAGGCAATCCCTGTGATCCCTGTGAAAGGGTCATTTGACCCCCAAAGGGGTTGTGACCCACAGGTTGGGAACCGCTGACCTAGACCAATGAAATATTTATTAATAAATTAGTAGAAGGATTTGCCTTGTCAAAGAGTGATTAAATAGAAGCAGGAGAATAATTCAGGGGAATTTTGACAACTGAAGTACAGAGGATTTGAAGATGTTTCTTTTGGATGGCTGGAATTTCACTGATGTAGAAGAAGGGTTTGGTTTTCTTTTAAAAGTGTGGTATGGACAAATATGGTTGGGAATTTGAGGAAGAAGAAGTTTGGACTGCACCTTCTGAACAGTGATGTGGGAATGGGGTGACAGATTAAAATAGGTTTGTTGAGACTTCAGCTAAGGTTATATACCACAGATTTGTAGTAGATGAAATCAGTTTGATAGAATTTAGGGGAAAATGAAATATAGAGGAGGAGGGGGGAGAAAGGATGAGATTAAGTATTTATTATATCAAACCTGCTATGTATCTAGTACTGTGCTGTGTGCTTCACAAATATTTCATTTGATCCTCACATTAACTTTGCTAGGTAGGTGCTATTACTATCCTCATTTGACAGTTAAGGAAATGGAGACAAACAGAGGTTAGGTCACTTTCTCAGGGCCACACAACTAGTAAGTATCTGAGCCTTGACACCAGAGGGGCTAGCCCTCCCTGAACGCTCCATACACCCTTTTCAGGGCTACTCACCCATCTTTGGTGTCTGCCTTTACCCAGTTCTCACCTGTGTGTCCAAGAAGTCATGACATGCACAGTGGCCACACCCTGGTATACCGTCTTAGTAGATGGGCTGAGCCAGGTTGAGGGTAAGTGACTGGCCTCAGACTTGTTGGTGAGTAAGGGGCATGTTTGCCCAAGTTATGCAAAGACTTTCCCTGGTGGAATGAACAGATGAGAACAATTTATCCTAATAGCCATGAAGGAGGCTGAAGCAGGTACCTGTAGCACTCAGAGCTTGGTCAGGCATTAAAGATGCCAAGGTCATCCACTGCATCCTGGGCTATCACCAGCTGTCTTTACTTTTGTCCTGCTACTGGACTTGTATGACTGGAAGAGGAACTGAGACTGATGACTTTGTGTAACTCTCCCTTACTTAAATCCAATTCACTAGCAAGTCAAAACATCATCTTGTGGTGTCATTGGTCCTCTTCAAAAACAGAGGATGAACAACAAGTATCTGAAGCTGGATTTGAGCTCAGATCTTCCTTTTTCTAGGCCCAGAGTTCTCTCTGCTATATTACCTAGCTGCCTCAAATAGGGAATATTCTTTAGTAAGCATTATATGTTATTTGTTACATATGAGGTTCTGGGTTGGGTGCTGTGGAGTTTAGTTCCTGTCTTTTAGTAGTTTCCAATTTTAAATAGGGCTGACATCTCTACGCTTGAACCAGGGCATCAACATCCCTTTTGACCTTCACAAACACAAAAAGTTTTTATTTCATCAGACAAAAACTATAAGAAATATAAGATTGATAAATGCCATTACACATATAAACCAAGGAATTCAGAGGAGAGATGATTTGGGCTATATTTTTATATTTTATGTTGGTATTGAAGATGATAACCATATCACCTTTACTACTTTGGGGTAATAGTTGGAGAGAGTGCTGAGTTTCATGGAATGTGTCAGGTTTGAAATGTGACAGTA
This sequence comes from Pseudochirops cupreus, assembly GCA_028627135.1. NCBI lineage: Eukaryota > Metazoa > Chordata > Mammalia > Diprotodontia > Pseudocheiridae > Pseudochirops > Pseudochirops cupreus. The sequence goes on from CM053582.1 coordinate 172,608,891, forward strand.
ATCTTAAGATGGGATATGTTGTGAAGTGCCTGATGCCATATTGTCTATAGGGATTTAGGGTTATTATGTTTGCTTTTTTAAAGTAAAAGTTTGAGTATGCTTTTGAAAAGTCTCTGGGAACTTTGAATATATTAGTTTTTTGGAACTTGAAGAATAATGCAAATATCAGAAACTATATTTTGACTCTTCTTTGTAAATCCCTTCTTAAATATGTTAGCAGAGATGTGTAGATTAGTTTGAATAATGCTGTGTGAGTTAAGCAGTTGCTTTACTCCCCTGTGTTAGGGAATGAATTAGCACAAAATAACCTTCTGTGAGCAACTAACTATCCAAGCAACATTAAAATATTGGTGAACTTGAGGAGGTCACATGACTTATGTAGCAACCTGAACTCAGATCTGCCAGTAGTGTCAGATACTTTATGAAGTCATCAAAAATAGCATGAAGTTTTTTCATTGTTTCCTGCACTTTCCTTGGATCCATCATGTACCAAATCCACATTACAGTTTGGAGAGTATAGCTGTGAACCCTCATAACTATCTGGAATGTGAATATTCATTATTGGTTATTTTTTTTTGCCTATGTCCTGTAAATGTCTAATAGCATTGATACATTTGATTTATAATCAACATAATCTACAGAATATTTTAAAATGCTACTTTTCATCTTGATACTATTCTTTCTTCAACCAGATACAATTCAGAAGATGGACCTACTCACTTGCTGACTGAAGATGAAATGAATAAACTTGGAGCCAAGATTATCAAGGCAGAATTAATGGGGAAAATGGTGAGAGTCTTCCTGGTTGTTTTCATGGAGAATGCTTCTGATCATATTACTTTTATTGAGGGTCATAAAACCATACAGGGACTTTGTAGATCATCTAATCTCCCAACCCTTGTCTTTTACAGATGAAGAAATTGAGTCCGAGAGAAGTTTGTTGACTTGTCCTCAAAAGTCCTAAACAAAATTGTTCAGTTTGTGATTTTTATGGAAGGGTTTTTTTTCCATATTAAATACTTTTTAGGTGCCATTTAAATTCTTTGCTTAATTTCCATAAGTGTTCATATATAGTCCCTCAGTATTGAAATTTCCATTTCTTGAATAAACGTTGATATAATGCTAATCTTTTTAGAAGGAACTTTGTGTATATACGCACCTCTTAATGATTTCATGAATGAAATACCTCTGGTAGAGCTTTAATTATCTAGGGTCTCATGGAACATTACAGTACTATTTCATTTTAAATTCTTATTTTCTTGCTTTTTAATCAATAAATATTATTTTGATACTGTATAAAAACTCAAATGCTCACCTATAACCCTCTCTTTCTTTTCCCTATCCCCCACCCCCAAGATATAGTATCTGACAACTGGTTAGTAGAATGACCTCTCCTATGTTGGAAAGGTTTTTCCATTGTGCAGCTTCGCTGTTATTGAAATATAAGAACCAAAAAAGCTTTCAAAAACTAAGTGGATGGTATTTTGAGATTGCATAAGAAATACAAAATAATCATACCATCATAATAGAAGTGTTCAGTTCTAGTTTTGTTCTCTTATGCCAAGGAAAGGAATGTGTTTTACATGGTATGTATTTTCTTTACTCCTTATCATTGGTCATTTTGGACTTTGGAACAAAGTTGAAGAGTTTGCAAGAAAAAGATAACCAACAGAGGCATTAGTTGAAGTTGTCAGAAGGCATTCCATTCTGCTTCTGTGAAAAGAAATGTTCATTGAACTGCTGTAGGAAGATACACTGTTTCTATGCTGTCACATAAATCTGTTTAATTTTTTGCTTTATGGTTTCTTGCTTTATATGTCTTTTTATATAAAACTTCTTAGCCAACTAGAAAAAAATGAAATAGATTCTAGGCTTTGATCTGAAGCATGTGTAGGTGGTAAAGTAGATGATGGTTTAAATATCATGATGTGCTTAGGTGATGCTAGTAACCTTTAAAGCCCTATAACGTTTAAAATTTATGATATGTAAGGGAATTACAAAATAGTATCATCCATAAGGTCACTTTGATTTCTCAAAGTGAATATACTTTTATAATTTCATTAGAATTCAAAGTAAAACTGTATATTGCAGATGATTATGGAAAAATGTGATTGAGACAGCAGAGTCATAAACATGTAATAAAAGCCCTCATTTTTACTTTTAAAGGACTTAGCAGTACAACTTAAAGCACAGCTTGACAAAGCCCGCAAATTAAAAGAAATAAAAATGCAAGAATCAACAAGAAAGTCTGAGATGGAGGTGAGAAAAAAAATTTGTTACTTCATATGCACATAAACTGCTTTTGGACGATGGCGCTAAGTTTTCAATTGACGATATTTTGATAAGAGTTGATCAGTGAACATTTATTAATAAATTAGGGGACGTGTTCTAGGTATGACTCAGTAACTAGAAAGTTGGCTTTGGGCAAACTGTTTAACGTCTTGAATCTCTCCTCACCTGTAAAAAGAAAAAAAAATCACTGATGTTTATTCTGTTTTGTGTTTGACTTAGTATTTGCTGAACATGAAAATCACTGCAAGTTTGCTGGATGATGCTGTAGCTTCATCCTGACAGATGATTTAAAATCACTTGATAAGTGCTTTTATTGAGATATTAGATTAATAGCAGCAAAGATGAAGTTGTCGTTCCTTTCTGGGAATCTTCTAGACCAGTGGTTCTCAACCTTCCTAATGCCGCGACCCTTTAATACACTTCCTCATGTTGTGGTGACCCCCAACCATAAAATTATTTTCATTGCTACTTCATAACTGTAATTTTGCTACTGTTATGAATCATAATGTAAATATCTGATATGCAGCATGTCTTTAAATTGAACATAACCCACAGGTCGAGAACCGCTGTTCTAGAGTAACTACTAGACCATACCATCAGAGATTAAGTTTGTAGGCCTCATATACACCAAAATATTTATGGCCGTACTTTTTGTGGGAGTAGAGAACTGGAAACAAAGTAAATACCTATCAGTTGGGGGATGGCAAAACATATTGTGGTACATAGAGTATTACTGTATGTTTCACAGATAATGCACAGGAGACACTGGAGGTTTTGGACTGCAGCTACTCATAGGTTGTCTCTTGATCTGGTCAGACAGGCAGACAGCTTTGTGGGGCTAAAAATCAGCTTTCTTTTAGTCTAGTCTTCGCAAATGGTTGCTGGGAGAACTAGTTCCTACAGCGTTCCCTAATCACCCTTCTCACAGGGGCTGGTGAGAAGGGGGAATACCCCTACATCTTGATGGGGTCAATTGAGACGGGTACTCTTGTGCACTTCCTTAAATTCCCTCAAGCCTCAGTGGGGGCCGGTTGAGGCAAGTACATGAATTCCTCTATGCATTACCTGTAATTTCCCCCTATGGATTTACCGTGGTTTTCCCCCACTCACTGATCTACTTTATAGGGCAACAAAGAAGGCATCTTGCCAACATTAAGCTTACAGATTAACTTTAGCAATATCATTCTGTACAAGTGTAATAAATATTACCTTATCTCACAGTGCAGCCTCCTCAGTAGGACTGTCTGTCACTACAATTCTGGGAACTACTATCTAGAATCCTTGGGGCTCTTCTGGGAGTTATTATCAAACATCTGGAAACTAGACATTCCCATGGCTATGGATCCTGAGAAACTAAACTCTAAGAAGGATACCAAAATCCTCCTTACATACACTGTATTATAAGAAATGATAAATATGAATGTAGAAGCATGGAAAGACTTACATGAAGTGGTAAAGAATGAAGGAAGCAGAACCAAGAAAACAGTATACACAACGATCACAATAATGTGGATGAGAGTGACAACTCCCATAAAACAGTAAAAAATGAATTTTGCAAAGTAAAGAAACAGTGATGTATAAAGATACAAACTCCATTTCTTTTCAGAGTTGGAAGGTCTGCAGATGAGGGGCTTTATATATGCAGTCAGATTTTTTTTTTAATGTAATTTTTGCCTCTGTGATTTAAAAAAATTCTGTCTGGGAAGATAGAGGGGGAAAATTTGTGAGAAATTTAGGCAGTGTAGAAGCAAAAAAATTGATAAAATTTCACTTAAATCCGCACATATTAAATGTAGTGGGATGTTGTCTGCCTATCACTTGTATGACTGTAAAGATATAGCTAGGTATAGAAAATCTACTAGGTGGCACAGTGGGTAGAGTGTTGGCCTAGAGTCAGGAAGACCTGGGTTCAAATGCTGCCTCAGACTTTCACTAGCAGTGTAACACTGGGCAAGTCACTTACCCCCATTTTCCACAGTTTCCTTATCTGTAAAAGTGAGCTAGAAGTGGCAAACCATTTCAGTATCTTTGCCAAGAACACCCCAAATGAAGTCATGAAGAGTCGCATGACTGAAGTGACTGAACAACAACAACTAGAAAATCTTCTGTAGAAGTTCACTTGTTTTTATCAAGGATTCCCTTGTTTCATATTTAAACTGTTTTCTCAAAGAAGTTATACAGATGGAAAGTAGACATATCATTCATGAGTGTAAATGACAATATTTGTAATACAAATATTTTATGAAATTATTTTGATTGCTCATTAAGTTTTGCTCTCAAAAGATTCTTTACTCCCTTTATAAAAAGTAAAGATGTTCTTTTTCTTTCTGTGTCATTATATTTTAAGGGGTCTCATATTTTTCTCTTAAGATTTGACTATAGAAATACAATAACTAAGGATGAATAAGCAGAAGTTCTAGGTTCTGGGGAATATTGCAAATTTATTAGATCTGGAAAATTTATTAATGAGACACAGAGCTACCAAAGGGTAGTAATGTGGAATATTAACTTGGCATTACAAAGAAAAAATGCCATTGTAGATTCATGTTTCATTACAATATGACCAACTCATGCTTTAGAATAGTAGTTATTGCCTTTAAAAATCTTATTTAATGATGAAAAAATGACCTTTCCACTAAAATTCAAAGTAAAATATATGAAATGTGACATTTTTCTCTTCCCATTTGCTTAAGTATACATTAACGATATTATCTATCATCATGATATAAATACAAAGTCTTTGTTTAAATTGATTATTGTAATAACATTTACACTTTATACTGAGGAATTTGTTGACATTTATTTTGGTACTATCTGGGTGCTCATTTTCTTTTTTTGACTAACTGATTTGTAGAACACTAAAGTTTTTTAAAGTGCTTTCAATTCCTTATTTCAATTAGAGTCTTAAAACAGCCATGAGATTTAGGTATACTAGAGGTTACTAGTATTATTCCCATTTTGCAGATGAGAAAATCAAAGGTCAGGGTGGTTGAGTAACTTATCCATGATTACCCAGCTATGTAACTGTCAGATGTGAGATTTGAATGTAGGTTTTCCTGACTATAAGGTAACATTCTTGATGAAAAATAATTATGGAAATATTTTTGAAAGAGAGAAGTAGTTTTTCCCCATAAAATTGCCTTGTCTATCATCTGACCCTTAAAACTGCCCTTTACTAACACACTCTATTCTACATGACAGTTCTAGAGATGCCTGAAGAAAGCTGTTGTCTACTCCCATCCCTGCCCCTTCCAGATGCTTGTTTTTCTGGTTGTGCTTCTTTCACTTTTTTATGTCTTTCTGTGCATCATGCATTGCTACAGTTTTTATGTTCATCATTTCTTAACTGAGTAGTAAAATTTCATTACTTTTATTTGCCATAATTTGTCTAGCTGTTCCCTAATCAGTGGATATCTACTTTGTTTCTGATTCTGTTCTACCACAAAAAGCCCTTCCATAAACATTTTGGGTATTTATTTAGACCTTTCTTTATATTTTTGGCCCCTTTGGAGTACATACCCAATGTGGGATCTCTGGTTAAAAGGTTTTGGACATTTCAGTTACTCTGTCTTGAGTGTCCTTGCCACCATAATAAACTCCTTATTGTGGAATGCTTCTTTTGTTTTGTTCATTCTTCCAGAATACTTCCTGACTTCAGATTTTATTTTTGTGGTGGACTCTTATCATACTTTGTAGCAGCAAATACCCAAGCGTACCCAGGATGGCTGCTAGCGCAGGTTCTTTGATCTACTTTTCTAAAGGAAAGCAACTAAGATTACTTTAATCAAATATATATATCATTTACCTAGTTCAAGGGAAAAAGTCAGCACCCTGAACTTCAGAAAAGATACAAATAGAAGTTACAAGCAGACAAAAAATACAGACAGAGAAAATAACACAATTCAGCAGATGGGGCTTCTAGCTGTCTGACCATCAAATACAGTTAGTTACTAGAAGGAGAAGCACCAACATCTGAGTTTTTAAAGCCGGGGAGCTCAACCACTGCCCAGAATCTCATCTGGCCAAATCATACAAGTCTTCCCATAAGTGAGCCCCAAAGCAAAACCTCTCCTCAGAGGTATATATAGCCTTCTCCAGAGTCAGAGAACATCACAATCCTTGTGACCCACTGCCTAATTACAAAGTAACAAAATGTGAACCTTCCTTAAAAACAGCCTCCCCTAAGCAAGCTTCTCCCGTTGGGCTCAGATCCACCTTTCAGCAAACTCTTCCCACCACAGCCTCTATGTGACCACATTTAGCCTATTAGGGGGCAGAGTATATTTTCAAATCAGGGAAGGTCCTGAAATTCACTTAAGCTTATTAAGGGGCAGGGAAGATCTTTAAATTCTCTTACCATTACACACTTGTGCAGGGAATGTCTGAATTGGTCCTATTGCTGTTTTTTTAGGGTATCAGGTGTTGTGTCATTGTAGGATCTCAGGGACAAATTGGGGACCTGCAAACGTTCATTACTCCCAGAATGATTTGATCCAAGGCAAAGACTGATTGCTGTACCCCATGGTCTGAGCTCTCTAACTACCTGATCTGGATTTGGGTTTGAGCAAGATTAGACTGCTGCTTGACTCAGCCCTTGTTAGTTACTGGAAAGCTCTTTTGGTTTATTGACAGAACTGTGAGCTCCTTTTCATTTTGGAACTCCTGCCCTGGTGTTTTCTCTGTAGGCTAGGGGGAGCAGTAGATAGAGTAGGCCTGGAGTGAGGAAGACCCGAGTTGAAATGTTACCTCAGACACTTAGTAGCTGTGTGACGCTAGGCAAGTCACTTAACCCTTTTTATCTCAGTTTCCTCATCTGTAAAATGAGCTGGAGAAGGACATGACAAACCACTCTAGTATCTTTGCCAAGAAAACTAAAAAAACAAAAATGAGGTCATAAAGAGTTGGACACAACTAAAACAATTGAATAACAAAGTGTTTTGGGAATGCTAGTTGTCATTGTGATCATAGAATTGTTTCTAGTTCTTTGCTATCATAAAAGGTGTAGCTAAAAATATCCGGGTGAATTTTCCTTTCTGTCCTTGTGTACACCTAGCTATGGGGTCTCTTGGGGTCTCTTGCTCAAATGTTATAGGCATTTTAAATTACTTTCTTAGCTAGATTCAAATTTATTTACAGAATAACTGAATCAGTTTTATAGTTTCACCAACAATGCATTAATGTGCCTGCCTTCCAATAATTGCTCTAACATTGACTTCCTAACTTTTGTCATTCTTACCACTTTATTGGTATGAGATAAAATCCAAGTTGTTTTTATTTGAATTTCTTTTATGATTAATGATGTGAAGCAAGTCTTTCATATGGTCGTTAATAGATTGAAGTTGAAATTCTTTGTCCAAATCCTTTGAACATTTACCTGTTGAGGTAAATGACTTTTGGTATTGTATATTTTTATTAGTATTCTCTATATCTTGGAGAGCTTTAGAACTCCATTAGAGATATTTGTTGAAAAATTTCACACACCCATCCCTCTCAGCCCCAGTTGATGTTTTCCTTTAACTTAGTTGCATTGATTTTGTTATGGTAAGTATTTCTCAGTTTCATGTAAGCCACATTTTTTGAGGGGGAAGGAGGAGGTGAAAAATTATGTTTTAAGTATTGTGGAAAGGCCACAAAATTTTGATAAAAATGACTCTTGCCCTTATGGAACTTAACAGTAGAGTCAGGGGATGACACACAAACGTGTATCTATCTGTATCACTCTATTCATCTATCTATCTGCCAGTCTGTCTGTCTGTTTGTTTGTCTGTCTATCTATCATGCTCAATAATACAAACACATTAGAAAGGTTCAGAACAAAGTACTAATGTAAGGTCTCCAGGGAAGGTGATTAGCAGCAGGAGGGATGAGAATAGAAGGTTGCATTTCAGTTAGGCTTTAAAGAATAGGTAAGAAACCAACAAATAAAGTAGAAGTAGCACATTTTAGTCATAGAGAGCAACAGGAACAAAATGTGGAGGTCAGAAGTTTAGCGTATTTTGGAGATCTGTGGGAAGGCCAGTGGGTTGCAGTATACAGTATTGGATGAATAGTAGATAATGCTAGAAAGGTAGATGACAACAAATTTAAGAAAGTTTGAATGCCAGATCAGGGTTTTTAATTTTCCTTGCTAGGCAATAGGGAGCCATTTGAAAGATTTTTAATAGAGGAATGACATAATCAAATGTCTAGCAGGAGTTGGAAAGATGAATTGAAAGAAGAAAAGTAGTGAGGCAGAAAAATATTAGGAGGCTGTTGTAGTGCAGATTGGAGACAATGAAAACTTGTCTTAGTGTAATGATGCTGAGAATCAAAAATTGACCTTGTAGAATTGGTATTGTATTGTTGGAGAAGTAAGGAAGAGGAAATAAAGATAAGTTATAATGTGGCCAACTAGATAAAATGGTGGTGCCATTAATAAAAATGGTGAAGTAAGAAGGGGAGGAGTAGGTTTTTAAAAAATTTTTTAAAGAAAAGGTAATGAGTTTGGCTTTTATATGTGCTGAATTTGAAGTGACTGTTGTATATACACTTGGAAATGTCATGTAGGTCATTAGAGATAATATTCTATAGTTTGGGAGAGAAGGGATGGAGATGTGAATCAGAAAATCATTTCTGTACAGGTGATTGAAACAATGGACATGAATGAGTTTGCTTAGAGAGAGTGTAGTGGGAAAGGAAAAGAAGTCGAGTATAGAACCTTGGGAAGGAATCCATTATGGAACTGAGAAGAGACAAGGATTGAGTAGAGGAGGATAGCCAGGAGAGTAGTTTACTGTTGATCCCAACATAATTCTGTGTCACAAATTTTCTAGTACTTTTTCTGTCCACAATATATTTTAAGTCACTCATGACATATACTGTGAAATCCATGCTTTTGCCAACCAATTTGTGAAGAAATATATACATGTTGTGCAGCTCTTAATCCTGCCATTTGAATTATATGAGAAATATGTCCAAGCTTTTACACTTCAAAAGAAAGTTACTTGGAACAATCATCTCAATTTCTCAGTTCTTGATTCTTTGCTGCAATTTTTTCTTTGGTTTAATTTTAAAAATAAAGAGGTGTTTGCAAAAAATTGCTTTCAGAGAAAAATGATGAAAATTCATATACAATGTCCAGAAAGTGCTTTATATTTAGTAAATGCTTAATGCAAGTATAAATAGAAGTTTTTCAGACTTTTAATTTCAGTGCATGTATTTTTATGTCATAGTGAAGCTCAGGTTTCCTTTCCCTCCCTCCTATCCATCTTGTATTTATATTAAGATGAAAGACCATGTACATATTTTTCATTGCCATTGTGAAGTATAGTTGCATGTTGTGAGGCTTAAGAAAATATACAAAATTTTCATAGAGCTTTAATTTTATTTCTTTAAAAGCTTTTAAGAACAAAAAAATTTCCAGTCCTTTATTTTTAACTTATCTGTGTACCTAATAACAGGGTGAAAGCTTTCAGGAAGAACAAGAGGTGGTCCTTGTCAGAACAGATCATTCTGGAAGGGCGTGGCCTGTACGTGCACCAGGAATATCATCGGAACACAAGGCAGGAAGAAGGAAAAAGCAGACGGTAATTTTAATACAAGATTTTTGTTTGTTAGGGAAAAAGTCTAGGTTTGTTCAAGACTTAATTTTTAAATCAAATTACTATGAAATTTTTGCTGCCATGGAGCTTTTTTCTTTTTCTTTTTTGAAAGGAAACTTTCAAGTGTTTATACCAGAGATTAGTAAAATAAGTCTGGATTATTTTAAAGATTTTTTTTAAAGGTAGTATACATTTCCCTTTTCTAGTGATTTCTAGAGGCATTATTTAAATGTAAACCAAAAAAGGAAACTACTTAAGGAATTTTTAATTTTTTTGTCAGAGATGTTTGTTTAAAAATTTAATTGCAAAGATTTAACCAGTAACTTGAATTACTTATGATGGTTATTTTTGTGGAGATATTAAATATAGTAAAGAAAACTTTATCTTATAATTCTTGTCTATTTTAGTTTCTTGATTTCAGGTACTGTAGTGGAGTGTTTATAAGTAGAAGAGTTTATATACTTCTCTTCATGATGTAGTATCTTAATGGTATTTATAGACAGGAAGACCAATTAGCCTATTGCAGTAGTCCAGATATGATGTGATGAGGGTTTCTGTCAGGGTGGTGACAGTGTCATGAGAGAGAAAGAGACATATATGAGAGATATTAGGAAGTTAGTATTGATAGGAATTGACAACTGAATAAATGTGGGGAATGAGAGAAAGTGGATAAAAGTTGAGGATGACAATTAGGTTGCACACTTGGGTCAGTAGGAAGATGGTAGTACCCTCTAGAGTCATAGGAAAGTTCGGAAGATGGGAGGGATTGGGAAGAAAGATAATGAATTCACTTTTGGTCATTTCGAGTTTAAGATATCTCTGCAACATCCACTCTGAGATGTTTATGAGGCAATAGGAGATAGGAGACTGGAGGTCAGGAAAGAGGTTAGAGGTGGATAAATATATCTGAGAATTATCTGCATAGAGAAGTTGATTGAGTCCATGGGAATTGATGAGATCACCTAACAAAATAATGTAGTGGAAGAAGACAAGGTCTAGGACGGAGTTTTGGGTTATTATTATTAGGTATGATCTAGATGTGGATCTTGCAAAGGAAACTGAAAAGCAATAGTCAGGTTGAGGGCAGAACAAGAGAGTCACTGTCATGAAAACCTAGAGAAAAGAGAAAGAATGTCAAGGAGAAAATGGTGATTGACAGTGTCAGAGGCTGCATAGAGGTCAGGAAGGAAGAGTTTTGAGGAAAGACTATTACACTAGGCAATTAAGTGATCATTGATAATTTTTAAGAGAGTAGTTTCAGTTGAATGATGAGCTAACTTATGATTGCTATCCTTATCTCCTGTGACCTTTGAATGAAATAAAGATGTGTGTTATTCATTTTCAAATGGTTCTAGATACATATTATTTTACAACATAATTAATGGTCAAAGAAAAGATCAAATTACTTGACATTTTTCTGAAATGTTTATTAACAAATATTTACTGAATGCTGCTGTCTGGCCCAAATATGCAAGATACTGTGAAGAATGGAAGTGAATTATAAATAATGGGTCTTGTCTTCAAGAAACTTAATTCTAAATGTTAATTTATTTAAAAATTTCTCCTGCAAAATACTTACCTCCAGATAGCGTATTTGAATAGTGGCAAGCTAAACAAATGAATTATTCCCCAAATTGTGTACTTTATAATTTGCCATTTCTTTCACATTGGTCCTTTCTGTACTGATCTTGAGTACTTTATGTGTTAGTCTTATAATCAGTAAACTCTTTCCAGGCCCAGATGGGGGAAACAGAAATTAAGAACTGCAGAGCAGTGTACTCTGATAGTTAACAGATTATAATAGGCAGCCAAGTGGGGAGTGGATAGAGCCCTGGGCCTGGAATTCAAGTGCAGCTTCAGATACTTACTAGCTGTTAGCTGTTTGGCTCTGGGCTAGTCATTTGATGATAACAAAATCTATCTCACAAGGTTGATGTGAGGATCAAATGAGATAACACATGTAAAGGACTTTGTAAACCTTAAAGTTCTATTCTAACTATTATTGGTTCCTCTCACCACTGTTGTCAGTGGCCAGTAGAATGATCATAAAGTGGTCCTGGGGCCAACATTGTATTTTATAGACAAAATGCATTAGATACGGAAGGAAAAATTTATAACCATCTTATGTTAAATTAAACTGTTGTCATGTTTGGATTTTATTTTATTTCTTTTTTCTTTTTTAACTTTTATTTATCTTAGTTTAAATCATTCATTTCCACGAGATGGAATTTTCTCTCCATCTTTCCCCTACTCACCACCCCAAAACAGCCATCCCATTGTATAACCCCTCCTCCAATCTATTCTCTCCTATGTCCTCTCCCATCACCCTCTAACTTTCTGGTAGGGCAGGATGGATCTCCCTGCCACAGTGCCTATGAATCTTAAGTCCCAGTTGGATGTAGTTAATAATATTAATAATAATAATTGTGTGTGTGTGTGTGTGTGTGTGTATAAAATATATATTTAACATTTGATATAGAACTTTAAATTCTACATTCTTTCTCTTCCTCCCTCATCACCCACCCCCACTGGAAGGACAAGCAATTAAATACAGGCTGTACATGTGTAATTATGAAGAACCTCTCCACAGTGGGCATATTGTGAGAGACTGATTATATGTCCCTCTTTCCTATCCCGCCCCCCCTTGTTCTATTCTCTACCCTGTCCCTGTCCCCCTACAGATGTGTGTACTTCCATCAACCTTCCCTGCCACCTTGCC
>CM053582.1:172621981-172664081 GCA_028627135.1 Pseudochirops cupreus
TTCATTTGTTTGGATCTGTTTGATAGTATCTTGATTTCTCATAAAATCATTTGCTTCCATTTGCTCTACTCTAATTCTGAAGGAATTATTCTCTTCAGAAAGCTTTTGAGATTCTTTTTCCATCTGGCAAAGTCGACTTTTTAAGGCATTCTTCTCCTCATTGGCTTTTTGGGCCTCTTTTGCCATTTGAGTTAATCTATTTTTTAAGGTGTTAATTTCTTCAGTCAGGTTGTTGACTCTTTTCATGATTTTCTTGCATCATTCTTATTTCTCTTCCCAATTTTTCCTCTACTTCTCTCATTTGGTTTTCAAAATCCTTCTTAAGTTGATCTCTAGCTTTTAGGCAATCTTCTTGTTTCTTGGAAGCTTTTGGTGCAGGAGTTCTCACTGTGTTGTCTTCCTCCTGTTCCCTGCTTTGATTCTTCTTTTCCCCAAAGAAGGAATGTAGAGTTTGGTTGCTCTTCTTACTTTGCTTCTTTTGCCTCCTCATGTTGGTCAGTCAGTTACTTGATTTTTTAGCTCTGTGGAACTCTGCTTCTAGAGGGGAAAGCTCTGTCCCAAATTGCTGGGGTTTTCCCAGCTGCCGGCGCTTTTAGGGGGCTGATGCAGCCCCCACCAGCTTTGGCTCACTGAAAACGCAACCCAGGACCACCACCCAAGACCATGATCCGGATCCAGGCCGTTCAACGCAAGAGCACTTGGCCTCTGAATGATTGCTTGGCCCCCCTACAGTCTGCAGGCCAGTAACTCCAAACCGGCAATGTGGAAGCGGCTGCAGGGCCTCTGCTTCTGCTGCTTCCTTGCCCTGGGGGCAGTTTGGCCGGACCCGCTTTTCTCCCCCAATTTTAGCTGAGTTCCACTGACATTTCACTTAGTCCTTTTTTTCTTATGGCTTGATAATTCTGGAAACTGCTACAGCTGCCACAGATCCGCTGTCCTGAAGCTCCAGCTGAGGCTTGGCTCGGCTCTGCTCGTCAGGCCGCCCCCAGGGCCAAGCCACCATTTCAGACTGGGCTGGTTTTGGCTCCCAGCTGAGATGATGCCTCCTAGCCAAGCTGCCTTCAGTGGAAAGTATATTTGTTTGCATTTTAGAGCTCTAGAATTTTTTTGGAGTCATATTTCATGGGTATTTTGAGGTGGCTGTGTGGGAGCTGCTGTACCCTGCTGCTTCTACACCACCATCTTTATCTACTCTGGATTTTATTTTTATTTCATTACTTTGATATATGAAAAATTCTCATATTCTCACAAGATTATTATTCATTTCATCATAGGTAACAACACACATTGATAAGCAGCGAGTCAGATATTTTCATGACGATGATGACTTAAGCTTAAACGATTTGGTTAAAAATGAAAAGATGGGAACAGCAGAAGATCAAAATAGAGCTTTCATGAAGATGGCATCTAAGGTAAGCAAGCTCTTGGATTTTTTGGTTCTTGCCCAATTTGTGCATTATTCATCACTTAGTTTGGAGATTCATCTTTTGGTTAACTATTTTACTATTTTCTGACTCCCTTGTAAACAGCTATATCTATATAACAGTAAACACATTTTGGGGATTGGTTTTCCTGGGACTTGGAAGTATATGAATGTTATTTTCTGCAGAGGAACTGGTTCTGCCCTTCCATATAGTTCATCAAAAATGTAGGTTATAGCATTGGTTTGCCTTATGTGTATGAGTGGACCACAAATAGCAAAGCTGCTGGTCTGTCTGATCTTTACCTTTTAGCTTTAGGCAGGTAAACAGGAGATGGAAGACAACATTGTGCATTGGGTCATGCATTAGGGAGCTTAGGATGATGAGAATTCTAGTTATCAGAAAAGACAAAAGAATCTTACCAGATTATTATGAAGAATGAACAGTGTAATTTTTTTTTGTCTTTTCAAGATATTCTCTCTTTGAAGTCTTTAACTAATGCAGACTTCCTAATGATGTGTGGATATTAAAGCTATAATACCTGGAGTCAATGTTTGAGAAAAATGGCAGTTGTAAAAGGCTGAAATGGAGTACATTTGTTTTTGTTCTTGTATGAATTTAAATTTAAAAACTATTACTTCTGTCAGTTTTATGACTTGTTCATAGATTTTGACATCTTAGAATAATTTAAAATTTTGTTTATTTGGGGGACAAAAACCGAAAGTAATGTCCAGTAAAACAAATCTCCTTTGAAGACAAGATAGAAAAAGATTTCGAGAATCTAGAAATATTTTTGATAAGAAGTAGAAGAAAATGTTCAGTCAGTTAATAAATATTTATTAAGTGCCTCCTTTCTGCCAAGTGCTGTGCTAAGCTTTGAAGGTGCAAATACAAAAAACCAAAAATAGTTCCTGCCCTTAAGGGGCTTACAATGTGATGGAAGAACATTTAAAAAAAAAAAGCAGAGTTTACAGGGGTAAGAGAGAGGAGGTACTGATATGGTAGAAAAGTTAGAGAAGGCCCAGAGTAGCACACAAGAGATCAGAAGACGTCTGAACTGAGCTCCCTCCCTAAATGGAGGTTTTGGAGTTCGTGCCTTCTCATCAGAGGGACAGAGGATGGTGATGAGGTGGAGTACCAAGCCTGATGGGAACTTGCAGGATGGTGAAGTTTTCCCAACTGCCTGGGATCTGGTGAAGAAGTTGGAGAAGTACCAGAGTATTGCAGCCAGGTGAGAGACATTATTTAAATTCCATAGACAGGTAGGTAATGCATTGAATGGGACGCTGGAGTTAAGAAGACCTGTGTTCAAATCCAGCCTCAGACACTTACTAGCTGTGTGACCCTGGGCAGATCACTTAATCTTTTTGCCTCTGTTTCTTCAACTGTAAAATGAGGATAATAATACAGCTACCAGCTAGGATTATTATGAGGATCAAATGAAATATTGGTAAAGTGCTTAGTATATGGTGCTTGACACATATTATGTGCTTAATAAAAGCTTGCTCTTTCTCCCATAAAAAAATCACCTTAGATGGACCTGAATTCAAATAGCTTCTCAATAGGCTTGTTGGAGTCCATCAGACACTAATAAAAATTTTCTTTTAGGAATTAACTCATCTATTGCTTTATTTGTTATTTATAATCAGTAACTACTTCTGTTTATGTTACTGTACAGTAGAACATTTTCATAAGCAGTTATTTTATTTTCTCTTTGAATATTAATTGTCTATTTTGCTGCGTAGCAATTAGCTTTGACCACAGTTGCATTCATATTTGCCTAGTTTAGTGAAACCTTATGCTGTATAATTATCTTCTGTACAGTTTTGGTAAAATCAGAACACTGATAAAAATTAGAGTATCATAAAAAAAATTTGAAAACTTTCTTGTTTTTGCTAAACAGAATTGTCTTGCAGGTTTGTGTGTGGGGGTCATAGAATTTCTAGTTCATTCTTCTCTGTACCAAAAGCTGTTTATAACCTTTACCAGTTTTACATATATCTTTTTGTGTTTTAAGTTGATTATTTTTATAAAATTAGTTAATTTAACTTGACATTCACAAGCACATTGCTGAGTCAAAAATTTTAAAACAATCTTGTTCCTTGCACGATTCTTATGTGTAGTTTCTATTTTAATTCCATAAACTTACCTACAGAACAGTATACTCTATCCTTGGGCAGATATAAAGATAAATATGACGTGATTTTGACTATCATGGCAAATTCAGCATGTGTGCCAGTAACTTGAATAAAAATAGATCATAAATGCTCATAAATACTGTCTCAGCTGAACAACCAAGATAATAGAAATTAAGTAGAGCAAAATCAAAGCATCAGAAAACTTGATAAAATATTTTATTCCATTGTGCACTTAAGATGATTTACATTCAACAAGGTTTTCTTTGTTATATTTTTTTTCCCAAGGAATTTTTAATGATTTTAATGTAGAAATAAATGGAGGATAACTTGTTGAAACAACCTTTAAGATTGTGTTTTATTTAATTAAATAAATGCTTTTCAAAAAATAATCAACAAAACAATAAGTACAATGGGATGTTTTATTCTTTACTTCTTTCATTCAGTTTCATATTGGTAAAGATGTGTGAGGTACACTGGAATGTCCCTTGCAAAAGTCCTCCTGTTCCCTTATGGAAGTTATTTTGGATGCACACGAAGATGATTCTCATAAAGATTTTGTATATATTAGAAAGTAGGTTTATAGATGTGTGGTTGCTGATATTCTTGTGTTTATCACCTTTTTTTTTTTTTTAGTCTGGGGCTTTTTTTTCATACCTTTGATACTGTCTTCTTCAGATATTTTGGTTACTTAATTTTACTTTAGTTACTTATGAGGTATTTGAGAGAGTATCAGAAATAAAATGAAGGCGGTCTTTTGCTCATGGAGCAACAAGGATTATGAAGAAATGTTCATAGTTTCTCAGAAGCAATCCCGCCTGTTCTCTTTTTCCTGGTTGGTCCTGGGCTCAGTTCACGTTTCATAGGATTCACCCTGTGCTGATGGACTAACTCACATTGTCCATTCAAATCTGTATTGTAGCATAGACAATAGATTTTTTTATCCACTTGGTTTTTCCTTTAGGTTGATCTTTTTTGAGTTGTTGCAGATCTCACTGTTGAGGCCATGTAGTATTCTTGGGCTTGATGCAATCAGCACAGCATCACCTACAAACAAGCACTGAGGAGATCCTAGTTGAGGGTCTTGGACCAGATAATCTTTTAAGTCCTATTTCTCTCAGTGAATTGAGGGAATCCTTCTTCCATTTGGACTTTTGCTCAAGTAATCCTTCACATTCCATCACAGTCTACAAGCATACTTACCTCTTTGCATCACTTTTAGATAATTGTTTAACAACGTTACTTTTATATTTGTATCTCTCATATAATATTTAATGAGCTCAGTGGATACAAAAGAAAATCTTTTTTTGAGCAAAGACTTTTAAGATTGTGTTTTGTTTTATTGACTCATACTCTTTTGGAATCAACAGACAGTTGATGCAGTGTCTTATAGTCTATATTCTTTTCATCGATGGTAATCTGCTTATTCCTTACTCATATTTTCATTAAAGATCCCCTCAATGCTTGTGTAAATTTGTAATGTTTATTTTCATTAAAGATCCCCTCAATGCTTGTGTAAATTTGTAATGTTTATATAGAGATGAGGAAATAGGCATAATGGGTCAGTTTTTGATGTTATTAATTCTTAATGTCCTATTGATTACCTTTTGGGAGGTGATAATGCTACCTGTAATGTTTTACATTTGTCTTGTCTTTGCCCTTCTTTAAGATATTTAATATTGATTTCTTAGTTCATTAAGAATTATGTTGCTTCCAGCATGGGTTTCTTTGGTGTGTACTTTGTTCATTCAGTCCTGCTCCTTTTTCCGGTTTCATCTTTTTAAGTGATATTTTCATTTTTTCATATTTTAAGTGATATTTTCAGTTTCTCACTATGTGCCTGGGAATTAGATTCCAAATATTATGGTCATTTTGTCATTGGTCATATGAATAGATTGCTATTTAAACACTGTTAACAAACTGTTATATTTTCATCTTCTAGTTTTAGCTATAAATGCTATGGGAATTTGACTTGTCTGAATCACATTTAATTCAGTTCATTGCAGCAAGCATTTGTTAAGTACTTACTCTATGCTAAGAGCTGGAGATAGAAAGAAAAAAATAAAAAAAAAAACCAGTCCAAGTCAAACGTTCTGCATGGTCATTTATTTCGTCAGTGTGATACCCACAGCAGCTGCTATGAATATGCAGGCATATTCCCAGGTTTGAATCACAATATATAACAGACTCTCTTCCATGAAGAGGAAACCAAGACATTTATTCAAGCACCAATAAGCCAAATCCATCCTAGTCATAAAAAAGTCTATACACCTTGCCAATGCAGGGAGCACCGACACCCCAACAGTTCTTTTAAAGATGAAATCCACATATCACCAATGCAGGGAACATAAATATCCCCAAGTCTTCCCTCCTTAGGCCTCACCCAAAACAAGTTCCCCCAGGCAAACATCTTCCCTCTCTCACTCAAGCTAGTTACTCTGTTCTGCCTATCTGTGCCCTCTCTCTCCCAGCTCACTGACTTCCTGCTCCACCCTTCCTGCTTCACCCATTCAACAAGTTTCTCCCACCATGGGCTCCATGTGATCACATAGGCCTATTAAGGAGAAGAGAAGATCTTCAGATTCCCTTACCATTACATCTCTTCTACTCTCCCCACTGTTTTTGTGGGAATATATTATTGTTAATTAAAAAAAAATCTTTTTCTGTACTGTTTTGCTTAACAAATGAGTTTGTACTCTGAACTGGTGTTACTCTTGACTTTTGTGTCTCTCCACTTGGCAGTGAGATCAAGTGTTTCCTGGATGAAGTAATTTCTGTTCTCTTGGTTTCCTTATTAGGGGAACTGTTTCATATCACTTAAATTTTTATGACAAATATTAAATCAGAGTTAATATCTTTACTTTTATTCATTTTCCTTTTTTTTTTTAATGACACAAGCTTGTCTGAGCAGGTCAGGTTGAAGCTTTTCTAACCACGTAAAGAAATACCTTATTTTTATCCTTCTAATGCAGTGGTTCTCAACCTGTGGGTTGTGACCCATTTGGGGGTCAAATGACCCTTTCACAGGGGTCACAGGGATCGCCTAAGACCATCGGAAAACACATATTTCCGATGGTCTTAGGAACTGAGACACTGCTCCTTTATCCGTCTCCAGGTGGGTCCGCCCACATGGAGATACACCCACATACAAGTATTAAAGGGTCCCGGCATTAGGAAGGCTGAGAACCACTGTTGTAATGGGATGTTGATTTTGATCTTTGCTCTAACTAGTCTATAATCTGAGTATACCAAGACTTTGAAGACTCTTATTCCAGTAATCAGCTGGTCATTGTCAAAATATGTTTCACTGTTATAGTTAGTGATCTAGAATTCTAGGTGAGGTAGCATTCTAGGTATAGGGGCAGGTCATAGGCATATAATTGTGATCTGAAGTTCAGATAGAAGTTGTTACAATCTTGGAGAGAATTTTTGTTTTGACCAAATCATTTTATCTGGATAACAATAGACATTCTTTATCTACTTGGTTTTTCTTGTATAGTTAGGCTAAACAATTCAAGGATTTATGGATTTCATTTAAGATAATCTGCAGTTTTCTGAAGCTTTATGTGGTCTATATAGTGCTGTTTGGAGGACCTTTTTTAGGGAAAATTTCTTTTTTTTCCCCAGAATTTTATTTTAGACTTAAACGCCAGAACACAAATAGAGAATAAAAAAAAAAAGAAACAAAAACATATCATAAACTTAAATATTGGAACTTAAATACAAAGTTAGAAAGAAATAAAGGCATGTCATGTACATAGCAGAACATGAGAGGATTCAAAATATGTAACAATAAATTTTCATTTCAAGAAAGGCTATATGTTAAATGATACTTGCCATATTGAGAATTTTCCAATAGAGTGTGGGTGGAGATAAATAAGAACTGGGGCATTACTGGGGTCCTTCTAGGACATTTGAGAAGTTCAGAAGAAAAATCCCAGGACAAGGTTTGTTCCCTGTGAAGAGTAAACACCTCCAGGCTAGATTCTGTTTCAATAACCGCTAGAGGCTAACCTCTTAAACAACAAGGGCAAGCCCTGGGGTTAGTTGGTTTGAGGCCCTGCCTAGACCCCAGCCACCAGAACCTTTTCCAGTGCAACTCAGGTAATAATTTGCTTGTTTGTTAGTAAGTAGGCAAATGTACTAAATTCAAATTTATTCTGTGAGAGCAACCACATTTTTAGAGATCAAAACTGGAGCACTGTGATCATATTAGTACCTTTGTAATTAGATACTCATAAAATGCTTTTGTAGGAGAGATGGAAAAAAGAACTATAGGAAATGATACCTGGATAGTTAAGTCCTTTCACTCTTTACCAGAATTCCCCCTCCCCAATCCCACTTTCTTAAGTTACCTGAGTGTTTTATGTCTGTGTGATCTGTAGGATTATTCCATTGAAAATGTCCACTTCTGTTCCTATCTTCATTCATCTTCATCCAGATGCCTTCTTGTAGGCTTCTTTCTTATGGTTCCTACAGTTCCTTACATGAGAATATATCTTCTTATAAAAGTCTATTCTACCTCCTTTCCTTTTTATTTATCTTGTTCATTTGAATAAAATACCTTTCCAGAACCATATTCTATATATGAGTTTCATCTCACCAGATTTCTTTTAAGATGTTTCTTATTTTTCATACTTTTATCATTATAGACTTAAGGGCTTTGACTCAACCTGCAGTATGCAATATATTGAATATTGAGTTGCTTATAATTATACCTTACCATTGTTACCAGAATACTTATTATTTATTAATCCTGAGCAGGTTCATCCCAAGTTAAAATTTTGAAGTAGGCAGAGTTTGTTGGTGGCACCTCTTGTTAGGCATACTTTTCATTTCAATATCATTCAAAGCTTCATAATGACCGAAGTGGAAAAAAACCTTTGTACAGAGGTGAGATTTCTTCCTTACAAGGACATTGTGGTGGTGGTGGCTGGTTGGCATTTTGACCTTCTGCACCGCTAAGATTAAATCAGCTAGGTGGTTATCTACTCCCATTTATAAGGTTAGGGTTTTGGTTTTCCTCCAAGGGAGTTCCTGTCAAAATTCTCTGTACTTGTATACTTTGTACTACTCGGGTAACCTGCAATCTTAGGGAGATGCCTAGGGCCCACCTGATAAGTGAGGTGACTTAACCTTGTTTGCATAACTAGTTTGCATAACTAGGACTTCAGTCAGGGTCTTTCTGACTTTCAGGTGTGCTCTTTAGGCACTATGTCACATTGCCTTTTTGTTGATCCTTCATACTCTTTCAAATAAACAATTGCAATGTATCTTGCTTTGGTTGGTAAATTTTAATTTCTTTTTATTGAGTTCATTTCTCACTATAACATGCTGTGTAAGGACTGTCATTAGTTAATGCTACAAATGACAAAGTTACTTGATTAAAATATATAGGCTGGGGATAACTTCTTATTCCTTGAATTAAAATAAATGAAATCAATAAAAAATGACCCATCTTTTAAAATTTCAGCTTCATTTATTGTTATGGGGAGATTTCATGTACCTGGAAGATCTATATTAGTGTTAAGCTTCCTGTTTTTTATTGTTAGTCTTGTGTAGAGGAGGTTTAAATTGAGAAGATATAAAGCATTATTAAAGCATTGCATGTTCAAGTTTTTACAAAAAACAGAAATGTAAAGTTTTTTATTAGAGTTTTTAGTGTCATTCAAAATCAGTCTTTGTAATCAAGATTACTAATTTGCAGTTATAAAGACACAGTATCCTGAAATCATGAGAAATATGTAAGCTTTTGATTTGATTTTTTCCTAATTAAACCTACTTAAAGAGATGAACCTTTTTCTATTAGATTTTACACTATTCCAGAAAGTAATTGTTGCCATACAATATCTCCCAAATGTATTGTGTTTCATATTGACTATATTTTAATTGAAGTTAGCTAAGAAAATATATGTGAGATGAGGTCATGGAGGCAAAGTCATAGTGGCTTGGCCTGCATATAAGCCTGACCAAAAGATTTCATCAAATGTTTAATTACTTAATATGTATAAAATGGCAGATGTTGGAGAAAATGCAAAAATAAACAAGACACTGCTTCTACCTCAAATAGTTTTATCAATAAGTACATATTTATTAAGAATCTGTAGTTACCCTTTCACATCTCAGGGATTAGGGTTGTGTTGCCCCCATAATCTGGAAAATCCACATAAAATTTTTTGGCCCTCCCTTTGTACCAGAGAAGTCTGAATTTTTCCTTTTTCTTTTATGGGGTGTTTGTAGTGCCCTATTGTATAATTTGGGTTAAATATTTGACCATAGACTCTGTGTCATATGCTGACCCTTGTGTTTCATCTGTGGCTTCTGCAGAACTTTTCCCAAATTCCCATTTAATTGTTTATGCCAACCTGTGATGTATTGAAATCAGGATAGGGAAAGTTGTGATGGGGAAGGGATAACTGTACTGTGTGCCCGGCGCTTGCAGGTGTTGGAGTTACAAAGACAAAAAGCATTCCAGGCCGTCTTTGTTTTGTTGTTGATCATTAGCAGAAAAATCCCAGGTGGAGGGAAAAAAACCAAAGGACTTTTCACCTAGTAGAATGAAAGATGATGCCTGGATTTAGCCTCCAAATGGGGGCATTTCAGGAGGCGGAAGGAGGTGTGTGTGTGTCTGCGTGTGTGCGCACCTCAGTCTCTTGTCTGAGTAGAGGGATACGAATCTTGCCAATAGAATAAGAATGGGAGTGACTACTTTGGCTAGAATTTAAAGTGCATGATGGGAAAAGGTGTTTGCTAACGTTGGAAAGTCAGTTTGCGTTCAGATTGTAGAGAGCCTTTGTTGATCTAATGGAGCTCCCCCCGCCTTCACATCTAGACATGAGGAAGATTAAATTGTAACAATATATAGATTGGATTTGAGAAAGAAAGTGGAAATTTAAGGACCTGTTAGGATGTTGTTACATTACTAGCAGCAAGAGATGATAGGGGCATAAACACTACTATAGTGGTGACAGGGAGTAGAAAGCAACAGATTTCTTGAGACACCTGATTAGATTCGGGGGTGGAAATAGGGAAGAGTTCAGAGATGTCTGAAGTTTCAAGCCTCAGTGACTGGGAAGGTGGTTATGGTGCCAGTTGAAATGGAAAAACATAGAGTAGTATTAAGGAAGGAAATGATATTCCTTCATTTGTACATATTTCTTTAAGTAGCTGTAGATTTTCCCCTGTTTTTAAGATGGTATCGAACAAGGTAGCTTTATATTATAGAAAGGGAAAGGTGAACCATTGCTCTAAGAATTAAAATAAGTTATACATGTAAATTAATGTCTGAACAGTTTGGATGTATTTGAGAAATCTGTTATTTTGTGCATATGATTATATGGTGGTTCAGTGCAGCTAGATGGTACAGTAGATAAAGTGCTGAGCCTGAAGTCAAGAAAACTTCTTTTTCTGAGTTCAAATCTGGCCTGACACTAGCTGTATGACCCTGGACAAGTCATTTAACCACTTCAATTTCCTCATTTATAAAATGAGCTGGAGAAGAATGAGGCAAACCACTCCAGAGTCTTTGCCAAAATAAATCCAAATGGGTTCATGGAGAGTCAGACATGACTGAAAAATGATGGAACCAACTATTGCTTATGTATTCACTTTCTTTTTCATGGATGGATTTTGTTTTTACACTGTATAGTTTTCGCTAGAGTTCATCCCTTTCTCAGTGGAATCATTCCAAAACGCAAATACTATTTTTAAGACAAAAAAAAAGTAAAAGAAAAAGAAGAGGAAAGAGTTCAACACAACTGAAACATTAAAAAAATTGAAAAAGTTAAAAAGAAAACAAAACAAAACATGTACAGTGTACATGTAGACATCCCACCTCCTTAAAGGATTGCTTTGAGGATGGCCTCTCATATCTTTTCTTTCAAGTCACACTTGTTCTTTGTAATTTTGCAACATTCATTTTTGATTTTTTTGTATGTGATAGTTTATTACATTTACATTGTTGTCTCATTATGTGTAGTGTTTTCTTGACTCTACTTTATTCACTCTGCGTTAGTTCATGCATATCTTTCCATGCTTCTCTGTAGTCATCTCATGCATCATTTCCTATAGCACAGTAATATTAAATTACATAACACTGTTTTTTTGGTCATTCCCCAATCTGTAGGCACCTAATTTATTTCTAATCTTTTTTTTCTGTCACAAAAAGTATTACTATAAGTATTTGTTGTATATGAGGACTTTCTTCTTATCATTGGCTTCTTGGGAGTATAACCCTAGTAATGAATATTTCAGAGACTCTGGAAATTTTAGACACTTGATTTGCATACTTCTAAATTCCTTTCCAAAATGATTAAACCAGTTCACAGCTGCATCAGCAATGCAGCAATACTACAACCCTTCCAACATTAATTATTGACATTTTTGTCATATTTTTTGATTTGGAGAATATGAGGTGGAGCCTCAGGGTTGTTTGGCGTATTCTTTTATGTCATTGTAAATATTTTGCAGTTTTTTGTAAACTGTTTATTCATAGCTTCTTACCACTTATCTGTTGGGGAATGGCTTTTGGTATTGCATTTTTTTTTGTTAATTGTTTATATTTCTTGGATACTAAACCCTCACCTGAGAAACTTGATACAAAGTTTTTTTTTCCACAATTGACCAATTCCCTTATTGTACTAGGTGGGATTAATTTTGTGCAGAAGCTTTTCTTATTCACATAAACAAAATTATTTGTTTTATCTTTTGTAATTGCCTCTACCCCATCTTTGATTCAGAATATATCTCCTACCTATAACTGTGAGAGGTATGTAATCTGCTTCTCTTCATTTTTTTATGGTGTAATCTTTAATATTAAACTTACATATCCATTTAGAATGTGTTTTCCTTATGTATTTTGTCCTTCCCTGCTTTAGGTAATAGGACTGTATTTATCTCATAAAAGGATTCTGGTAGCATGCTTTTCCTCCTCAGTTTTTGAAAATGGTTTGTGTAATACAACATCTAATTGTTTTTCAGCTAAATATTCTCAAAGTGAAAATAGTCTGATTAAATAATAAATTACATTTATGCCATCTTGGAATTGAGGATCACACAGTAGTATTTTTTATAGTATCACAGAAATGGAGACAAGACCTTGAAAAATGATTAGACAGCTAGTTCACTTTGAGGCACAGCTATCCCAGAAAGATGGTATTATTATTTAATACTTTTTCTGTCTCTCTATTCTCCTTGTGACTTCTTCATCCCTCATACATCCATCTATGAAGAAAAAGGAAAATTTTATAATTTTTATCTCTTTCCATTATTTAACAACTATCACTCTTAGGTCAGGGAGTGTATTGAGAGTACATACACACACACACGTGTGTGTGTGTGTGTGTGTGTGTGTATGTATATGTGTTTGTATATGTGGGAGGGGTATTTTCTCTTCCATTTTGAGGAATAGATTTGTTTTTAGTCTTAAAATGTGTATTTGAAATACTGGCATAGGTAGTACGTGTTCATAAAAATTTATTTCATTATATAATTTTATTCTGTTCTACTCATATGGTATCTTTGGGGGAAATTTTGAAGTTCCCCATGATCTGAGCTCTTACATATTTATAGTTGATTGCCAATATTTTCTTTTTGAATTTACTCAGATGGTATCACCCTTTTCCAGCTACAAGTTCTCCATGTTAGAATACAATAAAATTTCAAATATGACTATATTTTTTTTATTCATACATTAACACAATTTTCTCTGTGTTTTCAGCTTACCGAGAAAACTGATAAAGAATATTACAGTTTGGATGACATGTTTGTCTCAAAAGCAGCCAAGAAGGAATGTTTTGGTGGTGATGAGGAGAAACAGAAAAAAATAGCAATCTCAGAGCATCAGAAGCTTGCTGCACAAATGGAGAAGTGTCCGTATTGTTTTGATAGTTCTCAGCTTCTCAAACACCTTATTGTCGCAATAGGTGTTAAGGTATGAAAACAGAAAACTTGCTGAGTCAGAAAATTTTTTTTTGATATTTCACAGTTTTGTATTTTATTCCATTTCTTCAACAGAAATAGAGAAGCTAGGAAGAAGTGTGGATTTTGTGGAAAAGACAGTGAGTTCTATCATAAAAATGTCTTTCAGATGCCCACAGGTCATCCACTTTGAAATGTCTATTCGGCAATTATGTCTATGTTATGTACAGTTAGAATTTGGAAGCAGAGCTAATGCTGGATATATAGATTATGTATATTTTGATTTTATACACTGTTGTGGTAATTGAACCCATGTGAGCTGTTGTTCAGTTTAAATTGTGTACGATGACTCTTTGTGACCCCATTTGGGGTTTTCTTGGCAAAGATACTAGAGTGGTTTGCCATCTCCTACAGCTCATTTTACAGATGAGGAAACTGAGGCAAACAGGGTTACGTGACTTGGCCAGGGTCATACAACTAGTAAGTGGCTGAGGACAGATTTGAACCCAGGAAAATCAATCTTCTGGACTCTGGACCTGGCACTCTACTGTGCCACCCATTTGAGCTGAAGGGGCCATAAAAAAGGTAACAAGAGAAAAGGTACTAGGACAGAGGTTAAGGCACAGCCTCCATTAGGGGGAGGAAATGAAAAATGACCAGAAAAGAAAACTGAGAAGAAACAGTCAAACAGATTACAGGAGAATTGAGAGAGGAGCAGTATCACAGAATCATACAGCAGAAAGACTCTCTGGGAAGAGAAGGTGATTAATAGCATCAAATGCTGCAGAAGGGGTCAAGAAGGATGAGAGAAAACAAAAGATTATATTTGCCAACGAAGAGATTGTTGGTAATTTAGGAGTGAAGAATTTCAGTTGAGTGATAAGATTTAAAGGCAGATTATAAGCAGTTGAGAAATGAAGGGGAGAAGTAAGGACAGCAAGTATAGACAGTTTTCTTGGAGTTTGGCTATGAAATGGAGGAGAGAGAGGTAATTAGAGGGGAAGGTAGAGTCAAGTAAGGGATTTTTAAGAATGGGTCAAAGAATGAGACAAATTGGGAGAGATTGAAGGGTGTGTGTGTGTGTGAGAGAGAGTGTGTGTGAGAGAGAGAAAGAGGGAGAGAGAGAGAGACAGAGACAGACCAGGGACAGAGAGACAGAGACTAGAGGCACGTGAACATAGGTGGGGAAAAGAAGGAGATGATTGTAATGGCAATCTGTCAAGAGAAAATGAGAAGGGATGTAATCGTTTGTACAAGTAGAGGGATTAGCCATGTGAAACAGGCCATCTCTTCCTTAGAGGCTGGAGTAAAAGAGGAGAAAATGGAGGATGATGTCAAGGAATTTTGAGATGTTGTAGAGCAATATAGAAGAAGTAGTTCAGAGTGAGTTGTCTCTAGGGGATGGTGTGGGAGGCTTGAAGAGGGAGAGATTTGGAACAGATACTATGTAAAGTTTGTTAGAGAATCAGTTAAGAGGAATAGCAGCCTTGCTTGCTGCACTGGTAGCCTAGTTGAGACAGTAGATAGTAATATGTGACTGACATAAAGATCAGTTTGACATTTTTTTCTCCCAATTGAATCCAGTACTTAAGTATTTGAAGATAAATTGCATTTGGGATTGTGCTTAAAAAGTGACTAAAATTTCTGTATGCTTTAACCCAGATATCTCATTTCTTGGCATGTACTTCAAAAAGGTAAAAGACAGAAAGGTCCCATATACTCCAAAGTATTCATTGGAGAACTTTATATTTTGCAAAGAACTAGAAATAAAAGTAGATACACTTTAATTGGGAAGTGACTAAACAGTGGTACTTTGGGTAAGGGAGTTGGAAAGGCATATATTTTGAATTAAATATAATATAAAATCAAAAGATGTCAGTTTAAAAATGAATATAAATTGTAGTAACATTTAATTATCATAACTTAATTTTTTTTCTTTCTCTAGGTTTACTTATGTTTGCCCAATTGTCAGTCACTTACTGAAGGGCATTGCCTGATAGTCCCATTGCAGCATCATATAGCAGCTACTGTATTGGATGAAGACATTTGGGAGGAAATCCAGGTTAGTTATATCCTAGTTATAGCTGCTAAATAGCTCCTTTAAAAATTGTAAAATCAGTTCAGAAAAGTAGACTTTATAATCATTTATTAGAATAGCTTTTTTGTGAATTTACAACTTACATGTATTTTTAGCAATATTTAGTAATAATTTGTGCTCTGCCCCAATATTAACTCCTATATAGTGTGATGTAAAGAGTGCTGGACACAGGAGAGACATGAATTCAAATCTTCCTCCCAACATTTGCTAATTCTTTAATCATATTAATTATATTAATTACCCTCTTAAAATTTTAGTTTTTAAAAAATCCATAAAATAATATGAACAGTACTTGTCTTACAGGTTTGTTTTAAAGTTCTAAATAAGATCATGTATAGCAGTTTGTAAAACTTAAACACCATCTAAATGTAAGGTATTATTACTATAGGGTTTAGATTAGACAAGAAATCATCTAGTCACCTCCTTCATTTTATAGATGAGGAAATTGAGGCCCAGAGATGAAGTGTTTTTTCTGGTGTCGCACACTGAGTAACAGAGGTGACCTATTTTGCTGTCTACGAAATCATTCGTTATTAATTTCTTAAAAAAAAAGTAATGTTTATTAAATGAAGTAATGACAGTCTCAACATTTTGTTCAGAAAATGCAGATTTAGGGCATTTAGTTCTGTATTTGACCAATATACATATAGTATCCATTTACTCTTTACTTTTGCTATTTTGTCCATTTAAATAATTTTTCCTTCATAGTCCCTATTGTAGAAAGAAATGTGAATCATAGAGAAACAACAGGCAATCACAACATCATGAGACTTCTATGAAAACCAGGTTTATTACAAGAGAAATGAACATGCACGTGTAACGCAAAGGGTTCCCAGTTCTTATAGAAGTTTACGTTTTATAATAGCAGGACAAAGGGAGGAGGGGATACCAGGAAGGGGTGTGACATCGAGGGGGCATGGTGCAGGAAAGGTGGGGAAAAAGACACTTCTCACTTTTGCCTTGGGAAGTCCTACACTATGAAGATAGGAAGGTCCGCTTATCTGCAAAGGATCCCAGCTGCACAAGCACTTATCCCAGCCTGACACAGACTGGTTGGTGCCTGTCTTGCCTCCCAAGGACACACAGGGAGTCCGACTTGGGATGCAACAGCAAATTACGTCAGCTCAGGGAGAGCTTTGTCTTTGACACAGTCAGGACCTCCTGCATGCTTTGGGTCCTGTGTTTCTGGAAGATATGGCAACTTGAAAAGATAAATTCAGAGGACCCCTTAATAGCCTTTAATAAGTCAGTAGATGATATCCCTAGGACTTAGGAGATCTAATTCTGGGCTCAGTTTTGCCACTGAATTTCTACGTAACTTTAAGTTAAGTTCTTGTGCCTTTGTGCCCTAGCTTCCTCATGTATAAATTATTATAATAATTAATGCCTTGGGAAGATATATTAGATAAATAATATGACATAGTGTTTCACTAATATGCAAATATGTTGGTTGTATGGTCACTTTCTGCAGTTTATATTGACTCACATATAGTCTCCAAATCCTTGGTTCAAATTAAAATCTACAGCTAAGGGGAAAATGTGCTGAAGTGGGTAAGGGGAAAAATGTAAATGAATATTTTCCTGTTTGGGCATTAGACTTGTTAGAAAACAAAAGTAGATGAGAAGTAATTGATTAGAAGAAAGAGGTATTATTAATAGAGACATGTCAATCTGTATTAAAACTCTTTAGAAGAAAAACAATAGAGTTATGCTCAAATATTAATTTTTTAATAGAGGAATTTATATCCATTAACTATATAAAATTTCTAATAAATAAATTTATATTTTGCATTAAATGAAAAATGCTGCAGTTGGAGTTTCAGCCTTTGCAAGATGTTTCGTTGCTATGTATTTTGAGTACAATTTTGTTCCTTATATTTGTAGATACGATACAGAAAATTTTAGTAGAGTTCAGAAAGCTACAACATTTGTGATCATTGTTCAGAAATACAGTTGATGAAGAACAACTGTCTTAAAAAAATTAGATCATACATTTTGAGCTCTTAGAAGGGATCTTAGATGCTGTCGATGCTAGTTCCCTCATTTTACAGATAAAAGAAACTGAGACCTAGAGAGATGACTGCTAATAAATGTCTGAGGTCTAGTGCAGTATGTGTGTGTAAAAAAGGAAAATATCTCTGTCCTCATGAAGTTTAACCCTTTGGGAAATCGGTCAGCAGGCTTTCATTAAGTGCTAGGAATTATTATTATGCAAGGTGCTCCAATACCAAAAAACAAAAGAAACATCTTCTCATTTTTAAGATGCTTTGATTCTTACCGGAGAGTTGACAAGTACATACGTTATATAGAGAATAAAATATTTAAAATAAATACTAATAAACACAAAGTAGTTAAGTACCTGTGCAGTTGAGAGCAGGCAGGGCTGCTGAGAGCCTTAGGCAAGGATTCACAAAGTCAGTGGTTCTGGAGCTGCATCTTTAAAGCAGAGGATTTCTGTGAGGCTCAGGCAAGAAAAGAGAGTATTCCAGGCCTGGCATATGAGATAGTGGAGAGTCACAGAGAGAGGAAATAAGTGCAAATTAATTACAGAGTGGGCTGGATAACTTTATGTAAGAGAATATGGTAATTACTAAATTGAAAATGAATGAATGAAGAGCCTTTTTTTATTAAGTGTTTACTGTCTGCCCAGCTTTGTGCCAAGTAATGGGATGCAATACAAAAAGAAAGACAGGGGGATAGGGGAAGACAGTACATAAAGTTGTAGGGGATTTTGGAGGGATAAATCCCAGGGACAGTGAGTGGAACCATAGGGCAATTTATTGATCTTTTTTAGAATAAATGTTGATTGGATTACTTTTCCTAGAGCTAGGGGGAGGCAAGAATGGGGAGATGGGGTTGGAACAGCATTCTTGTGATCAAGTGACTGTAACTTGGTGGGTCTGGGCTGTCTAAACTCTCACTAGTCAATTTGACTGAATCCCAGTGTGAACTGGGCAGAGGCTAGCAGGCATGACTTGAAGATGGTTGAAGAGCAGCAGTAAAAGGGAATTTAAAATGGTCTTCAGATATATGCAGTTCATTAAAAACTTGTATTTAATATGTGCTATATGCAAAGTACTACTGTAAGCATTAAAGGTACAGAAATGAAAAAGATGAAGTTCTTACCTCCAAGTAATTTTCAGTCTTGGTAGAGAAGGAGGTCTTTATTTGAAGAATGATATTAGGTAGATTCCACTATTTTTCTTTAAGGAGGATTTTAGTTTATGTATAATGTTGAATTCATATAAAACTTTGTATAAAATTTTAAACTGTAGAAATAGGAGATTTTTTTTTATGTAAGTGATGTAACAGGGCAGCTAAAAGTATCATTGAAATAATAGAAGTTAAAATAAGCAAATAAATAGATGAACAAACAAAGAAATAAATATATACAGGGTGCCTGGCACAGCTAGTTACTGTAGTTAAGCAACAAAGTGAACTTTGAAGTTACAGGAAGCTGAGGCAGAAGGGGAAAGCAAACTTGGTTACAGAGTTGCCATTATCTTGTAAGAAAGGTAACTTGAAGAGCCAGGCTTTTTCTAGACTCTCAACATTGGAAGAGACAGAAATCACAACAAACAAATCAGATTTGACATAAAATTTGCAGATCTGTAGACATCAGTATAGATCACTGTGCAGAGCATCTTCATTTGAGATTATAAATATAGTGATTCCTCTGGAATTAGGTATTTTACCCAGCGGGATGAGAGTGAGTTAAATGACCTTGAGGTTTTTGCTCTACAGTTCTGTTCACTGAAAGGAAAATATGCACGATAGCTATAGAACAGAAGTCTCGAAAAGAGAAGAAAGCAACTTAAAGTTATCTGAAGGCAGAGGAAGAACTTTTGGGGAGGCATTTACATATTTAATTGTTATTTTATCTCTTTCTACCCGGGTGATTTTTGAAATTAATTTTCTTACTGGTTTTAAAGTTCAGGTTTTCTCTTTCATAACGCTGCCTTTTCAACCAACGGCTTATTTTTGTTCCTAACTCTAAAAGAGACTGAAAGACACAGCATGGGTAAACTTGCTGCTGAGTGATTTCAAGACCACATAATGACCAAAAAAATCAAAAGGAAAGAAAATTTTTGTTATCTAAATGCTTGACAACTGAATAGGAGGCTCACGTACCCCTCTATTGAAAATGTGAAAATTGTAAGACTTGAAAAGAGATTCTGTACTACTCATTTCATCATGCTGATATAGAGATTATAAAGTAGCAATAGAAAGGGAAATTTTGGCTGGACTTGATGGATTTCAGTCTCTTATTGAAACTATTTGAGGTTTTCCGCTGTCAGAATTAAAGGGCAGATTTTTTTTTTAAGACACCCACAGCCAAGTAAGTAAAAGGATGTGGACAAATGGTTTTGATATGAAAATTTATTTTTTTTCCCCAATAGCGGATGCTAGTGCCAGTAAGTAATTAAGGCAGATATGACTCAGTGTGAAAAGATTGCTTCATAGAATGACTTTGGAGCTTTCCTGGAGGACGGTGGGGTGGGGGTGGGGTGAGAGAAATTGTATTTGAAGAAATAATGTGTCAGGGGACCAAGTAATGGTTATATAGACATATAAAAGGAACTTTAGAGGCAGTCTTGTCTAACCCCCACATTTTATGGAAGAGGAATTTGGACCCAGAGAAGATAAATGCCTGCCCCAGGGTACAAAGCTATGAAATTGCTGAGCTAAGATTTAAACCCAGGTTCTCTAACTCTAGATCCAATGTTTTTTCCACACAGAAAAAAATGAAATTATTGTAGGAATATGAAAGGTGTTTTGTTCTTGTCCCTGCCATTTCCTAGCATGACCTAGTCTTTTAATCACTTTAAATGTGCTTCCTCATCTCTACTACAGGGAAAAGAATATTGGCCTTGCAAACTCACAGAATCTTTATGAGACTCAGTGAAGATGATGTATATCACTTTATTCTGAAACTAAGATGTTCAATAACACAATAAAAAAAAACCTTTTATTAAGTCCTTGCTATGGACAAGACAGTGTGCTACATGTTGAGGATGTAATGACAAAAATGGAAGTCTCTGTCTTTCATGGGCTTATGTTACGTTCTGTGGAGGATGCTGAAATATAACATGTACACAGATAAGTATAAGACAATGTAAACTGAGGAAACAGAGAATGCTGGCAGTTAGAGCATATTGCAAGATTTTGTGTAGGAGGTGGTACATAGCTAGGAAGCAAAGATTTCTAATAAGCAGATGTGGAGGGAAAAAATTTCAAATATAGGGAACAGACTGTATATAGCCATAGAGAGGGATAATCGTATGAATTTAGGGACCAACAGGTAGTCCAGTTTGATTGTAGGTGGAATTATGGAAGGCCAGGTTGTAGAGTTTATATTTTGTTCCAGGGACAAGAACAGTAGGAAAGTTTTAAGGAGGAATATATATGTGTGTGTGTGTGTGTGTATAAATTTATTTTTTATTTTTTTATAAACCAGAATATCCATTTATTTATTTTTAAATTAACTTTTGTTTATTTTTAGTTTACATTATTCGTTTCCATGAGATTTTGAGTTACAAATTTTTTCCCCGTCTTTCCCCTACCCACCACCCCAAAATAGCAATCCCACTATATATCCTCTCCCCCAATCTTCTCTCTCCTATATCCTCCCCCATCACCCCTCTGACTTTCCAGTAGGGCAAGATGGATCTCCCTACTCCAGTGCCTGTATATCTTATTTCCCAGTTGCATGTAAATAATAACAATTATATATATATACACACACACACACACACCCCCACCCCCACACACACACATATACATATATATATATATATTTTTTTTTAACATTTGATTTTAGAACTTTAAATTCTAGATTCTTTCCCTTCCTCCCTCATCACTCACCTCCACTGGAAAGACAAGCAATTTGATACAGGCCGTACATGTGTAGTTAGGCAAAACATCTCCACAGTGGACATATTATGAAAGACTGACTAAATTTCCCTCCTTCCTGTCCTGCCCTCCACTTGTTCTATTCTCTACTTTGTCCCAGTCCCTTTACAGAAGTTTGTGCTTCTAACAACCCTCCCCCCAAGCTGCCCTCCGCTCCATCATCCCCCCTCTCATCCCTTTTCCCCCTACTCTCCTGTGGGGCAAGATACCCAATTTAGACTGTATGTCATTCCTTCCTGAAGCCAAATTCAATGAGAGTAAGGTTGACCCATTCCCTTTTGCCTTCCTGTTCTTCCCCTCCATTGTAACAATTATCCCTTGCCTCTTCTATATGAGATGCTTAACCCCGTTCTGTCTCTCCCTATCTCCTCTCATTCTATTCCTCTCCCACCTCTCAATTTCACCTTTTAAAATATCATCCCTTCCTCTTCAATTGTTCCTGTGCCCTCTATGTACACATATAAACCCACACACATATGTATTCATATGCATATATATATCCTCCTATATAGACATATGTGTATGTATACATATATATACATTTATATTCCCTTCACCTATCCTCATACTGAGAAAAGTTTTGTAAGTTACAATTATCGTTTTTCCATGTTGGCATGTAAATAGTTCAACTTTGATAAGTTCCTTATGAATTCTTTCCCTTGTTTACCTTCTCATGCTTCTTGTATTCGAATGTCAGATTTTCTATTCAGTTCTGTTTTTTTTCATCAAGAATGCTTGAAAGTACTCCACCTCATTGAATGACCATATTTTCCCCTGGAACATTATACTCAGTTTTGCTGGGTAGGTGATTCTTGGTTTTAATCCTAGCTCCCTTGAACCCTGGAATATCATGTTCCAGGCCCTTTGATCCCTTAATGTAGAAGCTGCTTGATCCTGTATTATCCTGATTGTGTTTCTACAGTATTCAAATTGTTTCATCTTGGCAGCTTGTAATATTTTCTCTTTGATCTGGGAACTCCTGGAAGCTGGCTATAACATTCCTAGGAGTTTTCTTTTTGGGATCTTTTTCAAGAGGTGATCAGTGAATTCTTTCAATTTGTATTTTGCCCTCTGGTTCTAAAATATCATGATTTTCTTGCATCATTCTTATGTCTCTTCCCAATTTTTTTCTCCCCTTCTCTTATTTGGTTTTCAAAATCCTTCTTACACTCCTCTATGGCTTGTAAGCAGTTTACATTTTTCTTGGAAGCTTTTGGTGCAAGAGTTCTGACTGTGTTGTCTTCCTCCCATTCTATGCTTTGATCCTTTTTGTCCCCAAAAAAGGAATCTAAAGTTGGATTGCTGTGCTTGCTTTGCTTCCTTTGCCTGCTCATGTTGCCCGTCAATTACGTGACTTTTGGGCTCCATAGAACTCTGCTTTCAGAGGGGAGAGCTTTGTCCCAAATTGCTGGGGTTTTCACAGCTGTTGGAATGAAGTGTGGGAAAAGAACATCAGATTTAGCTGTTAAAATAAAGTTAGTAATCTGAAGAGAGCAGTTTCAATTGAGTAGCAAGATTGTAAGGAGTTAAGTGAGTAGGAGGTCAGAGAGGAAGGCAATAAAGGTAGATGGCATTCAGAGTTTGACTCTGAAAGGAGTGCATAGGATAATAGCTTGAGGGGATGATAGAATCAAGTGAAGATTTATATTTTATGGATGAAGGAGAACTTGGGCATCTTTGTTAGCAGTATAGAAGGAGTCAGTAGATAAAAGGAAATGACAGTATGACAAAGACTTCCAAGGAGTGTAGCCAGTGAGATAGAGGCCTAAACCTTTTCTCCAATCCTTAGAACCTCTTAAACCTCTTCAAAATAGAAATTTATGCAAGAGATAAAGCAGTTTCAGCTGTCTCCACTGTCTAGGACATCAAGTAACAACTCAATAAATAACCAGCAGAGAAGACTAATCCTAAATCGCTAATTTGCTCATATTGCGCCTTATTGCCTTCCTTGTGAGCAGGGCTGCACATGTAGACCCACAGACTTGCAACAGAACATAACTCTAACATTTCCCAACTTGATCAGGGAAAACCAAAAGACAAAAACTCACTCTAACTGGGACAGCAGTGGAGTGGTCTCTGTGTCACAGCAGAGCTCAGTCATAGAGGAGCGGTACAGAGGGAGCTGGGGTTGGACATGTATATGTGGCCCTCCACACACTGAGGGAAAAAACATAGCATTCAACTGGGGCTATTTTTGTCTCCTGAGAAGTCACTTGGAAAAGAGACTAGGACTACTAAAATGTAATTTGCACAGTGTGAACAGTCTCTGAAGCCATCTTCCCAAGAAAAGCTAAAAGAGTAAAGGGTCAGAAAATGAGTAATAGGGAAAAATAAGGAGAAAACAACTGAAATTATCAGAGATCTCAGGTAGAAGAAAATTCTATTAAAAACCTTGAGAATAAACAGATAAACCCACAGGTAAGATATTAGTCATATAAGAAAATAAGTCCTCCAGGTCAACTAAAAGAATCTAGACATTTATGAATAAATATAAGATGAAGGACATTGAATTGACACCTAATAAGGTAGAGGAACCTTGTAGACTTTGAAGAGAACATGAAACCAGAATAGAATGTTCCTGAATGGTTTAAAAGAGAAAAAAGAATTTCGAAAACAGAATTTAAGGCCTTCAGAGCTGAATAGATTAGCAGGGTAGAAAACTTGAATTTGTAGGGGCAAGTCTTACCAAAGAAACAAAAGAGAGAATAGCTGCTTGGGAATTCAGATAAATGGAAGTAATGGAAGTAAAAGACAATCTGGAAGAAGAGGAATAAAGAGCAATAATGTTAAAACATAATATTCATACAAGCAAAACATTAACCCTGAAGACAGGATAAGAAAAAATAACTTATACGTCCCCCAGAAAAACATGACAAGTCAAAAAACCTGAACATCATAATTCAAGAAATAATACAAGAAAACTGCCCAGAACTTCTGAACATAGAAAACAAAGTACCGATTGAAAGAATCAACAGATAATCTTCAGGGGAAAAAAAATCCTGTGATGCAGACTCTAAAATACAGTGGTTAAATTCAACATTTCTACTCTAAAAGTAATCTTCAAAAAACAAATTCTGCACCTGATTAAGAGAAAGACCTTCATATATAAAAAATTAGAAATTTGAATAACACAAGACTGGCTTTTACCTCCCAGAAACCATAGGAGAGAATGAAATAAGGCGTTCAAAGAGTAAAGTAGCTTAATATCTAAGAGTTAGTAACAAAATAGATTAGGAGTGGGGAATCTCTGGCCTTGAGGTCACATGTGGCCTTCTAGGTCCTTCATGGTGGCCCTTTGGCTGAATCCACACTTGACAGAGCAAATCCCCATGATAAAAGGATTTGTTCTGTAAAATTTGGACTCAGTCAAAAGGCTGTATTCAAGGACCTAAGAGTACTCAAGGCCACAAGCATGATGAATACAGAGAAGCATGGAAAGATCTATATGAACTGAGGCAGACCGAAGTGACTAGAGCCAAGAAAAACAATATACACCATGATGACAGCAATGAAAATGAAAAGTACCATGAAAAAAACTGAAATATCAGTGTTTCAAAATTATAAAGAACAAGTATGCTTTAGAGGAAAAGATATGAAAACATACCTGCCCCTCACCCCCCATATCCCTACTGCCATCGCTTTTCAGAGATAGGAGGTCCACAGTATTGCACATTGCATGTATGTTCATATATTTTCATAATATTGATCTGTTATGCTAATTAACCCT
This sequence comes from Pseudochirops cupreus, assembly GCA_028627135.1. NCBI lineage: Eukaryota > Metazoa > Chordata > Mammalia > Diprotodontia > Pseudocheiridae > Pseudochirops > Pseudochirops cupreus. The sequence continues at coordinate 172,647,194 of CM053582.1, forward strand.
CCACTTTATTATTTTATTGTTAAGAAATACTTTTAAAAATATGGGATGGCTTTCTGGGAGGGGCAAGAGGAATATTATTGGGGGAAAATATGATGATGTAAAAAAACAAAAGATACCAATTAAAACTTATTTTCAGAAAATGAAAATGAGAAAAAGGGGACAATTGTCAAGGCAACCATTTCCTAGATAAGACAGGAAGAACAGCCTTGGCAAAGAAAAGTGTGATCCTTTTGTTAAAGACTGGATCAGAGAAGGAGGAAAATGGAGGATGATGTATAGGTTCTTTGAAGTGTGGATTTAGGGGAAAGGTGGAGCTCATGACGGATGGTTTTGTTTTCTCTGCTGAGGAAATAGTTGATGAAGGTTTGTAAAAGAAGTTTGTAGTAGCCACTTTGGAAAGAGTGATAGAGAATAAGAGAAGAATAAAGTGATTCCTGTGCAATAGTGAAGGCCTAGTTGAAATTTGGTAGCACAGATTTGTAGTGGACACAGTCTGCACAATTACTGGTTTCTCCAGCAATATTCAGCAACATATAAATTGGAGCAGAAATGCAGATGGTGGAATAATGCATGACTGATGTATGACAGGAAGGACTAGAGTGGTGATAGTATAAGGGAGAAAGAGTAGTAGTGTGTAGTTGAACTAATCAACCATATGGTGAGGACTATAAAGGGAAGAAAATGAGATTAGTTCAGCAGTAATAGACTGGGAGAACAGAAAGGGATAAAGGGATCAAAGGTCATTTAAGGCAAAAAATAGGTTGTTCCTTGATTGTCTAGACTTAAAAAGTGACAGAGAACGTGTTAAAAATGCAGATTAAACTTAAAAGTGTGTCATGTATGCTTTTTTTTTCTTCCCAGTTGTTAAAAATTTACCAGTACACCCCTGACTTTATGTCAGGAGAACCTTCCTAATAATTAGGGTTATGAAAAAGTGGAATGAATTACCTTGGAGGCTTGTAAAACAAAAAAATGGGTCACCACTAGATGGGCAAATTAGAGTGGCGATTTTTAATGGGTTTGGCTTGACCCAAAAGATCTCTAAGAGGAGTTCTAAAATTCTTCCTTTTTTTTCCTTGACTTGTTTTTTTTTTAGTTTTATATTATTTCAAAAAATACAGTTTCTTCTATGTGGTTACTTTCTCAACTGATATAAATCACAATCCTTCTATGTTTTCCTTCCTGAATTTTTAAAAATTACTGTGGCTAAGGAGTGAAGCTAAGATAGCAGAGTGGTAGGAAGCAATGTGGTGAGTTCCCATCAATAGATCTAGAAAATGCACCAAAGATTTCTAATGGGGAAATTCAGAAATAGTCCCAATGAATCATTTACACAGCCTAGCTCAGCATAGGGAGACAGACAAGGTCTGTGGACATTGGAGACTGGATCTGGACAGGAGCACACCATAGGCAGAACACTCTAGTGTCCACAGAGAGACTGTGTGACAGGGTAACAGGAGGTCTCAGATACAAACTGAATTACCCAGATACTCATACTGGCAGCTTGGGTCTCCCCAACCAAATCTTAGAAGGGTGGAGTGAGAAGGGCATCTCTCTACTGGAGTGGCATTCCTTTGTGAGTAGAGAGGCCCTAGGTGGTACACTGAAAATGGAGGAAGTTCATAAGCCAATAATAGCAGTGGTGTGACTCAGACTCTAGACTCCAAGTAGGGTCTCACTTCCAGCATTTACATCTTTCAGACTGCAGAGGAAATACCAAGGCAGCAATCTCAGACCAAAGGGAACCCTACAGTTATGTCACTCTGAACCATTAGAGATTTCCAACTGGCTGATAAAGGCAGATTCTGACAGCAGCTTAATTTTTCATAGACTCAAACTCAGTTCAGGATCTTGTAGATCTCAGATCAGGGTGGACATCAAACAGCTCTTGCCCTGCATCAGACCACCTTGGGAGTACTCAGCACTCAGTACCACAAGAAAGCAACAATAAAACTATTCCAGACCTTTTCCCCAGAAGTATAGCAGAGCCCAGCCCTAACATCATGTCCATAGGAAGTAACTGGAAGAATGGGCAAACCCAAAACAACCCCACCATAATGAGCCATAATAATATAATAAGAATGGCAGTGACATTGAGGGGCAGCTAGGTGACTCTTTGGATAAAGTGCCGGGCCTGGAGGCAGGAAGACCTGAGATCAAATCCAGCTTCAGACACTTATTAGCTGGGTAAATCACTTAACCCTGTTTGCCTCAGGTTCATCATATGTAAAATGAACTGGAGAAGAAAATGGCAAACCATCTAATTTCTTTGCTAAGAAAACCCCCAAATGAGGTCATGAAGAGTTAGACATGACCAAAAGCAATTGTACAACATCAAAAGAGACACTCAAGACATAGGAAGAAGAGAATACCTCCAAAACTTCTACAAGCAGTGCCTTAGAAGAAAACACAGCTTGTCCACAAACGTAGCTACAATACAAGAAAGATATGAATCAAGAATTTAAAGAATTATAAATGAGATGAGACTGCTTGAGGAAAAAATTTGGAAAAGAAATGAGAGTTGTGGAAGAAAGAATTGGAAGGGGAAATAATAGCATGGCACAAAAGGTACAAAACCTCGCCCTGGCAAAAAACTCCCAGAAAATTAGAATGGATCAAATAGGAGCCAAAGACTATATGAAATAGTAAAGAAGTATGAAAACAAAGTAAAAAGACTGAAAAAAAAACCCAGAAGAAAATAGAAGTATTTCTTAACAAAAACAACTAACCTGGAAAATGGTTGAAGAAAAAAATTTAAGAATGATTGCACCATCTGAATGCCAAGGAGGGGGTAGGGGCAGAGCCCAGATGAAGGAAGAAAAGCAGGGACTTATTTCAGTTCTCCCTCAAACCCTCAACATACCTGTAAAAAATCTCTAAACAATTTCTAGAGCTGTAGAACTCACAAGATGACAGACTGAAAAAAATTTCCAGCCCAAGAACCTGGAAGGATCTGGAAGGTCTGTTGTACTGGGCTGGTAGAGGAGTGAAGTTTACCATAGGCCATGCCAACATAGACTGGGCTCCCAGCAAACCTGGATCAGGTCTTCAGGGCACCAAATCACTGGCAGCTGTGGTAGTTTCCAGCCTTTTTAACCCACTAATGCCAAAGTCAACTTAGAAAGTTAGTAGGAAAGGTCTGTTGGACCTGGGTGAGAGAGGAGTGCAGTCCGGGCTGGCAGAGGTGATAGTGGTGGCAGAAGCAGCTGCTTCTAGAGCTCTCAGCATACAGATGGTGAGGGGATTGAGCAGCTGCTCATAGGGGGATTGCAGGGATCTTTTTGCTGGCTCTGAGACAAGATTCTCTTGCTTTGCCTGTGCTTGGATCTGTGTTGCAATCCTAGGTGGCAGTGCAGGGTGAGGAGGAACACTGGTGTGGCAGAGCTAGTGGTGGTGGTGGAGAGGGAATCCTCCTCACAGTTCCAAGGCGGAAAAGAATGCTTGTGGTTGCTCACAGACCAGAGCACAGGCCAGGAGAGGAGTAAACACCTCTCCTTTGATCTTGCCACTTTGGAAGAACTGAAAATTCATGTCTACAACTGCATAAAACCACTGAAGCTTGGGATAGTATACCCTGCACACTGGAAGCAGAGTCCTACCTTAACAAAGCTCAGAAGTCAAATAATTGACTGGGAAAATGAGCAAATAGAGGGAAAAAAAATCAGACTATAGAATCTTACTTTGGTAACAAGGAAGATCAAAACATAAAACCAGAAGAAGACAAGAAAGTAAAAGCTCCTACATCCAAAGCCTCCAAGAAAAATATAAATTGGTCACAGGCCATAGAAGAGCTCAAAGAGGTTTTTGAAAATCAAGTAAGAGAAGTAGAGTAAAAATTGGGAAGAGAAGTGAGAGTGATGCAAGAAAATAATGAAAAATGAGTCAACTGCTTGCTGAAGGAGAGCCAAAAAAATACTAAAGAAGATAACACCTTAAAAAAATAGACTAACTCAAATGGCAAAAGAGGTCCAAAAAGCCAATGAATAGAAGAATGCCTTAAAAAGCAGAATTGACCTAATGGAAAAAGAGGTCCACAAGCTCACTGAGTGCCATTGCACCCCCCCCTCCCAAAACAAAAAAAAGCTTAGAGACCCTGTTTCAAGAAATCTTACAGGGAAACTACCCAGATCTCTTTGAATCAGAGAGAAAGTGGAAATAGAAAAAAATCTACTGATCACCTCTATTTGAATGAAACCTCTGATTGAAAATTTTAGGAGCATCATAGCCAAAATCCTATTCAGAGAAAAAAAAGCTGCCTAAGCAAACAGCCAAAAAAGAGAAATTCAAGTCTTGAGGAGACATAGTATTTAGCAGCTACTGCTATAAAAAAGTAGAGAACTTATACCTTTGCACTAATTTATTAATTTCTCATTGGGTCCACTTCATCTCTAAGATTAGAAGATCCTATCATCCCTTTATTTGAATTCTTGTCACGAACTCCATATCCTGTTCTTAAACACTATTTTTGGCTCAGTCATCCATTTCTTCCAGTCTACCTTTTTCCTCTGACTTGTACGAAGTTAAGAAGAAAATGGTCCATTTTTTGTCTGGGCAATCTGGTTTCTCTGATGTAGGAACTCCTTCTGTCAGTTCAGATCATCAATTACTTTGTAATTTATGGCCTTAACTGTCTGGGGCACTGAAAGGTTATATGATTTGTCAGTGGTCACAAAGGGCAGGAGTGTTAAAAGTAGAATTTGAATCTAGTTTTTGATGATTAAAAGTTTGTCTCTGCATCCCTTGTGACACTCTTCCTTTCTTCCTGTAGTAATAGACCACGGATTTCAAACACAGATAACTTCATTCAAATGACTGATAAACAACATAGTTTTTGAACTATTAAAAATAACAATTATACAAAAAATTTTTTTAGTTGGAGTTGGAAAATTCTATTTTTCTTTTGGAGCTTCATGAATAATTGAGTGGCATGCTCAGACTTGTGCCTTAGGAAGATTAAATAAGCTATGTGGAAGATGGATTGGAAAGAGGAGACACTGGAAGCTGGGATACCATTTCAGAGGCTATTATGATAGTCCAGACAGGAGGTGATAAACACCTTGAAATCAGGTCATTACCTTTTCAATGGAAAGATAGGGATGAGTGGATGCTAAGATATGCTGGAAATAGACCTGACAAGGTTTGAGGGCTATGTTTTCTAAAGCAATTAAAAAGAGTCTTAATAAGTCTTAATTTTTATTTTGGATCAAAATATAACCAAAGTTTTCATTCAGCATACTATTTATTTCTAGAGGACAATGGAAAATTTTTAAAAGAAATTTTTATTGATAACTTTTATTTTTACATCACTTAGATTTCTCCCCTGTGGACTTCTCCCTCACTGCTCCCAGAGAGCCATCTCTTATGGCAAAGATTTTTTTTTTAAGAAAAAGAGGAATAAGAGAAAAATTTCAGCAAAATCAATCAATACATTGAAGAATATTTGACATTATGTACAATGTTCCATATTCATGGACTCCAATCTCTGCAAATGAACCAGGGGAAGGTGTGTTCTCGTATCATTCTTTAGGGCCAAGCTTATTCTTTGTAATTTTACAGTTGGTTTCAATTGTTTGGTGGTTATTGTTTTTCCCACTTAACATTTTACAAATTTTCATTTTATAGATTACATTTAAAATTTTATTGTCTTCTTAGCTGTGTTTATTTCACTTTGATTTGGTTCATGCAGGTCTTATCATACTTACTCATCTTCATTATGCTCTCCATTTATTATAGCATGTAATATTATAACATGTAATACCCCATTGCATTCATATTCCACAATTTGATTAGTTATTTCTTGATTAATATACATATACTCTGTTTCCAGTTCTTTGCCACCACAAAAATGTGTTATAAATATTTTGATGTACGTGTTGCCTTTTCTTTTTGTCACTGAGCTCTTCTGGGTAGATAGAACAATAAAAACAGTAGAACTGAAATTGTGAGTCTAATAATAAATGAGAGAAACCTTGAGGATTTAATAAAAGTGACCAAGTATTAATAATAGTGGGAAGAGAAAATATCCTCAATATATGAACTGGAAACTTGTCCAGTTAATCTGATCAGTGATGATATTGGAGTGATCATATAACAAATGTCATGATCCCATAATTGACTTCATATTATATTTGAGATATTTTTTTCATTTTAAGAAAGTAAGATATGGGAGACAAGTCAAGGATAATGGATAGGTTCCTGACCTTGGAGTCAAATCTGGCCCTGACACATCATGATTCCTGAACTTTGATCTGATCGGTTAACTTTTCAGTGCCCCAAGCCACTCTCTAAGACTGTAAATTGGTTCCAGATAAGGTTCTGTTTGTGTTGGTGAACAGTTTCCTCCTTTGGGGCTCCTTGTACCAATGAAATCAGGCCCAGAAAAAAAAAAGCAAGATATGTGCATACAGGTGTGTGTGTGTGTGTGTCTGTGTGTCTGTGTGTGTCTGTGTGTCCGTGTCTGTGTGCTTGTATGTGCACTGTGTAGTAGAACCATCACTGACCTTGGTGTTAGAAGACCTGGGTTTTGAGGCTAATTCTTTCACTTAATATTTGTGTGGTGGTGACCAACCTCTTTAAGCTTTAGTTTGATGAAAGATCAGAGAGGTGGCATTAGATAATCATCCTAGCCCCTTGCACTTCTAAAACTCATACTTCCTATTTTCCTTTACAATTTTAAGTAGTTATTATTGTTTCATCAATATGAGAACCATTTCGCTTGATGTACACCATGATTTCCCTTAGATTTTGTGACTAGGCCGGTGATACAGTGGATAGAGTGCTGGCACTGGAGTCGAGAAGAACCTAGTACAAATTTTGCCTCAGACACTTACTTAGTTATATAACCTCTGTCCACTTCATTTTTCTCAGCTGTAGATTGGGAGTTTATAGTAGTCCCTACCTCCTATAGTTGTTGTGAGGGTCAAATGAAATAATATATATAAACTGTCACAGTGCCTGGAGTATGGTAGGTACTTGATAAATGCTTGTTTCCTTCCCTTCCTTTTGTTGGCAATTGCCATGACCAAAAATCCATTGCCTTGTAGCCTACCCATTGAAGAACTTCACCAGAATTCACTAGTACTGGTCTCCAGAAACAAGACTTAATCTGTTGCTGGATCTCTGCTTGAAACCTTTTTAGCCTGGCAAGCCTGGAAGAGCTTATGCTTCAGTGGCATAGCCTTTCATAACCCAAGCCCCCTCCATACCAGAATGGTAATGAGACCCTTAACAGAATATTCTTCCATATCCCCTCAGAAATACATGTCTAAATATCAGAAAAGAAAAACATTTGGAGAAGGTGAAACTGAGTGTAAAAAGTTGATGTGAATTGGCAGTTCCATTAGTCCAGTAAATTATATTCTGGCAAAGTGTAGGGCCTATTTAAAGATGAATTCAGAATTTACATTTAAGAACATTTATATCAAAGAGGACATTAAATCAATTTGGCAGAAATAGGAATCAGGCCATAATGCACTATAAAAACTGGGAAGAAATAATGGGAAGGATTCAATATATAATATTCATTTTGAGTCCAGTATTAAAGTTGCAACATCATACTGGAATGACAAAGCACTCATTAGTATGCATATCTAGGGAATACCAAAATGATTGACTCAAGTCCAGAGAGATGAATGATAAAAGATTGGGTTCTGTTAAATTATTTGTATAGATTAAACATTTTCTTAACTTTAAACTGTTCTCACAAAATCTCATCGTCTTGTCAGGGCTGTATTATGAAACACTGAAATAGGAAATGAGATTCTCTGAAAAGAAATATAAACTCTGAGCATTGAGCAAAAAGACATCTCCCAAGAGAACTGAGCAGAACAGACTAGTTGCTCATCTCATGGAAAATCAGGAAGTAGGAAACAAGGAAATTACTAGGTATTTACAAGTGAAAAAGTAGAGAATGTAAAATCATAGGGGAGGTGGGGAATTGACAAGTCCACCTATATTACCATGATACTGTATAGCATATAGCATTTATCAAATAAATATTTGTTATATGTCTGTGTGCTCAGTATTGTAATATGTTATTTACATTAATGCTATGATACTTTGGATATCGTTTTTATTTCTTTTTTGGAAGTAGGGGTAAGGTTGGTTCATCCCTATCATCAACAGAGTTAGCATCCTCTCTGTGACTTAATAAATGATCTTGAAGAGTTTCTTTGGTTAAAACATTTAAAACAAATATTTTTAATTTAATTTAAAACAATAAAACAAATCTTTCTGTGGCTATTCTAGTACTGGACCTCTCCGAATTTAGCTAAATTGGATTATCAGACTACAGATATACAATTTATCTCTGAACTTGTACCCAAATCCTCCTTTGCTTGACAGATTCTTCCACACTTTGTTCTCTCTGTTGTTGTCTTCAAGAATTTGCTCATTTTCACATGATGATGTCACATTATTATGCTACAGAGATATAGGAAAGTGCAAAACATAGCCCTTCCCCTGAAGGAACTTGTCATGGAGATACGACTCATACATATAAAAATATAATTGACAATAGAAGACAGTACATGGTAAGTCTCAAGTGAACTTCCTAGATGGTTCTCTGTAGGGATTCAGAGGTGGAAAAGATCATTGTGGATAGTCAAATCAGGGTTTTGCAGAGGAAAGGGGGCATAATCTGAGGAAGCCTTAAACATTTGATCTGGTGGGAATAGGGAGATTGAGGGGTAAGAACCCAAATAAAGGCGTTAAATCAGGATGGTTCAAGGTATGATTATAGTAGATTTCATTCAGTTTGGATGTAACAATATATTTTTGTGGAGAGCTTGAACCCAGTAGTAGAACTTAAAGTTGGAAAGGTAGGTTGAGATCCTGTTGTAGAGGACATTAAAAATGAGTGGTAATGTTTAGACTGAGTGTTACTTTAGCCTTTTCACCTTCTTTTCTAGTAAGGAAATCAGTGTACATTTTGCATACTATTTTCATTGGTAGAGGCTCTGTAGGCCACATTTAAATTTCTTTTTCTTTCCATAGATAGCTAGATAGAGCAGTGGATGGATAGAGTGCTGGACACTTTTGAGTTTGAATATTTTCTTAGACACTTAATAGCTAGGTGACTTCAGATTTCCTCATCTATAAAATGAGAGCAGTAGTAGCACCTATATCCCAGGGTTGTGAGGATCAAATGGGGTAACACATGTAAATCACTTTATAAATCTTTGCCATTATTATACTTGATATCGGTGAACCACCCTATTCTTCGTCATTCTTGCTAAATTTTGTGCATAATGAATCATCAAGAATTTATTGATCACCTATTATATTCCAGGGTGTATTTGGTTTTGGGGACACATTAAAAAGTAATATTGTTTCTGCCCCCAAGGAGATGACAGCCTAATTTTCAGAGGCAGGTGTTGTGTCTTTTCAACTTGCTTTGCATATTGTCTGATAGTATTTTTAAAAGGTTCTTTGGTCATTTACTATCATATCAATCCCAACATGGGTTTTCTATATGCAAACTTTTAAAAAATGATACAGAAAAAGTGATTCCAAGTTTGAAGGCTTAAATGATTTTTCTACTAAAATAAGATGTTTTCAGGCACTTGATTTATTATCTCTAAAAACAGCCATTCGCAAAGAATGACCTTGATATCCATGATGACTTAAAAAGTGTTTTTTTTCAAGTTTTCTGTGTACTAGTCCAAAAACATTGGTTCTGAAGTTTAGAGGACTTAAGTTCAAATTCTAGCCATGCTGCTTATTACCTGGACAAATCACTTATTTTGCATAGCATGTAAATCTTCATTAAAGGGTACAAAAATAAACATTTAAAAATATTTGTAAATTACATTATTTATTCAGGAGAAGATCCATAATTTTTTTTAAGTAGTAAGAGACTTTGAGAGAGATACTTTATGGAATTTTTTTGTTTTGATAAAATAATTCTTAGATCAGAAACTTCTACAAAAGTCTGTTAACTGCTGTGAACTTGTAAAAGGCTACAAGGAGTGAGGAAATTGGAGTATCATTTGCTTATCATAAAACGGAATCAGAGGCTCATATACAACCTTACTTTTTCTAAAAGGGATGGAAAAACCCCATCCAAGGGACCCCTTCAGGATCCTCCATTGATTTAACCAATGGTACTAAACAAAGCATTGTCAAGCAACAGATATTCATTAAGCACCTATGCTAGATGCAGTAATAGTCACTTCAGATGCAAGTACAAAGAATGGAACAGTCCTGGCTCTCAAATAACTTAAATCCTAATGGAGGAGACAAATACATATAAAATTATATGCAGCGCGAATATAAAGTAAATAAATGCAAAATAGTTAAGTACAAGGTATTTTGGAAAGGAGGCCACTTTCCTGATGTTGGGACATCAGGGAAAGTTCCATGCAGATGATGGTTTTTATAGCTCTAGATGAATCTCTAACACTGCTTAAATTTTTTTTCTTTCAGTTCTTTCTAGCTAATGTCCATGGCACACTGCTTGTCTGCATTCTTATTTTCTACACTGGGGGCTCCCAACTAGATCTCTTAGCCTCTTACTGTGTTCTGCTATTTCTTAGATACAAGGTTAAGGTCCTCAGCTCCCTTTGAAGCAACTTTTTACCAAAACCTTAATGTTAGGAGAATTGTCCTTAGTTTGGAAGATTTTAAGTAGAAATTCAACACCCAACTGCTTCTTGCCGCTTTTGTTTTTGTTTTTTCTGGTTTGAGGTAATCCAGCAGGAATCAGAGGAAGAAGTGAAGTATTGCTATGGTCGGTAACTCCCTGCTTAGGGCCCCTAAGGAAACTGTTTGTTGATCTGCTGACAGCAGTATGCCTTATTAGGAATATAAGACATGATAGACCACCATCTAAGACTTTAAAAGATGGATGTGTCCTGCCCACTTCAGGCAACTCACATGGGCACAAATGATCCTGTGGGAAAGGACCTAGAAAATATTGCTAAAGGTATGAAGTCTTGGGGAAGAAACTTAAGATCTTAGGAATACAAGTGGCATTTTCCTTACTTCACTCCTTGAAAACTAAAGCAGCTGAAGAGAAAAGTTGATTGGGAAGTGAACAATGTTTGCCAAGTAGATGACATTTGAGAATGGGATTTGGAATTCTGGACATAAAATATAAGAAGGGCAGTCTCTTAAACCAGGAATGGAGTACACCTAACAAAGTCTGTTTTTAAAAAAAACAACTTGTTTTTGGTTGTGCAAATCTTATCAAAAGGGCTTTAAATTGAATAATGGAGGAAAGATGAGACTGCCTACATAGTGTGCTTATCAGGTGTCTTGTCATCAAGAGTAACTATAATATTGGGAAAAAATATAGCAATAGAGACATTCAGAAGGTAGAACCAGTAGTTAAACTTGAGACTGCAGAAATCTCTAAAAAAATATCCAAAGTGTAGGCAGCAAGCAAGATGAACTAGAGGTCCTTCATAAGCAGGAGAATTTGACTTTTTCATTGAGACTTGACAGCATAAAGACCCCTTAATTGAAACCTGGATCTGAAGTGGCATACCTTATTCAAATGAACAAAGTAGGTCAAATGGGGAGGGAAGCATTGTATATAATCAGTCAAGAAGCAAGTATATGTTAAACTCCTGCAAGTTTTAGGCATTATAATAGTCACTGAGGGTGGAAAGAAAAATGTGAAACGGTTTCTGTCCTCTGAGAGCATACAGTCCAGCATGGGTAGATAACATGAATATGTGTGTGTGTGTGTGTGTGTGTGTGTGTGTGTATATATATATATATATGTAATTGATAGAAGATTTTTTTGGGTGGGGAGGGTAGGCAGCCACTAACATCAGGGGTATAAGGAAAAGCTTCTTATATCACTTAAACTGAGCTTAGAAGGAAGCTACAAGTTTGACTTAATGAATAAAGCCCACCTTGTAGGCTAGTTATAGAGGCCAAACGAGATGATAATTGTAAAGTGCTTAGCACAGTGCCTGGCACATAGTAAGTAATAAATAATAAATAAAAAGTACTTTATTAAGTACTTACTTTGTTCTAAGCATTGGAAGGACAAATAATAAAGTCAGACAGCCCCTGCTTTCAAGAAACTTACGTTCTGGTAGGGGAAACAGCATGTAGAGGAAGACTTCTGCTACAAGTCATGGAAAAATCCCATGGTCCTTATGTTGTAGCAGCAAACCAGATGGTAATGAAATCTTTTTTGATGTCATGTCCACTGATAAGATTATCTTAGTCTCTGAACCATTTTACATGACAAGGGCTTTGCCGGTAAGAACTTTCTTTTCTGGATCTTCATTAGTTGTGATTTAAGTACCTACAGAAGCAGTTACTAGGCTGTATCTCCCCAGTGTGTTTCTTCTCAGGATGATAATCATGGAACCTGGGGCAACTCAGGAGTGGTAGTTGGTGGGGCTTGGGGGTGATGCCATATCTGGAGCTCTTGGGCCTACTTGCCAGTAAGGTGGTGGTAGGGAAGGTAGGTCCCTTCTTTGTACTGATTATTTCCCTCTATAATGACTGGAGGGCCCAAACTGGAAGTAGGGACAGTGATCTGCGGTCACAGCTATTCCTGTGATTCTTTCGTTCAGGAACCTGGGCTATAGTCTGTTGGTGTCTGAAGGGAGGTGATAGTCAAGGTAGTTTTGGTGTTTTGATTTATTTGACACATAATGCCTACTATCTCTTCCTCAGAATGCTTTGCTGCTTCAGCTATAGCTAGGCTTGCCTGACCTGTAAGTGGTTGTTATTTCATAGTTGGTGGGGATGCTACCCCCTTTTCCACTTGAGCTGCTGTCCTGTATGTTGGCTATAGGGGCTGAGCCAGAAACAAGAACAGTGACTTAGTTGGTGCTGCCACTCTTGGTTGACTTTTCTTGAGCTTACCTTTCAGTAACTGGCAGTTGATCAGTAGTTAGTATTGGTGATAGCAAGGAAAATGGTCTCCTCCACAATAACTATTTCTGTGGCTTCTGGGCCCAGACAAGAAGTGGGGATAGTGATCTAGATAGCACTGCTATTCCCAAGGCTAAGATGTAGGGGTGAAGGAATGTATTACAGGCATGAAGGACAGACAGTGCAATGGCTAGAGAGAAGAAATGGAGTCTCATATACAGAGAATAAAACAGAGCAAGCTATAGGGCAGTGAATTTGACTTTGATTTATGTCAAAATTCTAGAATGTATTGTTAAAGTTATTAAAAGGGGAGTGGTGATCACATAGAATGAGAATGACTTTATCAAGGGTAAGTCTTGCCAGATTTACCTGATTCTCTTTTTTGACAGGGTTAATAAATTTTATAAATCACATTAGGTACAGGTTTGGGGTTTTTTTGCTTTTTGGAGGGAGGAAGGCAGGGAAATTGGGGTTGACTTGCCCAAGGTCACATAGCTAGTAAGTGTTAAGTATCTGAGGCTGGATTTTGAACTCAGTTCCTCCTGAGTCCAGAGCCAATGCTCTATTCACTGCGCCACCTAGCTGCGCCGGGTTTTTTTTTTTCAAAGCATTTAAACAATGTGAAGTAGCAGATGGAGGGCCAGCTTTGAAGTCAGGGGAGGGCTCTGTGACCTGGGCATAATCACTTAACTTCTCAGAGAAGGTGCTGACTTGCTTTGGTAGAGAGAGTTTCTTCACTTGGGAGTTCCCTTTACCAGTGAAATCTCAGATCTAATCCCCAGTTGCCTGTTACAGATTTATAGTTGGAAGTTCCCTTAAGGGCATTTAGTCTAATTCTTTCATTTTATTTGTGGTTTTTTTTTTAATGCTTTTTGGAGGGAAATTGGGGTTAAGTGACTTGCCCATGGTCACATGGCCAGTTTTTTGTGTTAAGTGTCTGAGGCCGGATTTGAACTCAGGTCCTCCTGACTCCAGGGTCGATGCTCTATTCACTGCGCCAACTAGCTGCCCCTTAATTCTTTTATTTTAAAGATGAAGAAACTGAGACCCAGAGAAGTGCCTGTTCTTAGGTCACATAGGATGTGATAGTATTTTATGCTATTCTTGTGGAAAAGATATGTGTGTGTGTGTGTGTGTGTGTGTGTGTGTGTGTGTGTGTGTGTATATATATATATATATAGGCTAGAAATATGATAGTATGGTGAGATGAATTTGGAATTTGGTGGCCAAACTCATTAATAATTCAATGTCACACTTGGTAGGAAGTCCCTAATAGAGTACTCCAGGGATCTATTTTTGAACCTGTGCCATTTAAAATTTTTATCAATCACTTGCTTGAATAAAAGGTTAGATGCCATGTTCATCAGATTTGGAGATGAAACAAAGTTTGATTTGTATATCTTAAATGTCACATCTGATTATCTTTTCCTAAATCTCTGTCTTTCTTAACCTCTTTACTGCATTTGACACGGTTGATTATTGTCTTCTCAGGATCATTATGATACAGAACTCTCTTGGTTGTACCCTTAGCCCTTCTCAGTCTCTTTTATTGTCTCATCATCTCCCTAATTGTGGATATACCTCCCCAAGTCTCTGTCCTGGGTTCTTCCTCTATATTATTTCTGTGAGTTCATCTACCCTTATGTGTTCAATAATTATTTCTATGCAGAGAATTCTCAATTCTATATATCCAAATCTACTCTCTTCTGAATGCCATTCCCATATCATTAGCTGCCTGTTGGTCATATCAAACTGGATGTCCCATAGACTTCACAATCTTAACATGTCCTGGGCTAGAGCAGACTTCAGGAGAGTAGATCACCAGCAGCTGTGGCAGTTTCCAGAAATAACAACCAATAAATGCCAAAGACAAAGTAAAAGGTCAATGGAACTCTGTTGGAACCGAGAAGGACAGAGTGCGGTCCAGCCTCTGTCCCGGAAGTGAGAAACAGAGGAGGCGCCATGGCCCGTGGCCATGCAGCCACCTCCACTTGGCTGCTTTGGGGTTCCTGGCCTGCAGATTGTAGGGGGACCAAGCAACCATTCAGAGGTTAATTGATCTTTAACCTACCTGGATCTGGAGGGCGGTCTTGGATGGTCGTCCTGAGGTGTGTGACCAGTGAGCCAGAGCTTGTAGGAGCTGCAGATAGGGCACCCAACTAATAGCTCTGGCAGCTGCGAAAACCCGAGTGATTTGGGACAAAGGTCAAAAGTCAAGCAACTGAGTGGCAACATGAGCAAGCAAGGAAGCAAAGCAAGCACAGCAATCAAATGTTAGATTCCTTTTTTGGGGACAAAAAGGATCAAAGCATGGAATGGGAGGAAGGCAACAAAGTCAGAACTCCTGCACCAAAAGCTTCCAAGAAAGATATGAACTGGTTATAGGCCATGGAGGAGCTCAAGAAGGACCATGAAAATCAAGTAAGAAAAGTGGAGGAAAAATTCGGAAGAGAAATGAGAATGATGCAAGAAAATCATGAAATGAGAGTCAACAACCTGATTGAAGAAAATAACACCTTAAAAAATAAATGAACTCGAATGGCAAAAGAGGCCCAAAAAGCCAATGAGGAGAAGAATACCTTAAAAAGCCAAATTTGCCAGATGGAAAAAGAATTTCAAAAGCTCACTGAAGAGAATAATTCCTTCAGAATTAGATTGGAGCAAATGGAAGTGAATGACTTCATGAGAAATCAAGATACTATTAAACAGATCCAAACAGATGGAAAAATAGTAGGCAACGTGAAATATCTCCTTGGAAAAACCACTGACTTGGAAAATAGATCCAGGAGAGACAATTTAAAAATTATTGGACTCTCTGAAAGCCATGATCAAAAAAAGAACCTAGAAATCATCCTTCAAGAAATTCTCAAGGAAAATTGCCCTGATATTTTAGAACCAGAGGACAAAATAGAAATTGAAAGAATTCACTGATCACCTCTTGAAAAATATCCCCAAAAGAAAACTCCTAGGAATATTATCGCCAGGTTCCGAAGTTCCCAGGTCAAGGAGAAAATACTACAAGCAGCCAAGAAGAAACAATTTGAATGTGGTGGAAACACAATCAGGATAACAGAGGATCTAGCAGCTTTTACATTAAGGGATTGAAGGGCTTCTGGAGGTCAAAGGGACTAGGATTAAAACCAAGAACACCTACTCAGCAAACCTGAGTATAATGTTTCAGGGCAAAATGTGGTCATTCAATGAAATAGAGGGCTTTCAGGCATTCTTGATGAAAAAACCAGAGTTGATAATTGAAACTTATGGAGGGCAGAGCCAAGATGGCGGCGTAGCAGCAGCAACATATCGCAGCTCTCACATAGCCACCCCAAAATACCCATAAAACAGGACTCTAAACCAATCCTAGAACTCCAAAACGCACACAAAGATACTTCCCACTAAAGTCAGCTCAGCTATGAGGAACCATATCAGCACTGCGAACCGAAACCAGCCTGCCCTGAAGCTGCGGCTGTGCCCTGGGGGCGGCTGGATGGCAGGAGTGGAGGAGCCTCTCAGGTGAGCGGATTAACAGCACCTGTGAGTGGGAATTGCGAAAGGGGGAGATAAGCAGTTCGGCCAGAAGGCCTCCAAAGCGGAAAAGCGAAAAGCAGAGGTTTTGCACCTGCCTCCACGTTGTAGCTTCCCGTTCGCGGCCTGCAGACAGCAGGGGGACTTAGCGATTGTTCTCAGGCCAATGCTCTCGCGTTGAGCGGCCTGGATCCGGATCGCCATCTTGGGCCTCTGTCTTGGAAGTAATTAGGAAGAGTCCCAGCATCTTCCTGAGAGCTACGGCAGCTGGGAGGACCCCAGCGATTTGGGACAGAGCTTTCCCTTCTGGAAGCAGAGCCCCACAGAGATTTTAAAAAAAATCACGGTCTGAAGAACCATGAGTAAGAATAAGCATAAGAAGCAAAGTAAGAACAGCTCCCAAACCCTTGATTCCTTCTTTGGAGAAAAGAAAGATCATGGGAGAGAGAGGGAGGAGGAGAGCGCAGCCAGGGCACCCCCACCAGGGGCCTCCAATAAACATGAAGAATGCCTTAAAGCTAGA
>CM053582.1:172664581-172682408 GCA_028627135.1 Pseudochirops cupreus
ATGGTTCTTCAGACCATGATTTTTTTTTTTAAATCTCTGTGGGGCTCTGCTTCCAGAAGGGAAAGCTCTGTCCCAAATCGCTGGGGTCCTCCCAGCTGCTGTAGCTCTTAGGGAGAGGCTGGGAACTCTTCCTATATACTTCCGGCAGACTGGATAATAAAGACTCCAAGACCGAGGCCCAAGACGGCGATCCGTCCAGGCTGCTCAACACGAGAGCTCTGGCCCGATAACAATCGCTCAGTCCCCTGCTGCCTGCAGGCCGCGGGCGGGAAGCTGCAACGCAGAGGCGGGTGCAGAACCTCTGCCTTTCGCTTTTCCGCTCTGGAGGCCTTCTGGCCAGACTGCTTTTCTCCCCCTTTCACAATTCCCATTTACAGCTGAAGCTAATCCGCTCACCTGAAGCTCCTCAGCTCCTCCACTCCTCCCGTCCAGCCGCCCCCGGGGCACAGCCGCTGCTTCAGGGCAGGCTGGTTTCGGTTCGCAGTGCTGATATGGTTCCTCGTAGCCAAGCTGACTTTAGTGGGAAGTATCTTTGTGTGCGTTTTGGAGTTCTAGGATTGGTTTTGAGTCCTATTTTATGGGTATTTTGGGGTGGCTATGTGAGAGCTGCGATATGTTGCCGCTGCTACGCCTCCATCTTGGCTCCGCCTCCGCACCTGTGTTTTCTTGATGTTAACTGTTAGGCCAAAATTGGCACCATACTTTGTTGCATCTCAGCTTCAGAGGCTGCAGAGAGTGCACAACCATCAGCAAACAGAAAATCATGCACCGACACTCCCTCCACTTTGGTCTTGGCTTGTAGCCTTTTCAAGTTGAAGAATTTACCTTCAGTGTAGGAGGTGACCTTGATGTTATATTGATCCTCACTGAAGGCACTTCCATTTGAATTGTCTTAGGAAGATTCTGAAGATCATCTGGCACGATAAGATACCAGACACTGATGTCCTTTCTTTAATTAAACTGCCAAGCATTCAAACTCTGCTGCAGAGACCACAACTCCAATGGGTTGGACATGTTGTTCAAATACAAAACATGTGTTTGCCAAAAAGATTATGATATGAAGAACAAGGGCAAGAGCTTACATGATGGTCAGAAGAAGCACTACGAGACCATTTTCTCTCTTAAGAACTTTGGAATTGATTTGTGACATATGAGACCCTGGCATAGGACCACTCAACATGGTGTGCCCTCATCAGAGATGGTGCTGTGCTCGATGAGCAAAGCAGAATTGAAGTAGCTCAGAAGAAATGTAAGATACACAAATGTTCACATGGACTATCTGTGCCTGACTGTGGTAGAGTATTCCAAGCTCATATTGGTCTGATCAGTCATAGTCAGACACACTGTAACTTGACTCTAGCATAGTGATGTCATTTTGGTCTTCTTTGAGCACAAAGAACAACAACCAATATTCTCTATTAAATTCTAAATACCCCAAGAACATGGACTGTGCACAATAGACTTTTAATAAGTGTTTGTTAAAGTAATCTGAAGTGAAGCAGTTTTGATAAGTATGATGATATCAGATGTTCTTTACATTTGGGGTTTTCTCCATTAATGATTTGCAGATACTCTTGTTATGTAAGCTAACATTTATCCCCAGATAAATTCTGTGTTATCTAGGGCCCCATTTTCTGACAGTACTTAGATTGAAAGATAATGAATTATAATATATCGTTTGCAAAGAAATTCAGAATTAAAAATAACTTTGAATTTAACACAAATGTAGTTGATTTTTTCCCCATTATCAACCTTTAATTTTTCATCTGTACATTTGGAAACATCTTTCTTCTTAGTTATACACTAAATAAGTGACATTATAAGTGTTACTAGTTTAAAATAAGAGCTATCTTTTCCTTTACATCAAAACTTCAGTTACTACTCCAAATGAGAGAGGGATGATGGTGACTTGGAATCAGGAACACCAGGCTCCTCTTTAGATCAGTAATTTGCTTCCTTCAGAAGTTACTTCTAAAATACGATACAAGGGTGATGTATGTCCTCACTAAGACAATGACATGTCCTCATCAGGACAAAATATAGGCAGTAGTAGGTTGGTTTCTCAATAAACTCATTCTTTCTCCTTGATTGATATAGGAAAGTTCTCACAGTCAGGGGGTGAAGAAACTACATAACCCAGTGATGTTAGGTAGCAGTTGACAATCACTGGTGGTGGCTAACAATCCTTGCCATCTCATCTCTAGATATGCTAATGTTATCCTGCCTCTTTGTGACCTAAGGGTTGATCATTTCAGAGTCCAGAGAAAATGGCAGTGGCACTGGAGGGACTGAAAAGGTTCCGGTGAATTAAACTCATTCTTTCCACAGTCATTTGCTTTTAGTAAAGTCATATGGTTTCCACCACTGAGCAAACTGCAGCACTTTTTTCCTCTGGTTATCAAAGTTCTCTCGGATTCCCTTCCTCCAAAGTCTTGGTTCAGCATCCAGCATACCACCAATAATTTCCTGATTTAATTGAAAATAGAAACAAAACTTTATTATTTGTGCAAAGAAGGAACAAAAAGTTAAGTGGTTTTCCATGCTAAAACAATGTTTAAATAGCAAGGCAAGTAAAAAGTTCCAATTATAGTCTACTTGATTCAATAGGCCCTGTGTGATTTTCTCCAGGCCCTTTATTTCTCCTCCTATTTTGTTGAGAATCGTTTTTCCATTTCACTCCTTGTTAGCAAGCTCTAGCAAACAATGGGGACAGCATCCTCCTCTCCTCACTATCTGACACACACTGTCCCTTGCCCCATCCGATGTTGCCAAGGCCTGTAGATTTCACCTTAACATCTCTTGAATATGCCCTCTTCTCTCATCTGATACAGCCAGCCCCTAGCGCAGGCCGTCATCTCCTCAAGTCTGGAATACTGCAATATCAATGCTATGCTTTGCCTACCACACGTCTCTCCCCATTCCAGTACATTCTCTATTCAGTCACCAGTGACTTACCTAAGGTACATATGTAACCATGTCACTTCCATACTCAATAAACTCAAGTAGCTCCCTATCACTTTAAGGACCAGCTATAAAATCCCGTTTGGCATTTAAAATCCTTCATAACCAATCCCCCTTCCCCATTTTTCCAATCTTCTTATATCTTATACCTCAGCCATGTACTTTTCATCTAGTGACACTGGCCTCTTTGCTGTTCACTTCAACTCCCTCTCTTGGGTCTGGGTCTTTTCTCTGGCTGTCTCCCACACCTGGAATGCTATGAGCTAGCTGAGAGCAGCGTCTGTTGCTACTTTTCTACTTGTATCTTATGCATTTAGCATAATGTCTTACACAGCATTTAATAAATACTTTTTCATTCACTCATTCACTCATCTATTCACATGTTCACTCTCTTCCAATCTCTGTGTCTTTGCAGTAGCCATGCTTGAACGGCACTCCCATCATCTTCACATCTTGGAATTCCTTGTTTCCTTCAAGATTCAGTTTCCTACTATATGAAGCCTTTCATAATCCCACGATGTCTGTATTTATTTTGTCTATAGTACAGATGTACTTACACATGTTATCTCTGCTATTATAATGTAACTCCCTAAGGGTAAGAACCAATTAATTTTGACCTCTGCAGTCTCAGAGTTTAGCTCCGTGCCTTCCACATGGCTCAAGCACTTAATGATATCCTTGATAATTGGTTGATTCATTGAAAATATAAAATGAAAATGAAAGTGAGAACTTTAATCCCTCTGGTGCCCTATTCAGCAACTTTGAAGCTTCAATTCAGGGGGCCTTCAGAATAGTGAGCATCTTCTACCTATGAACTCTAGATGGGGCAGAAACTATGAATTGTTGTTTTGGCCTGAGCAACAGTGACAAGGATTCATGGAGAGAATCAGGAACCAGGATAAAAGAAGGATGAGGGCAAAAACAGGTACCAAGAGAGTAGCTGAAAGTCCCTCAAGTTGCTGGACATTGTGAGGCTATACACAAGGCAGCTCACCACATAAGGTGAACTGAATTTTTCTATATACAAAGTCAGATTTTAATCACAGAGATAGCAAATACCAGAGGCAAGATTTGAATATGGAGCCTCTGACTTGCAAGACAAGTGCTCTACGTTCTCCAAACTATTATTTAAATAAGTACCAATAAATTATGATGATGAGGTCTGGTTTATTGCCAACCTCCTAACATTACATATTCAATTCAGTTTATTAGAAAATAATAGTTGCTGTTAAGAGAAGACTAAATGGTGTCCTTTAGAGATCCAAGATAGGGAAGGCATCGTGGGCTATTGTAATTGTGACAAAGAATTAGCTTTAACTCTAGAAAAAATTTTTTTACTATTAAACAACATGTGTTGAAATAAACCAAATAATTTAGTTTGGCAGCCACATTCTCAAATTAATGTATTTTCTAAAAGGTAAATAATATAAGCTATTCTTCACCATAATATTAGGTTTATTTTTAAATATAGTCATAATAGCATTGTATAGGTTTCCATTACAAAATCCCTTCTAATACCAGGATTTGTACCACACTGAAAATGTTATTCTTTCAAGTAAATTTTATTTCTCATAAACAAAACACTCCCTACTCTTTCCAAAAACCAAAATAACTTACATACAAACGTGTTTTGACACATCAAAGCCTCTTCTATCAGGGCATTGATTAGCCCTTGACAGATAAATAACAATGACGAGAAAGATGTTAGTGGCTTGTGTTCCAAGTCTCTGTGTCATTAAGATCTTTCCTTCTGGCTTCTGAATCTTAACTTACCAGAAAATGCTGACAACAGAGAAAGACATGCAAGGGTCCTTTAAATACAAGAGGATTGGTCAGGTAGGTCAGAATTCAAGTCAGAAAAGGTACACTTATCTCCATTTCTGTTACACAATAAGTATAACAGGCTGAAATGCCTTTAAAAAAGGTACTGCTGAAGTGTACATTTCTAGAATACTATTAGTTTGTAAGTATGTTCATACCTTTCCAAAATAATGAGGAAACTTCTGCTGGTCTTCAATAACATGGGCAAAGCCTCCTTGAAGACCAAAATCCACAGAGAAGTAAGGCAGACCTCTGGGTACCTAAATATAAACAGAGCATTTGTTAAAACATGGATATTGACTCAAGAAGTACAAAAGACTTGAAGAGGTCACCTAGTCTTTCACCTGGATATGTGGCAAGTCCCTCCACCTACCACCACCTACCACTCCTGTCTCCCAAGATAACTCGCGTATCTTTAGAGAAAGAGATTTAGAAACCAAACTTTCTTGTAAATTAATCTCAACCTATTATCAGGACCTGCTACTCTGAATCTCTAATGGCTATTCCTGAAGTTAATTCCTTCTGATTCTATATTCCATAAGAATCATGTAGGACAGGCCAGGGGAATAAATTACTAATTCTTTCATATATTCACTATCATCTCAAATATATAATTATATGATATAATTATAAGGTCTTAAAAATAATATTCATCTTCTATTCAAAAACAAGAAACAAAGGATCATGAATTTAGAGCCAGAAGATACCTTACAGATCTCCTAGTTCACCCAATCTTTATTTTATTGTTGGGGAAACTTAAGACCCAAAGGGCTATGTTTTCTCAAGGTCATAAGCAGTGGCAGAACCATAACTCAAACTGGGTCCAGAATTAAATGAAGAGAGCAACCTCAATTGCATTCTATATGCTGCTTTCTATGATCCCAAGCTGTTTCACCAAAACAAAATTTTTTAAAATTCTTCTTAACATCAATATCCTTTTGGTGATGCTATATAGATGCAAATCATGAATGATTCCTACATCTTAGAAATTACAACAGACCAAGAATCTATGCAGTGAGAAAAGATAAATTTTATCAGCAGTGGGTTACATAACCAATGAAGCAGACACAATACCCTGTGGAACCAGAAGGGATATAGAGCTTTAGGAAGAAGTACAAATAAGGTTCTTGTCCAGCACTGAGCTGACAGAAATTAAAATAATGTCAGAATAAGTCAAGCGTGTAACACTTTATGCTCAGATATACTTTAATCATTTAGAAAGACACTGGAAATTTGTTAACCTAAAAATTGTCCTTCTTTAGAATTATTCCCATATTCAACTTTTCATGATTTCATCCATAGATATAAAAAAATTCAATGAGCTGGGGGACTTACAGAGATCTTCTGGTTCAGTTTCCTATCTAGGACTACTCTCAAAGTATGTCCGGTGTAAGATTTGGGACATCATGGTAAAGACAACTGTTACCACCAATTTAAAAAAATTTATATTGAACTTTCATCTTTTAATTTTTCAAAAATTATTTTTCATTCATTTTGACTGAGTCTTTATCATCAGTCACATTGGTCACTGGTTCCAGAAAATTTATTTTTTGGCCATGGCAAAACATAAAAATAATTTATTAAACTATAAAGAAGTTGTGATTTGTATTGGTGGAAGGAGTTTCCAAATGGTGAAATCAGAGATCTTCTGAAGTACTGATTAAGTCAATAGTGTAAGATCTGAATGTCTACTTAATTTCAGCTTCTATTCAGATTTCATTTTCATTTAAAAATAAGTACTGATTGCCTCATTTTCCCAGAAAGTTATACTGATAACAAAGCAATGCTACTAAAAGAATTACAAAAATGTATTTTAAAATATTTGCTATTGCTACACAGCCTTCTCTACAATTTGTGAGTTACCAATAACAACAAAAATCTGTGACAGATTCCAATTTCCTCTCCTTTTATGAGCAATAAATTCATTCTTATCATGTAGGATGTTCAAGAAAAAAACACTTCAGTGACAACAGATGAATATTTTGAAAAATAACCCAAATTTAAATTAGCATTTCTATGCATTTGATTTGTTTTTGGAGAAATTAGAGAGCACATGACACAATAATTAATGTTTTCTGATCTGAAAAGCAATCTCCAACTTATGAACATGTCTTGATTCTAAAGTTCATTTTAGGGTCGGTTATTTAGCACCCAGAATATTTTTCCACAGAAAAATCATCATATAGGATGATACCAAATCAAAAAAGCCTGATTGGTTCACAATGCAGTTTAATTATAGTACTGTTTCACCTAGCTAACTTTTAACACATGGGAAAATGAGATCTAAGTCCAAGTATATAAAGGCTAGAAATGTGTATACTACCAATATGGTCTCAGAAGTGAGAAGCCAACCATTTCCTCAGCTCTTTCCCATTTCTTTTAACTGGTTCCACTAGGAAAAAGGAACAGAGAATAAGATTCTATGGAATGAGTTCTGGAAGCAATATTTGGGAGGTGGGGCCCAGGTGTCAAACTCTCAACACTTCAGAGTGCTGGTAAACCAGATTAAAATGTAACTGGGAAATATTTAACAAAATAAATAAAAATACAAGACAATATAGAAAATGTTAATTTGTAGTTTTCTAAGTTGATATGTATATGGCTTACAGGGATCCATTTCTATCAGAGTTTTATACTATTTCACTTGGTGATCTCTTAAGTTCCCATATAAATTCAATTATCTCTGCCTCTGTGCTGATGATTCTCAAATCCACTTATCCAGCCTTAGCCTCTCTATTGACCTCACATGTAGGCATATTAAACTCAAGATGTCTAAAACTGATCTCATTATGTTCCCCTCCAAACTTTGCCTCCTACCAAACTTCTCTACTATGATAAAGCGCACCACCACCCTTCCAGTTCCCTAGGTTCACAACCTGGGTGCTATCTTAGACTTCTCATTCTCTCTCACCACCCATACCCTCATAACCCAATGCATTGTCAAGGCCTGTTGATTGTACCTTTGCAACATCGCTCAGATACATCCATTTCTCTCCTCAGATTTTGTCACCATGCTGCTGCAGGCCATTATCATTTCATATCTGCACTATTATAATTGCCTACTGATAGGTTTGCCTGCCTAAAGTCTCTCTCCAATCCGGTACATCCTCCATTCAGTCATCAAAGTGCCTATCCTAAAGTACAAGTCTGAGTATCTCTCTCCCATATTAAATAGACTGCAGTGACTACCTATTACCTCCAGGATCAAATACAAAATTCTCTATTTGGCATTGAAATCCCTTCATAACATAAACCTCTCCTACCCTTCCAGTCTTTTTACACTTTACTCCACAACAGATAGTCTTAAATTCCACGACATTGACCTCCTTGCTGTTTCTTGAGTAAGATATTCTCAGCTGTTAGCATTTTCTCTGTCTGTCCCCCATTTTCTCTGGCTATCTCCTTTTATGTTGTTGCTGCTGTTATTTTTTGCTTTTTGGAGGGGAGAAGGCAGGGCAATTAGGGTTACATGGCTAGTGTTAAGTGTCTGAGGCTGGATCTGAACTCTGGTCCTCCTGACCCCAAGGCTAGTTTTCTATTCACTGCCCCATCTAGCCGCCCCAAGGCTATTCTCTTCTTCATCTCTACTTCCTGGCTTCTTTGACTTCCTTCAAGTCCCAGCTAAAACCACACTTTTAACAGGAAGTCTTTTCCAATTTATCTTAATTCTAAGGCCTTCCTTCTATTGATTATTCTTATTTAACCTGTATATAATTTGTTTGTACATATTTATTTGCATGTTGTGTTCCATAATAAATTTTTATCTCCTCTAGGACAGGGACTATCTTTTGCCTTTCTTTGCATCTGGCATAAAGTAGGTACTTAACAAATGCTTACTGAATCACTGACTTGGCTGGGAAGAATAAGGAAGCTCCTCCCATTCATGACATTGCCACACCATGAGCTCAGGGTGATGGTAGCAGATATTCATTTACTAGATTTTTAAAAAAAGAACGGTCTATATAAAACCAGCATCAAATACAGTTCCTGGGAGAGTACGTGCTGAATAAATGCTTACTGATTTGTAAAACAGTGGTTGGCAAGCTGAAGCCCATGGGCCAGTAAGTCAGTCAATAAGTTAAATTACTATGTGCCAGGCACTGTCCTAAGCAATGGGCCAAATTTAACCTACCTTCTGGTTTTATACAGCCATGAACTAAGAATGTTTTTTTTCTTTTTTGTGGTTTACCATTAAGCTTTCCCTTCTCTTCCCTTCCCACATCAATACCCAATGCTGCAGAAAACCAAACCAAACTTTAAACCAACACCTTGTACATATATCAGAATACGATCCAAACGGACATTTTTCTTTTGGTTCTGACACGTAGTTTTATTGGTAAAGGGAACTTTCTTTACTAATGCAAAAAAAGCGACTGGCTGGCATCCCACAGTTAAGCAGCTAAAGTGAGTTAACGTGTTTCAGGTTGAACAGCCAGGGTACGTCAGAAGCGGGACTTGAGTAAGATTTCTCTGCCTCTGAAGCTGGCGCTCTCACTGCCACGCCAACCATGAAACCTCTACAAATCAAAGATCACCAAGACATAGGCGGTCACTTAGTTTTTAAAAACTGAAGGAAAATGTATAAAGGTAACTTTTATAACTACAGCTAGGAAAAAAACCTTAAAGGATAGAAATGATAACAACAGATCAAATAAATAACATGATTATATAAAATTGAAAAACTTTTACACAATCACACAATTAAGATTTAAAAAAGTAAACTATCAATGTGAAACACCTTTGCACTAAATATATCTTATTAAGACCTAATGTTTAAAATATATGGAATTTATACAAATACGTAAGACCAAGGAGATAATGTTCAAAAGATATGAATAATAGTTCTCAAGAGAAGAATTACAAACTGTTAACAACAATATGAAAGATTCTGTCAAATTATTATTAAGAAATATATACATTAATAGAACTCTGAGGCTTTATTACACACCTAACAGAAATAGTCAATGCTGGGGGGGCAGAGAGGCCTGCATAAAGACAGCCATACTGGGGTGGCTAGGTGGTGCTGTGAATAGAGGCTCAGCCCTGGAGTCAGGAGGACCTGAGTTCAAATTCGGCCTCAGAAACTTAACACTTACTAGCTGTGTGACCTTGGGCAAGTCACTTAACCCCAACTGTCCTGCCTTGTCCCCTCTAATAAAAGCAAAAAAACCCAAAAGAATACAAAGATAGCCATACTAATACCTTAAGTTTGTGGAGAATTGGTCCAGCCATTCTGGAACTGCAAGTTTGTGAGAGGGAAAAGGTGGTAAAAATATCTATAGATCTCACTGCTGAGTATAGAACCCAAAGAGGTCAAAGACAGAAAAAAAGGTTCCAAATATATAAAAATACTGATAGCAACAATTTTTGCCAAAGCAAAAACCTGAAAACATGCTATGTGTCTATCAATTGTGGAATATTTAAACAAAGTATAGCATGAAGTAATTAATTATTATTGTGGCTATAGGCAAATAAATATAAGGAATATAGAGAAAAATATAAAGACTTAAATGAATTGATGTAGAATAAAGTATGCAGAATCAGGAAAAAATAGTCAATAAAAACAATACATAACTGGAAAGAATAAAATAAAACCTAATGCTATTTAGTTATAGTGATCAAGCTTGGAGAGATGAGAAAAATGAAATTAGGTGGAAACTATGGGTATGGAACATCAGATATTCTGTCAGGTGTGGTTTATATGCTTTTTTTCTGAATTTTAAAAAATTATTTGTTATGAAAGAAAATTCATTGGGTAGGAAGAGAAAAAGAGTATTTGGAAATGAGTTAAGTCATTTTGTTTTGGTTTTTGCTATTGCTGAAGCAACTGAGGTTAAGTGATTTGCCAGGTTCACAAAGCTAGCAAGTGTCTGAGGCTGGATTTGTACTCAGGTTCTTCTGACTCCAGGGCAAGTGCTGTATCCAGTGTGCCACTTACCTGCCTCTATTTGTAAATGAATGTTCTTAAAAAGAACCGTGGGTCAATAAAGCTTTTTTTTTAAGTTATTAAGAAATATTGCCAAAGGCAAAAAAAGTCATTCCAGATCAGAAACACAAGCGAAGGAAGAATGGCCCAACAGAGAGAATACCTGATGTAGGATCAGAAAACCTGAATTTTGATGTCAGCTCTATTACTTCCTGGATATTACCCAAGGAAAGTCACTTGTCAATTTTTCCTTCTACAAAATAAGTGGTTAGGATTAGATGACCTCTAAAGTTCCTTTCATCTGAGAACGGGCATTTAACCTATTTATATGTGGATGATATGTTATGTATAAGCTGATTCTACCACGTAGGCATAGGTGCAGCAGATGAGATGCCCCAAATATTATAAATGAAAAGTCATAATGTAGGGGCAGCTAGGTGACGCAGTGAATAAAGCACTGGCCCTCGAGTCAGGAGGACCTGAGTCCAAATCTGGCCTCAGACGCTTGACACACTTACTAGCTGTGTGACCTTGGGCAAGTCACTTAACCCCAATTGCCCTCCAAAAAGAAAAAAAAAGTCATAATGCTTTATAATTTTCATAATATATAGTAACTACTATTAAGAAATAAGGCAGATACTTACAGATTTTCGGATATCTCTTGAAGATAGATCAATTAATTTCTTGTTCATGGACCACTCTTCATCAGATTCCATTATAGCTTTCTAAGAAAAATTATTTTGAGATTTGAGAACATGATACAAAAATAAATATAAGAAGGTAGCTTAAAAGGAAATAATGTAAACTATCAATAGGACTACTGTTCTGAATGCATAAGCCTTAATTTAGTCATCTGAAATTATTTTATGTGGCTTAAACATTTTAAAAATCAGAATTTAATGCTTTATATCACCTTCTTAACTTTTATATTAACATTAGCGCAACTTTTAGGACATAATTACCCTTAATAAGAATTTTCAATTTAATGTTAAACATAATAGGTCACATCACATCCAACTATGTTCAGAGAAATCTTCATATGAATTCATTAGTTAAGTAAACTGCTCATTTTTCAAATATTTGAAAAATTAACTTACAAGCCTTTGGGACTCAAAGCTACATGATTATTTCTGCCTATATAATAAAGCAGAAAATTAAACGGAGAGATACAAAAACAGGAAATATTCAGGAATGTAAAACTGGTGCTTCTTCCTAGGTCAACAAGATATAAAACACTTGATACTTACCAAATAGCTGACTGAAACAAAATATGACAAAATTATTTCCATTCCCATTCTGTAGTTATATCCCTATTAAAACTGAAAATATCTCAACATGAAATCCTGACATGAGTAAGCAAGGAGCAATGAAAAAAATGAAAACAAAACAAAACAAAACCAAACAGTGGGTTTTGGTGTCAAAGGACATGGGTTCAAATATTAGCTCTGCTTCTTCCTATGTGTATGGCCTGTGTAAGTTACTTAACATTTCTGGATTCAGTTTTCTCATCTACAAAATAAGGAAGTAGGATTAAATGACCTTTGAAGAAACTTGTATTTCTAAATCTTTGTTCTTAATGAAGATTCAAAGAGTACAATTTAATTCTGTTAAGTTACTGTGCTACCGTGCATCAAGGATATGTGCTTAAAACATGTTCTAAAAGCTCTTCAACATTATAATGGAAAAAGTGTGTGCAATAAGACTCTGCCAGATATGAGTGTGAGTCCTGGCTGCACAAATGATTTTCTTTGTGGCCCCAAGAAAGGCAATCTCTAGGATTTAGTTTCCTTCTCACTACTATGAGGGAGTTATACTAGAATAACTCTGGGTCGTTTCAAATTCTAACATTTTATGATTTTGTGAAATATAAACATTTTATCAAAAGTAATTGTATCTCTAGTAACAAAATAAATAATTTAGTGGAGAGAGTAACACATAATTTTTACAAGAAAATATATCAGATGATATAATTAAATTATCATTTACTGTCTGGTAGGTCCTGGATCAGAGGTAATTGATTATAAAAGCCATGGATGCCTAATGAACCATCAAGAGAGATCATTATAGAAATCCAAAAATCAAACATGATACTGCCTATACAATATCACTTGATACAATATATTTAACAAAATAAATGACATTTTTATTTGTTGAAAATTAAGTATTAAGCATTTTTATTAGTTATCCAAAAACCCTGGAGCCCTAGAAGAGATGCTGATATATCACCTAGCCTAATATTATAAAACAATAGTTAGAATTTTGATTTTTTTCAATAAATTTTCAATAAAAGGGTTGAATTTTTTAAACTAGTCCTTTGTTGACCTATTATTGTATAAAAATATCTTTATTAGATGTTATATCAATGAATTTTAAATTTCATGCTGTCTAAAAATATTTCACTCCTTGATTCTACTTCTTCTCTTCAATTTACAAAACACAGCTGATGCTTGGACAATAGGCTAGAATGTAAGGTCACTGGAGCTTTTAAACATTCAGTATGGCACCAATCTCAGCAGCATAAACAAATGAGTATTTTTTAAAAAGGTGTTCAGATTTTTTTTTGATAGTGACAACTTAATCAGCTAATGACTATCATCAATTTATTGCAGTCCAGAAATGTAAGTCAAAGCCTAAAGATATGATTTCTTTTGTCAAGAATTATCACGAATGTCTATGAACTGAGAAGATACTACAATAATTCATCCTGGAATTTTCAATTTATACTGTTTATACTCTGCTACTTTGGCTCCTCTGCAAATTATTAGTGCTCTAGAGCTACGACAACACTTTTTACTTGAGAATATTCTAAAGTAAAATCTTAGTTCCACATGAGGAACATAAAACTGGAAACACAGTCGACTACTTTATATTATTGCTACTAAAAGACCAGTATAATTTGATGCGAAAAAACTTGTAACTTCTTGTGCCAGTTTTTCAGGATATAACTTGTTTATTATATTGAATCTCATTCAATGATTAATTTAACAATAAGAAATAAATGTGATGAGCATATAAAGAAAAAATGAGAAACAAGATCCAGAAAACTGTACTGCCAGTAGGGTGTTACACGGAAAAAAATGGAAGCATTGGAGAATTTATCTTCATATACCTTAAAGTAGATGGGAGCCATATCTCCAACTTCCTTTGGGAGAGGAATACACTCGTAAACCATGTGATATCGTTTGTTCATACTCATATTTGTTTCTAAAAAGATGCAGTCTAGTTCTTTATCTTCAAACATCCTCACCAGTGCCTTTCTGAAACTCTGAAAAGAAGATGTATATAAATAGAAAACATAAATTCCACTCAAAAATATGAAACAGTAAAAACAAATTTCTCATTGTTCCCACTGTTACCAAGGGGCAAAAGTAGTGAGAAAGGCAGGCGTATAATTAAGATTAAACATGAAGAATATAAAGAAAATGGAATGGCTTTTATGAAATAATACAAAACAAAACAAAAAATAATACCAGAACTGAAAGAATAAAGTACACGGTGAAGAGGAACAAACAAAGAATCGTGATCAAGATTTAAAAGGCAGTAACTGGAATTAAAGCCTTATGTAGCTCCCTCCCTCCTTTAGTGAAGGTCATTGATCAAAGTTGTTAAAATCAGTGAAAATATTAGTAAGCATGACAACCATTCTTAAGAACTGTACAATGTTATATTGCACTGACAGTGACAGTTTAGATTTCAACAGCTTCACATATTTTATTTTTAAAAAAATTGATAGCTTTTGTTTTTATATCGCCTATATTTCCTACTGCATATCTCCCCATCCTTCCCCAGAGAGCCGTATTTTATAATAATGTATGAATAAAGGAAAAACTAAATGTTCCATAAAACTAAACAACAGCAAGAAAAATCAGTTGTTATGTGCAATACCCTTTATCCAGAGACTCCCCTCCACTTCTACAAAGGACAAAAGGGGGATATCTTCTCATATCTCTTTTTTCAGATCAAGGTTGGTCAATATAAATTCTACAACATTCAATTTCAATTATTTGTTGTTCTTTCCATTTTCACTGTTTTAATCTTTGTGTACATTGTTTTCTTGACTGCTTACTTTGTATCAATTCACATACATTTTCATGTGTCTCTGCATTCATTATATCCATGGTTTCTATATCATATCCTTTGGTTCTATGAGGCACAGTAATAGTCTGTAACAGTCATGGATCATAATTTGTTTAGCCATTCCCCAATGAACAGGCTTCTACTTTTTTTCCAGTTTTTTGCTATCACAAAAGTGATGCTATAAATATTTTGCTATATATGGACTCTTCCTTTTTGTTACTAAACTTTTGGGAGCATGTCTTTCAGTGCTTCATATCCTTTCACAGAGTCAAGTGGACACAAATACTGCCCAATTTTTTTTTTTTGTCACATAACTAGAGATAGCTTGAGGAGGAAGAAGAGGAGGAGGAAGAGGAGGAGGAGGAGGAGGAGGAAGAGGAAGAGGAGGAAGAATTAGGCTAAAAGTCTCAGATAGTCCACATCCTAGGATCAGGCAAGTCACCTTTGGCCTAAAGGTTACATACTGGATACCAGAAAAACTAGAGAGTCCTAATTTTAATCAAGGTGACCAGAGTTTCTTCTAAAATACTATCAAGGGAACATAAATATGAAACTTAAGGTAAAACCCTATTAAAAATAACACCATCAATAAGTCTAAGAAACAAAAAATAACTCTCAATCATTCAGTACCCTTAAGGAAGAAGATACTCTCTTTAGATACTGCTTCTTCACATAAAAGCAACTGAGTACAAAGGACAATTCATCAGGATACTCTAGCCTGATGGGAATATTAGTTAGAAACATTAAGCTTTCTCTGTACTGATTGGACATTCATCAAGCATTCCTCAGCTTTTACAATCTTACCTCCAAATTACTCACTTAGGAGGGTATTTGTAACAATTCTCAGGATAAATGAATCAATTTCACATTTGGAAAAGGTCTCAGTGGACACACACAAAAAAAGAATTCTAAGAACATATCCAACAAATTATCATATAATCCCTGTTTGAAGATCTCCAACGAGGGGAAACCTACCACCTCCTAAAGGAGCCTATGCTACCATGGACACTTTCTACTTTTCTAATTCTATAGAAGTTATTTCCTGACATCAAGCATAGATGCGCGCCTTCAACCTACTGCTTCAAATTCTTTGGACCTTTAGGGCCAAACAGAACAAAGCTAATCCCTCTTTCACACTACAACCCTTCAAATACTTGAATATATCTCTCATATAACGAATCTGTCTTCTCCAGGCTAACTCATACAGTGTGGATTTGAGACATTTCAACATTCTGGCTGACTTCTTTGAAACTTTGACTTCTTCAGCTTTCAGTCTTTCTCTAAAACGTTGTACCCAGAACCAATTATAATATCTACACATGTTCCTACAAGAGCAGGTAATATCAGAACTATCACTTACTTATTCCTAGAAGGTATTCCTCTTTTAAGGCAACCTAACACTGCATTAGCTTTTTCTGGCTGTCATGTGACACTGATGATTCATATTGAGTATTCATTCCAATAAAATGCCCAGATTTTCCTAAATAAACGATTAGCTAACCATGTCTTCCCAATTTTTTACTTGTTAAATCCATTAGAGGGGTGGGGGAGGTTTAAGTAGGGTACAACATATACAACTTTAGATGGCAAAGTAAAAGCAAGGACTTGCTCAAGCTCACCCCCAAACTCCTCCAAATATTTGTAAAAAATTACTTAAAAATACACAACTTTATATTTACCAACATTAAATTTTATCTTAATAGAGTCTGTATACCATTCCATCTTTGTCAGTCAATCATCGACAAGCAATTAATGTGTATCTATGTGTCAGGCACTATGCTAGGGTCTGGGGATACAAAGACAAAAACAACAACAACCAGTTCCTGCTCTCAAACACTTTGCGTTCTTTGAGGGAACCATGTATGGATATATGCATATACAGAAAAAATACAATGTCATTCAATCCAAATTATGTAGGGAGAGAGGGCTTGGAAGTTGGGAGCTGGGGGTAGATTCAGGAAAAGCATAGAGGGTAGTGCTTGAGCTGAGTCATAAAGGAAATGAAACATTCTAAAATTTCATTTCGGAAATGAAGGATTATAAAAGTCAAAGAGAGGAGTTTATACTGGATAAAAGAAACAACAGGGAGTCACAGTAAAGTGACTTGGTAAGACCTGCAGTTAAAGAAATTACTTTGGAAGATGTATAAAGGGTGGACTGGAGAAGGCAGAGAAATTAAAGCAAGAAGAACAAGGAGACTATTGACACCATCCAGGAGAGAGATGATAAAGATCTAACAAAGGATGCTAACCATGTGAGAAGAGAAAATGGGATCAATGAGAGATGTTGTGGAGACAGAAATAACAAATTTGACAAATAACTGGATGTATGGGTTGAGGGAAAGTAAGAAGTTAAGGATAATACTAAGGTAACAAACCTGGGTGACTGGAAGGATGGCAGTGTCTTTGACAGAAATGGGGAAGTTTCTAGAAGCATTAGAATGGGAGAAAAGAAGTTCTGCTTTGGACATGTTGGGTTTTTTTTAAAATTAAATTTTGTGTTTATTTTTAGATTACAACATCATTTCCACAAGATTTTGAGTTACAAATTTGCTCCCCGTCTTTCCCCTACCACCCACCCTAAAACAGCAATCCCACTGAATACCTCCTCCCCCAATCTGCTCTCTCCTATATCCTCCACCATAGACGCAGCAACTTTCAGGTAGGGCAAGAAGGATCTCCATACCCCAGTACTTGTATATCTTATTTCCCAGCTGCATGTAAATAATAATATATTTTTTTAAAACATTTGATTTTAAAACTTTGAATTCCAGAAATTCTTTCCCTTTTTCCCTCGTCACCCACTCTTACCAGGAAGATAAGCAATTCAATATAGGCTGTACATTTGTAGCTATACAAAACATTTTCACAGTGGACATACTGTGAAAGACTGACTATATTTCCCTCCATCCTATCCCACCCCCCCCGTTCTATTTTCTACTTTGACCCTATCCCTTTTCAAAAGCATGTGCTTCTAGCCACCCTCCCCCCCATCTGCCCTTCTATTATCCCCCCTCTTATCCCCTTCTCCCCTACTCTCCTA
>CM053582.1:172682908-172740104 GCA_028627135.1 Pseudochirops cupreus
TGACATAGGAGAGAATAGACTGGGGGAGGGGGGAAACACTGGGATGGCTGTTTTGGGGTGGTGGGCGGGTGAAAGACGGGGAGAAAATATGTAACTCAAAAAAAATTTAATAAAATAAATTTATTATTAAAAAAAATAAAGTAAAAAAAAAAAACACAGGTGCTCCAACAGCCAGCACCACACCATCCATAAATGGAACCATCAGTTACAGCGAATGGAGAAGTTTTGAATGCTGTGGATAAAGTTCATTTACCTTGGTAGTGTACTTTCCAGGGATATACACATTGATAATGGGCATGCCAGAGCTAGCTCAGTGTTTGGGAGGTTCCAAACAAAAGTGTGGGAGAGAGGTGTTAGGTTGACTACGAAACTGAAGATCTGCAGAGCCTTTGTGCTGAGCTCATTGTTGTATGCCTGTGAAACTTGGACAGTATATCAGCACCATGCCAGGAAACTAATAAAAAAGTACACATATACAAATAACTATATACAGTAAAGAAGTTGATGTAAAACAGGTGTAGACATAGTCCTTTGAACAGTTTGGAGGGAGCAACTCCCTACTACTGGAAATGAAAGGAGGAATGGAAAAGTTAGGAGAGGAGGATCATCTAAACTAGGCCTTGATAGAAGGGAAGGAATTCAGCAGCTAGAGATGAAACTAAGGGGGTGGGCATGGGGATATACATTCCAAGTATGAAGGTTAGCATGGTTAAGAGCAGGAGAGAAAAGGAAAAATAGATGAGTTGAGATGTGTTCTTGGTCTTGTATAAGGCAGGGGACTTCTGTAGGAAACATTCAAACAAAGTTATTGATTCAATTCAATTCAAACATTTAATTCTCAACTGCAAGGCTCTGTGTTGGGCACTGGGAATACAAATACAGATGAACTGCTTCAAGAAACTTAAATTGTGTGGGAGTAAATACAACATAGAATAAAATTGATACAGAATTTTGTACCAAATTGATACAATTATTATAGTATCACATTGACTCATACCAAAGAGTAAATGGTGCTGTGCTTTGTCATTTGATATTAATATAAAAGCCTTTACTTTTTTCTTTGTTTCTAAAACTTAAAATTGAGTTAGGAATTTATTTCACACATATTTGAAGATAAATTGAATTAAGGGTTTTAAAGAGTGTTTTAATGGTTTTAAGGAATGCCCGACTTGGAGTCAGGAAAAACTTGCCGTGTAATATTCTTGTAGATACTGGATTTTAAAAAAAATGCTTTCATTTTATTTTTTAGTTTATGGAATAAAACAAGCATTTCCATAACATATACAGTACAATAAAATGATTGCACATGAAACAGCATATCTGTTATGTATAACTTGCTCTTTTAAATCTATAATAAAATTATCCTGCTTCCTTTTTTTTCTTCCTTCTGCTCGTTCCGCCCTAGAGATGGCTACCATTAGACAGAAATATATGTGTACATGTATGTATGTATACACATACATATATACACACATATATGTATATATAGATAATTATTCTATGCAAACTTCTATTAGTTCTTTCTCTGTATGCCAATAGCCTCTTTCTGTATATGTCCTTTATAGTTAATTTGGATATTCATAATAGTTGAAATGACTTATTCTTTCAATGTTGTTCTTAAAACAATATTGTTCTTACTATATATTATGTTCTCATTTCACTCTTCATTATTTCGTGCAAGTCTTTCCATGTTTTTCTAAAATCATTGAACTCATCATTTCTTATAGCACAGTAGTATTCCATCACAATCATATACCACTTGTTCAGCCATTCCACAATTGATGCGCATCCCTGCAATTTCCAGTTCTTTGCCACCACACGGAGAGCTGCTATAAACACTTTAGAATATATAGATTCTTTTCCTTTTCCCCTAATCATCTTTGGGAATACACCTAGATGCTGTGTTAATATGGGTGAGGCACATTATCTCTCTGAGCCTGTTGCCTCATTCATTAAATGAGGTTAATAATACCTGTACTACTTACCTGACAGGGCTGTGAAACTCAAATGAGAAAAAGAATATAAAGCACTTTGCAAGGCTTATAGTGTTATGCAAAAGTCAGCTGCTATTATTACTCCCATTTTAAAGCATTTTCAGGTAATGACATTCCCTCTAGAGTGTAACCTTTAGTTACAGAGCAATTACTAATGGTTGAGAAAAAGGATAATCTAATATGAAATCATATGTTATGAGTTAAATTATAATTTTAATCACCCTCCTAGGTTAAATATTTAAGTAATATTTAGGTGCTTGACTTATACATAGCTTCTCCAGAATATAAAGACTGAATTATATTTACAGTTGAGACAATGATTGCATTGTTTTATAGGTATAGACAAGATCTATCATTTCTAGAGACATTCATTTCAACACATTTATTTAGTATCTTATTGTGAAGAGCACTGAGTTAGGTGTTGGGGGAGAAACAAGATTTAGACAAGAACTAAATACAGACCTTCCAATCTAATAGGTGCGTGATATAGGATAAATAATTTTAATACAAAGTAACACATACATGCATTGTATACCAAAACACAGGGCTTTTTGAGTTATGGGAAGGTTAGGAGAGAAAGATGATTACCAAGCTTGGGAAACATGGCATAAATAAAAAATACATTTCTGACATAATATCTGGTTTGCTAAATCTACACTGGTGCTGGGTATTCCTTCCCTTGTAATTTTAAGATTTCAGTGTTGCTCTATTTCACCCAATGGACCAGGAACTATTAACAGATGCAAAATTATGCAGGATTCTTATGTTCATAGTGCTGGGAACAATTTGTGGATTACTTTGGGGACATCATACAAAATACTCTTTTATCATCCATTTTTATTTCTTCAAATAGTTAAATAATGCCTTCCAAATCCAGAAACATAAAGAATTGATTATTCATGTAAATGTCTTCTAGATTAAGATGCTGCATAAAGTATATAAAATAGTCTGATAAGCCTAAACAAAACACAATTTGGAAGGTAAATGAGAAAATTTTCAGTTGCAAGGGAACTCAGTAGCCAGCTCCTTCAACTCATACCTAAAAAAAGGATTCTCTCTATAGTAGGCCTGCACAACCTGCTGCCCATGGACCACAGGTTGTGCAGTTCTGCTTTACAGCATACCCGACTAGTGGTCATTCAGATTTTGCTCAAAAACATGTAGTTGGGAGAACATTGTTTCACTCTTAATCTTTTCTTTACCTTGAGCCTGGATTTATCTGTTTACAGCCCCCAGTACAGCTCTATCCATTCCTCTTAGTCTTACTCTTTGGGGCTGAATAGAACAAAGTTAATCTCTTTTCCACATTACACACACACACACACACACACACACACACACACACACACACAGCGATAGCTATTATGTATCTCTTCTACTCTTATAATGTTCTTTCTCTAGGCTATTTGAGTTAATACAGGTAAAACACTTTAGACACTTTAAAATGCTATAGAAATTGGTAGCTATTATTACAATTAAATATCTCTGCTTCCTTCATATAGCACTAGCTCAAGACCCTTCTCCATCCTGGTTAGCCTTCACCTGAACATGCCAGTTAGTTTATATCCTACCTAAAATGTGGCACTGGATTCAATAATTTATCTTAGATGTCATCTGATGAAGATACAAGAAGACTTTTGCTTTTTTTCCCCTGCATGTTATGCCTCTCATTGCATCCTAGGATTATATTAGTATCCTTGGTTTTCATATCACATTATTGATTCATATTGAGCTTTGTATGTAAGGAGAATTTTGTTATCCTTTTTAGAGTTTAATTTCTCAGGATCCACGGTCATGGCAATGTCCAGTTTCCGGGTATTAGATAGTAACTCCCACAATAGCTCCAAGGATCCTAGATAGTAATTCCTGGAATCATAGTGGTAGACAGTCCTACTGAGAATGTGTAGTGAGATATAGGGGTGACATAAGTAATATTTACTGCATTTGTGCTGAATAATACTGCTAACAACCTGTGAGCTTAATGTTGGCAAAATGCCCTTTTTGTCCATTGCCCTATAAAGCAAGTGGACACTGGTCAGTGGGTGGGGAATCCAGAGGGGAACCCATGATACATGTGCCTGCATCAACTGGCCCTCATTGAGGCTTAAGTGGATTTAGGGGAGTGCACAAGCTGGAATGCTGTGCCTATCTCAATTGACCCCAAAGAGATGTAGGGGTAGTTGCCCCCCCTTCTTGTCAGCCCCTGTGAGAAGTGTGATTAGGGAATATTGTAGGAGTTGGTGCTCTCATTATCAGCAACTCCCTTTTGATGAGACTAGACTAGAATAAAGTAAAATTATTAACTGCTTCTAAGCTGTCTTCCTGTCCTCCTTATCTGACCAGATCAAAAGCAGACCTGTTAGAGGTGGGAGTTCCAAACTCTAATGTCTCATGTATATTTTCTTTGAAACAAACTTGTAATCCCCTAGATCTTTTTCATAATAACAGTTACCTCTTGAAACTTCTTCCATCTTATACAGGGTGTCCCAAAAGTCTTAGTGCAGTTTTAAGCTTCAATAACCTCAGAAATATAAGTGCTACAATCTCATTTAAAAAAACACTTGAAATGTTGATTAGCTAAATTTTAAAATATTGACAAGTCTCTTATTAAAATTCAGCATAATTGTTTGTCTTGTGCTATACTTCATTTTGGTCAATTTTCAAACTTTGCAAAAACTCTCATCAGCTTCTACCCAGTGATTGAAAGGATTGCATTTGTAATCTTAGCCTTAAGATCATCCAAATAACTAGGTTTTGATGTATATGCAATAATTCTGATCACAAGAAAAAGGCTAATGGTGATTGATCAGGTGACTAAAGTGGATAAGTAAGGGGACATCCTCTCCCAATCCACCAGTCTGGGAAAGTATCATCCAGAAACTGTGGTAAATGCAAAGTATAATGAGAAGGTGCCTTATCTTATTAAAATGAAAAATCTGTTATTCAAAATTCGCAAAGTCCAATAAGGTATAAAAAAGAAATTTAAGTGGTAAAAAAAATCAAATGATGACTTTTCTACATTTGTGGTGTTCTTCTGAAGTTATTAAAGCTTAAAACTGCACTAAGAATTTTGAGACACCCTGCACTTATGAAATTGATTTTTTTGAACCTAGATGTGAGACTTGATATTTATACTTTTAAAGTTCTTCTTATTAGATTCAGCCCAGTGTTAGGATTTTTTAAAATCTTGTGCTCTAGTGAGTTAGATATTTCTCCCACATTTTGTGTAAGTGGCAAATTGGATTAGTATGCCAACTATGTCTTTATCTGAGTCTTTGATGAGAATGTTAAACACTACAGGGTCAAGCATAAGAAACTACCTTTCAGATTGTCCTTCACTTCTGTGTATTTGTGTTCTTAATTAGTTGTTCTTTCTTTTGTCTCTTTGGTAAGATTCACCACCATGGATTCAAGTTTTTCTGTTTTCAACAAATATTTCTTCTATACAGGCTATAAATTCTGCTTTCATTTTTCTTGTTTCTCTCTTAAATCATTTAGGAATAGCTTCTTGTTATTCCATGCTCACATGGGAATCCACAAGGTCCACTGCCTCTCATCTGGTGCTGATTCATTTTCCTTGGCCTTGCAATATTTATCCAAATATGTTTGGGGTCATTTAGATGTCCTGGAGACCAGCTACCCTTCTGTTATTAATATATTCTCTGTTGATTTATCAGCTTATACTTTAGGTTTTAAACTAATTTTTTTTTGCTCCTGAGATCTTTGGGTAATTTGGCATTCTCATTAAAGACTTGGATAAAGATAGCTTGGCATGCTGACCCAATTGAGTTCTTTTGCTTGTTGCCACACAATTATGGTTTGAGTACAGCAAGGGAATTGAGCAGATTCCAGACTATGAGCCCATGGGTCACATTGTGCAGCCCTGCTTGAGTGTGGGGTTTGGTGGGGGAGGAATTAAATTGGGAATTATGGACTAGCTTTTTCACCTGTTTATTCATAGGTTGTTTCCTTTTAAGAGTTCTTGGTGCTTTTGCCCAAGAAGATAGCTTCACTTGTCTTACTTTTTGTGCAAAATTCTGGATGCTTGCAATATTTTTTCCTTTATTTTGGAAACTGGAATTTGGCTATGACATTACTGGGAATTTTTAGTTTGCAGTTCCTTTCAGGAGGTGACTGGTGGATTTGTTTTCTTTTCCCTTTGCTCTCTGTCTGGTTCTAATTAATATGTTCATTTTTCTGTTATGATTTCTCAAAATATGGTATGCAACTCTTGTTTTTTCATAGTTTTCAAGAAGTGCAATAGTTATTAAAATATCTCTATTTGTTTTCCGTATTACTTTATTTTTTAGTAAATATATTTCTATTTTTTCCCTATCTTTAAACTTTTTTCTAATATTTTGTGTAGTCTCACAGAATTATTCAGTTCTGAATACTCCATACTATCTTTTTAGAATCCACTTTTTGGATAAGGTGTTCCGTCTTCTATTCTAAGCTATTTGCTTTCCAATTTTTAATCTAGAGCTTTAATTTCCTTATAATTTCCCTTTTTAATCTTTATTATTTAGTGCTTTATTTTTGTTAGCTGCTATTATGATCATTATGGCTTAACTAATTTTTTCTCTGAGGCTCGCTCTGCTTGCAGTATTATGGGAATACGCTCTCTTCCTTCTTTTACCTTTTGGGATACTCTTAACCCAGCATATTTCTTTATTGTAATTGGTGTCTTCTGTTTTTTATGTATTTTTCACCCATTTGTGCAATTTAATTTTGTGTTTTGGCCAATCATCTTTGGACTGTTGGCTGAATTGGAAGGACTTTAGTTTGGACCTGCTCCCTCTGTAATCTGAGGACTGCTGCCAGTCTGGATGAAATGGCTCATGTTGGGCCGAATTCTCTGCTTAAACTTTGATTTTTTTTTCCTGTTTCCTGGTGGTCCATTTTGGGTTCAGGGGTCAGTAGGCTTCTTTTTCTTCTTTGCAGGATCTTCATTCAGGTATTGTTTCAGTTCCATACTATAGCCCTTTTAATCTCCAGTGGGACATTGACAATAATTCTGACCAGAGACTCGGACACAACCCTTCTGGTGTTGGCACCTAAATGCTGTGGCTCTCAGTGCTCTGTGTAATGAACATATGACCAGGCTTTGTTTCACTAATCAATGACCTTTGGGGCTTGGTTTTGGTTCTGCTTCTGTTTTTACACTCTAGGGCATGAATCTAGTGTCA
The DNA here is from genome assembly GCA_028627135.1 of Pseudochirops cupreus. NCBI lineage: Eukaryota > Metazoa > Chordata > Mammalia > Diprotodontia > Pseudocheiridae > Pseudochirops > Pseudochirops cupreus. Next base: position 172,690,089 of record CM053582.1, read on the forward strand.
GACACCTGATTATTAGATCTAATACTTCTGTTTAGAATCTGGGTTACCTTTAGGCCTTTTTGCAGACATTTGCCCTATTTCCTATCCTTTCCTTGCTTGCCTTTGATCCTGGAATTACCAGAGTTTACACTGGTTTTCCTGATATGACCTCCCTTCACTTCCATTGCTTTGAAATTTATATGAAACTTATATGAGCTGACATTCCTTCAACATTTTATGCTTTTGTCTTAATTGGACATCTCAACTCACTCATTTTTACAGATGAGGAAATGAACCCAGAGATTGCTTCTTCATAGATAGTAAGAAGTAGAATTGATAAATGAGCTCAGATTTTCTGAATCCAAATTGAAGACTCTCTCCACTCTCACCAACATGAATGTAGGTCAGTGGTTCTCAACCTTCCTAGTGTCACCACCCTTTAATACTCATATGTGGGCATATCTGCATGCGGGCGGACCCGCCTGGAGACAAATAGAGGAGCAGTGTCTTGGTTCCTAAAACCTTTGGAAATATGTTTTCCGATGGTCTTAGATGACCCCTGTAACGCCTGTGAAAGGGTTGTTCGACCCCCAAAGGAGTTGTGACCCACAGGTTGAGAACCGCTGATGTAGGTTATCACCTTCCTTTTTTGTTATCCTTTTGAGTTACCTACAATTTTGATTCTTCAAAAATCCCCGTGTTCTATTATTAGCAGCCATATATATCATTCCTGGGAGAATATCAGTATTTAAAAGATTGGTTTTTGTAGCATTGAGGAACTTGAGATTTTTGAGAGTACTTTACAATTTCCAACTTATTAACCCATTTGATTATATCCTCAGCTTATTGTTTAACAATACCTATCAAAGATACAGTTACAGGTAGACTAACTTAGTTGGTAAGGAGTATACACTTATCATATATATGGCATATGGATATAATTCATACATTTAGTTTTTCCTGTATGGATTATTAGGCCCACCTCTTTTCCATGACCATTGATATAATTGAGAGGGCCATGAAGCATTCCAGAGCTTGATATATAATGTCATCTTCACATGAGAGTATTAGAAGAATCTTGCAATTTATCTCCCTCATTCATTTGGATTTTGCATATCTTCTATGAGATTCGTGAATATCTCTCATGTATATGTTTCTCTGATCTTATGCCTTTTACATGTGAATTTTGCCTTCCTTAATACTGAGTGAATTAATTAATTAAAATATTCATTAAGTGTCTACTCTGGGCAAATTATTAACTAAGCATTGGGGATACAATTAGAAAAGCAACATGGGTTCCTGCTGTCACAGAGCTTATATTCTAACAGAGTGACAGCACACAGGAGGTTTCAGCAGCAGGTTAGATGGAAAGATCCCAGGGTTCTTAGTGTTCAGGCAAAGCAAAAGACAATGATTTTTTAAAATGTCATTTACCCTGGTAAGATCATATTCATCTTTGATGTTGAACTATTTGATGGGGGCCAAGGATTTTGGTGGTGAGAACTTTGTTTTTCAGGTCTTCAGTAGATGGGGCTGATGGGGTGCTGGGGTGCCTTTGTTTGTAACATTCGGTTTTAACTTCAATTTGTAAAAATCAAACTTGTGCTCGGGTACCTATGTTTGTAATACCAGCCTGTATAATCAAGTTGTAAAGTCACACTTCCCCCAGCCTGAAACCATTAACTCTGCCTCTCCCCTGAGCCAGCACTCTGCATAGCTGCAATTATCCCTGCTTGGTACAATAACAAGCTATATCTATGAATCCTTCACTAAAGCATTTTATAAAACAATCCCTTTAGCTTAAAGCAGTGGTTCTCAACCTTCCTAATGCCACAACCCTTTAATACAGTTCCTCATTTTGTGGTGACCCCCCCACCATAAAATTATTTTTGTTGCTACTTCATAACTGTAATTTTGCTACTGTTATGAATCTATCTGATATGCAGAATGTGTTTTCATTGTTACAAATTCAACATAACCCACAGGTTGAGAACTGCTGTCTTAGAGAATTGTATAGCCCCCTTGTTCTAGTGGCCAGCTGCACCCTATGAATCCTTCAATGCACTATCAGTAAGATAACTCCTCACCATTAGGCACATCCCGGATCCCCAATTAATCTAGGTTCCCAACATCCACCTTGTCAAACAGGACATTGATGGGTAACAGACTGGGCACCTCTCAGTCAGAATTGACTGCTAGCTGACTTAGTGATGTTTCAAGGCAAAAACCACACCTCCTGGTAGCCTCTCCATGGGCTTTCTCCCAGTGAATTATGGGCAATACGCCTGTGCAGTTGATATAAAAAGTGCATGTCCCTTTAAGCACTGATCACTCCTTCACTCCTCCCTAATCCCACCCTTACCCACCTAGTTAGCATAATTGATACCTCATTTATGGCTTTATATGGCTTTATAATCTGTATCTCAAATTCCTGCCCTTTGCAGGTCCTCCTAACCCCGCTACCCACTGCAAAGCTAGCATAACAATAAACTTTTACAATCCTGCCAAAATTGCTTGAGTCCTGGGAATTCTTTTCAGGCTAAAAGAACTCTCCAAGGATTTCCTAGAAATCCCTGAAAAACCTTTCTGCCTCTTCAGGGCTGCTGGGGAGGCAGGAGCTTTAGAAACAATTACCAGGTGAAATTTCCATACTAGGAGATCTTCCCTCCATGTTAATTTCGAGAGTGGAGATGAAAGCAGGTGGTGGTTGGGTAGGTGGGAGGAACTGCTATTTCTGAGTTTCAGGCTTACCTCTCCACCCATAACAACTAATCAGAGGCTAGTAATCATCTATTTTTTAAAATTACCTTTTCTAGGATTCTCCAAAGAAGTGAAATCAAGCTTATTGGCCTACGTCAACAAACAGCAGTTTCTTGGATTCTGGGTAGTCAGTTTTGCTAAACGCTTGTTTTGAAAATGTGAATTGGTTCTAACGTGATTTGAGCAGAACACAAATTTTATGTGTGCTTATGCTCAATTTTGTTGGTTAACACAGAAAATTGCAACACTTTACAATAACTCACAAACCGAAAGCTTTCCAATGCCCACTCCACAAGCAAATTTTTTACTGGCAGCTGCCAGCCTGGGACCTGTGTGAGCCAGGGTATGAGCTGAGTAGTAGCCTGAGGACAAGAACACCCCTATTATTTCTTGTAGTATTTTTGTATTTCTTAACTATTTTACATATATAAAGCTGTATTACCATTTTATTATATTTATGTGTTTTTGATGAAGTTTCGAGTATTGTGTGCCTAATCCCATTCCCATTGGCCCTGTAGTTTTTATGGTATAATTTTGAATAGCACTGTGATTTTTAAAGACATAGGTTTAGTTATGGCAGAACTTACTTTTCCTCTCATTCAGTTGTGGCTGTGAAGATGTCCACTCTAATCATTGGTGAAAACCTGCCTGTTCTTTTCTCATTTTCATCAAGGATACTGTTGATTTATTAATAAACCATTTTCATAATTTTTTCATAGAGATGAAAAAGTAGTCCTAAGGGTCAGTAGTTACTGAAGTAATAGAAAAGACATTAGAGAGAATGAAGTTGTTAGAAGCATTTAGAGCTGACCAAATATATATAGAGAAAGTAGTGCTAGAGGTGTGAGCATTTTAAAGGTGGTAATAAAGGCCAATTTTCAGGATAAAGGCATGGTGCTCAAAAAGGTTTGAGAGCTATAATTTCTGGGTAATGTAATCATTTTATTAAAAATGCCAGCATTTTAGACCAAAGACCATCATGGCAGGCTCACACTTATATGCTGTTGGAAGAGGGATGTTCTGAGGGTGGCAATCAACTCTGATGGTTAACAGTTAATGGGAGAATGAATATTACAATGAAGGGCTGAACCTATTCAAATGAACTTTGATTATGTCATTTACTTCTAAGTTACCCCCAGCCTTGGGCAATCTATTCAAAGAATTTATCCCCACCCAAGCCTGAGTAGAGCGCAATGGCTTCCCCACCAGGATGGGGTTTGGATAGAGGAGAAGCTCAGTTCAACCATCAGAGACTGAGGCCTTGAAATGAGGATAAAAGAAAAAGGGGGATGTCTGAGTTTCCCCAAATCGTTGGTTAGTAATAATAATTTCTTTGGAAAGAAAAGATTCTCCCCCAAAATTTGAATCAACAACAAAAAAAGGGCAAATAAGATGATGTCAAATTTCCCTAGTGGATTAGTCATCAAATACAAACAATTCTGACAAAGTTTTCCAAACTATAAGAAAGATTGCTCCATGTCACAAAGGAGAAATGAGAATAAAGACAGTTCTGACATTCTATGTCATCCCCAGAGAATTGACAAAAGTGACAAAAAATTAAAATCGTTAAATGTTAGAAGATACAGGCATACTAATACTCTATTTATGGAATCCAACTAATCAGGAAAGCAATTCAGCATTATGTTCTCTCCTTCCTAAAAAAAGGAGATTATAGTGCTGGTACCTCTTGCTCAGAGATCCCACTGCAAGGCATGTATACCCCAAGGATAGCAAGGGCCAAATTGCTACTACTATCTTCAATATTCATAGCAGCACTTTTTGTGGTTGAAAAGAACTGAAAACAGAAGATGCTCATCAATTGGGGAATGGTTAAACAAATTATGGTGCATAAATTTAATTCACTACCCTTCAAGAAATGGTAAATATGAATATTTAGAAAAACATGGAATGATTTCAGTGCACTGAGGTGAATAAGCAGACCCAAAAAAACTATGAATGATCACTACAGTGATGTAAATAAGGTCAAAAGGACAAAAGGAAAGTCTGTGTAATTATAATGACTGAAGTTGGCCCTGGAAAAGATAGGAAAAAACGTTCTTACCTTTCCTTTAAAAAAAAGTCATTATTATCTCGCTTTTGCTTAATTTTCGTTTCTGAATATATTCTTTCCCCCACTTAAGATAGAATAAGAAAAAGAAAAGAAAAGCAAGTCATCATCAGAACTAACCATATCAACTGAATCTGACAATATTAGAATGTTCCACACTTATAGTCTTCCAATTTTTTTCCTTTTCTCATTCTTTTTGTAGGAGATGTCTTGCTGGGTAGGAAAGCAGGAAAGAGAGGGAGATATATTTGGAAATGAGGATGATATAAAAACAAAGGACATCAAGAAGATGTTTAATAATTTATTTTCTTTATTTCTTCTTACCCATCACTCACAACCTTTGACCAAGATCTATACTGAAATGACAACTTTGGTGCTAATGTGGTTAGTTCTCTTTAAGATGGAAGAAGGAGGAAGCAAGGTGGCTCACTGGATAGAGTGCTGGACCTAGAGTCAAGAAGAACTGAGTTCAGATTTGGCCTCAGACACTTACTAGCTCTGTGACCCTGGGCAAGTCACTTAACCTTTGTTTGCCTCAGGGCCCTGGAGAAGGAAATTGCAGACCATTCCAATGTCTTTGCCAAGAAAACCCCTTGGAGAGTATGGTCTATGGATTCATGAAGAATTGGACAAAACTGAATGACTCAACAACAACAATAAAAGAGACAGAAGAAGAGATCAAACATTTGCTTTTAGAAATCAAGAAAACTGTTTAGTTAATTGTGATTTCTTAATTGTAAGCCATGATTCTGCATATACCTGAGCTTTGGGAAAGGAGGCAGCAGAGAGCATCCTCTTTGATTAGCTTTTTTGGATGTTCCTACACGTAAGTACATTAACAAGTCACTAGCCCACAAATACTGGCTGGGAGTAGAGACACAGAGGTATGAAAAGAATATGTTGGAAATAACTGGGAAAAGGGGAGTACTGGACCTTCTGGCAACAGTAGGATGGGAAGGTGTTATGGGAATCTGAAGATCTTCACTGCCTCTAGGCCCTTTGCTAAAGTGGCTACAAGACTCTGAGAACCTTCCCCTATTTGAAAGTATACTCTGCTCCCTGATAGGCTGAATGTGGTCACATGGGGCTTGTGGTGGGAGGCTTGTTTTTCGGGAATGCTCCTGCCTTGTAGCTTTGTGATTGGGCAGTGGGTCAAAAGGGCTGTGACGTTCTCCAAGGCAGGAGAAGGCTATATATATGCCCTGATGTGAGGTTTTGCTTTGGGGCTCACTTTGAGAAGAGTTGTGTGATTTGGCCAGACGACTCTGGGAAGCCGTTGAGCCCCTCGGCTTTGAAAAACCCAGATGTTGGTGCTTCCCTCTCTGGTAACTGAATAGGTATGGATGTAATGGTCAGATGGTTTGGAAGACCATCTGCTGATCTGTTTCTCTATCTGCTTGTTAACTTGTGTTTGTAACTTGGGTTTTCATTCTCTGAAGTTCAGGGTGCTGACTTTTTCCCCTGAACTGGGTAAATGATATTTGTTTGACTGATTAAAGTAAGATTGTTAACCCATTTTGAGTTGCTTTCCTTTAGAAAAGCATGTCTAAGAACCTGTGCTAGCAGCCATCCTGGGCATGCTAGGGTGCTTGCTGATGCAGAAGGGTGAAACAGGACTGTAACAATGACAGAAAAAGGTGACTAAGGTCTGCATGCTACTTAGTTTGCTTTGGGATGTTGGAGACCTTGGCTACTCAGCAGAGCAATGGATGAGTTTCCTGGCTACTAAAGAGAACAAGTACAAATTAATATGTAGGACAGTACGTTACTTCATGAATGTTAATATGCCTACCATATGATGCTGGGAAGTCTTGAAGGTATGGTGAAAACCATGAGAAACCCTTGACAAATTGTACCTGAAGCATAGGGCAGAGCACCAAGACAATGAACTTATTTCTTCTTTCCTCTGGGCCCTTTGCATCCTGTTCCATTTAACATGAATACAAAGAAACCAGATGATGACTTTTTTTTTAAAGCTATAAATTTACAATACATGAAAGAGATTTGACTATTTTGAGCTATATTGACATAGCTTGTGACTCAGTATTTGGGCCTTTGCAGATCAGAAAGTTGTAATGGTGTAGTAGAAAGAGCATTTTTGGAATCAGAGAACCTGGCTTCAAATTCTATGACCTTGGATAGTCAGTTAATTCCTTTGGGCCTCATTTCCCTCATATATATAATAAAGGGGTGAGATTAGATAATCCCTGCCCCTTTCAGCTCTTAAATTTTATGATCCTTTAATAAACCAAATACAGGTAACGATCCTTTGTTTTTTCAAGAGACCAACTAATATGGTTTATTCAGTTTTGGACTGCACATTTTTCTTAGGAACCACACTTAATGCAACAGTCCAAAGATAGTTCCTTCACTTTAGATCTCACATCTGCAGTAATAACCTTTGTATGAAATGTCATGGTCCTCAAATGAGATTGACCTGGCAGTCTCTGCATAACAGCATTTAACTTTCTCCCTAAATAAAAGATACTATTTTTAAAACAGCTTGTGGAGTTTTCGAGAAAGGTGACTGAGTGAAAGGTTGAGGTTGTGTGTAAGTCTTATCACCACAAAACAGTAAGAAATACACTGCAGAAAGAATAATGATCAGTAATGTGTCAGAAATAATACTAGAACCAAGCTCTTCCTGATTCTGAAGATAGATTCCTTATTCCTGGCTCCTTCCCCTTCTAACCCCATGCTGATAGAGATGTCCAGGTGCATCTGGAGCTGTGATTCCAGTCAATCAATCAATAATCATTTATTAAGTGCCTACTATGTGCCAGGTACTGTGCTAAACACTTTCATTGCTATAGAGAATTCTCTAGTGAGGAAACTCCTATCTTTGCTCATTGGGAACAACTTTGCAGCTTAAGGGCTTAGAGAGTTGCCTAGAGTTTTGAGAGAACAAATGATTTCCCCATGATTTATATGTCAGAGCTGTGACTTAAAGCCAGTTCTTCCTGATGCTGAGACTTGGCTCACTGTCCTCTAGTCCAGACTGCCTCTCAGATGACAAGGTAGGAGCTAACATGTGTACAGTGCCTTAATGAAAGTGAGTGGCAAAAACGAGCTAAGAAAACAAAAGAAAACCAACAAACCACAATAAAAAAAACTTTGAAAAGAGAAATGAGAGTTTAGATTGTAAGAAACTTAGTAGACAGAGATAAATAAGTTTGAAGAGCTCAGAAACCCTGAGTGATGATTCAGTACTTATATACTGAATGGAGAGAAGATAGTTGTAGCTAGGAAATCCCAATGAGTCTCGGATTCACTGAGGGAAGAAAGAGAGAAGCTTTAGATTTGGGTGTTCAGAAATACTCTAGGAAAGGAAAAGGGAAGGGAATAAAGGGGCTTAGTATTTCTTGAACTTTGGGTGTCACAGGTGAAGATCATTCAAATTTAGAGATGGAAGTAAGGGGAAAGAAGATACCTAGAAATCACCCTGTTCTCAGTGGGTAGATGAGAGCTTGAGAGCTGGTAGATTCAACTAGATGGCTTAACAGAGGTTGATACTCCGAATCAGAAAAAAAAGGCTTGAGTTCAAATCCTTCTCCAGAGATTTAATAATTGTGGCACTCTGGGTAGGTCATTTAACCTTTCTCAGTCTCAGTTTCTTCATCTGTGAAATGGGTATAAGAGCAACTGCTTCATAGGGTTATTGTGAGAATCAGATCAAATGAGATAATAATATATACAAAGCACTTTTCAAACCCTGAAGTGTTATGTAAGTGTTAGCTATTATTATCCAGGGCTTAGTACAATGTTGTAAGTGCTTAATAAATGTTAGGCATAAAATAAATGTTTGTTGATTGAATAGAGGAAAGAGCCTATATAGTAGCTGAGGACCAAAAGATGGCAGCAGAGAGCAGAAAAGTATTTGCAAGAAGCAGCCTAGCTGTGGAGAACCAGCAGATAATACCAGAGAGCAGAAAATCAATAGCCTCAGAATGCCAGCATAGCAGCTGTTAGCTCAGTGATGTCAGGACTAGCAACTGACTCGGCTCTGCAGGGATCTGAAAGCAGCAGCATCTGGGGAAGAGAAGGGTTCCAACTGAAATGTAGCTCTATGAGTGGGAATTGACTGGCTGTGTGCTTAGTCCTTATATGCATGTTCTACGTATGTTCTTTCTCTTGGGGGAGTTTTCCATGTAATTTATTTTGCTCTCTAACAAGAATCTTTTGCTTTAAATTGTCTTCTGGTAATTGTAGTAAAAAGAAACATTGATGGGAGGTCATAGGTGTACTTTGGGGCAGGTATGTATGGTGCTTTAAGACTTGCAAAGCACACTACAGATTTCTCATTCAGTCATCATCATCCTGGGAGATAGAGACTATTATCCCCATTTTTCAGGTGAGAAAAAGAGGCTTGTCAGGGTTGCACAACTAGCAAGTGTCTGAGACAGGTTTGAACTCAGTCTTCCTGACTTCAGGGTTAGCACTGTATCTACTGTACTATATGTAATAATAGCTAGATTGTGGAAAAAGGTGAATAGAAATGCACAAAATAATGTGAAAACCTCTTGGAGTAAGAGCAGTATTTTAAGAACAACTTATGACTAAGTCATTTTGACTACAACTACCTAAATTAACTATAAAGGATATATGGAGGAAGATCTATCCGCATCCAGAGAAAGAATTCACAAATAGAAGTACGTATAAAATGGCGTTACACACACACACACACACATGCACACATACACACACACACGCACACACACACACACACACAAACACAAACATACATATTTGCTACTAATGGTAGCTATCTCTAGGGTGGAGAAAGGGAAGAAAAAAAGAAAAAAGTTACATAATAACTTTACTATATATTTAAAAGGAATAGCAAGTTGTACATAATAGATTTGAAGTTTCATATGCAATCTTCTTTTTTTCTTTTCTACCAAGTTATGGAAATGCCTGTTTTATTTCTTAAGTTCATAAAAAATTTTTTAAAGCTAGTATTTATATAGTGCTTTAATGGTTTCAAAATGATTTATAAATACTGCATTTGACCCTCACAGCAGCCCTGGGAAGTAGGTACTATTATTATCCCCATTTTACAGTTGAGGAAACTGAGGCAGACTAAGAGACTTTCCTAAGGTCACACAGCTAGGAAATTTGAGACTGGATATGAACTCAGATCTTTTTGACTTCTGGTTAGTAGAACGGAGATTCCTCAAAGGCAAGTATGGGTTGTGTTTTGTTGTAGTTTGTGTCTTTCGCATCTATCACAGTGCCTTACACATGGTAAGTGATTTTTTCTTTTAGTTTACAAAGCACTTTATTTTTAAAAAAATTTAAACAGTATTTTATTTTTCCAATTACATGTAAAGACATTTTTCAACATTCACTTTTAATAAGATTTTGAATTCCAAATTTTTCTCCCTCCCTCCTTTCCCACCCCACTCGCCAAGATGGCAGAGAATCTGACATAGGTTATACATGTGTAATAAGGTAAAACATATTTCCACATTAATCATGTTGTGAAGGAAGAACAAAAGGAAAAAAAAACAATTTCAAAAGTGAAAATAGTTTGTTTCAATCTGTATTCAGACTCCATAGTTCTTTCTCTGGATGTGGATAGCATTTTCCCTCACATGTCTTTTGGAATTGTCCTGGATCATTGCATTACTGAGAAGAGTTAAGTCTATCATAGTTGATCATTGCACAATGTTGCTGTTACTATGTACAATATTCTCCTGGTTCTGCTCATTTTACTCAGCATCACTTCAGCACATGGTAAGCATTTAAAAATTAATTTGTTGATAGACTTGTCCATGTTCAATGAGGCCAATTCCTGTGTATCTTACCAGGCACATAGTTGACCCTTAGACACTCATGTTAAAAATCGTTGACAAAGTGCAGGGGACAGTTTTACATTCTCGGTATCATTAGTGCTTAGTAGCATGCCTGGCATGGTGTAAATACTTACAAATCTGATTCCAAGGCACAGTTACAGATTTTGCCTCATGTGTTTATGGGACCCTCATACATCATTACTCTCCTTAGTTTGCCATATGATGACAGTTTTACTATCTGGAATTACTCATTCCTTTGCCTCAAGCCACACTGCAGTCAGATTGTGATGAATATGGCCTCAATTTTATGGGATTTCCAGAAGACCAGGATGGAAGATTTTTATCCTGCTGTTTGTGCTGGGTGACTGGGGTACTTATCAAAGGTTCAGTTTGTGAAATCTGATACAACGCTGATGCCAGATTCTGCTCTCATCAGCTAAAGCACCACGATGCTTTTGTTGATAAACACAGTATATCCTTAAAAATACATAGGCGTGATGGAGAGAGGATAAAACAGCAGGAAACTCAGGCCAGAAAGGTTAAGTGATTTGCCTAAGGTTATTTCTATGCTAATTAGCAGAACCAGGATTCAAATTCAGGTTTGAATACATGCTATAAATGGAAGTACATGAATTTGTGTATTTTAATAAAATAGTTAAAACCATAACCAGCCTGATTCTGTCTGCCTTATACCCATGCAGTCTCAGTGGAGTAGGCTTCTAATTGTTTGAAATTTGACAAAGCAGGGTGGCTAGGTGGTGCAGTGAATAGAGCACTGGCCCTGGAGTTAGGAGGACCTGAGTTCAAATCCGACCTCAGATACTTAACATACACACACACACACACACACACACACACACACACACACACAAACCTAGCCGTGTGACCTTGGTGACCAAGTCACTTAACCCCAACTTCCCTACCTTCCCCACTCCAAAAAGCAAAAAACAAAAAAAACAAAAACCAATGAAATTTGACAAAGCTTTTCTGTACAATATGGACTTGAACTAATCTCCATATAAGGAAGTGGCAAATTGATTTAGTTTTAAAATGGAGTATTATCTTTATTATTTTGTTACAATTTCTCAATTACATTTTAATATTGTTCTGCCACATAGCCCTTCATGGTCTGTGCATATTTGACATCTGTGATCTAGACTGTACTCTAATTTCTGATTTGGGCTTTACAGCCCAAATTCATCTCCTGCTTCAACATATCCCACCTCAAACACTGTGTGTTAAATTTTGCCAGAGCATGTGGGGAAGATGGGGGGAGATGCATAGAATTATAGACTACGAGTCTTCCCTTTTTAGAGTTCACAGTCCCCCCAATTAACTCCGAGAAGTTATTTGTGAATCTAGAGTTGAAGGAACTGGTTTGACTCCCAACTCTGCTACTTATTACCTGAATGATCTCCAATGAATCACTTAACGTCTCGAGGTCTTAGTTTCCTCATCTGTAAAATGAGGGAGTTGGACACAGTGGCTTCTGAGGTCCCATTTTCTAAACATATCATTTCATTTTGTTATTATGTGCTATAATGATTAATTTTTGAATGAATGATACCAAAGTAAGTGCCATCAGCATTCAGGATGGGGAGAGATCATGTTAGGCTGTGATGGATGGAGAAAGCGTTTATGAAAAAGTTAGGTTTTGAATTTGGTCTTGAAGGTATGGGTACCCCGGGAGGTCTGTAGGTAAAGAGATTGTGAGAGCATAACAAGTGAGTGGAATAGCATTTACAAATGTGTGGGAGATAAGGAGAAATATAAGATGTGTTCAAGAGATAGTTGGTAGACCATTCTGGTTGAAGGGTTTATTTAAAGGAGAATCCTGCAAAACCATCACAGAATCTCAGTTAGAAAGTCCCACAGAGGCTTCTAGACCACAGGTGTCAAACTCACAAACAGGAGCCACTAATCTCCACATAAGGATCCCCCTGTGGGTGGTAAATTGATTTAGTTTTAAAATGTAGTATTATATTTATTTTATTATTTTGTTAATATTTTCCAATTACATTTTAATATTGTTCTGCCACATAATCTTTCATGATCTGTGCATATTTGACATCTGTGTTCTAGACTGTACTCTAATTTACTGAGAATTCTCACTACAGTATTCATTCAGTCAATTTAGTAGTATTTGACTCTTTGTGTCCCCATTTAGGGCTTTCCTGGCAAAGATACTAGAGTGGTTTGCCATCTTCTGCTGTGGCTCATTTTACAGATGAGGAAACTGAGACAAACAGGGTGAAGTGACACAGCTATTAAGTGTCTGAGGCCAGATTTGTACTGAGGAAGATAAGTTCTGGACTCCGGGTCCAGCACTCTATCCGTTGCGCCACCTGGCTTCCCACTACAGTATAGCATCATGAAATTAGAGCCACAAAGGATCTTAGATCTTTTACAACTGAGGAAACGAACCCACAAAAGTTGTCAGCTCAATCAACAAGAATTTATTAACTGCCTGCTATATGCTAGGCATTGGGGATAGAGCTATAAAAGTGTGATTGTCCCTACTCTCAAGGCACTTACATTCTTCTAAGAGGGATGTGGTAACCAGGGAAGGGAGCTTTGGGTCTAGTGCAGTCACAGGGGATATTGTAATTGGATCCACAGAGCATGCCTACTGTCAAGACCTTTTCAGTAGTAATGGTAATACTAATTTTTGCTCCCTGGCCTTAAGTGAAAAAAACAAGATTTGGGCAGGGATTATTACATCAGGTGGCAGAGCAAATAGAACATCCCCATGCTGATTAGGACCTGGTGTCCTGGTGGATAACTGGATAGGCATGAAGTATGGTTTGAGGTGAGCTAGGTGGAGAGGACTAAGATGAGGATTGCTTTATTCTCTAATCTGTACAGATTCACAGTATCATGGGGGTGCTGTCTTGACTTGCTCATGAATTGAATTTAAGTGAGGCAGAGTTGCACAAAGTCATTAGTCCTACTCTCTTCTAGAGTCATTGAAGTCTATTGGCAAGACAAAAGTAAGGCCTAGCAATGGCATGGGATGCAGTAGATGACCTTGACATCTTCAATGTCTGACTAAACTCTAAGCATCCCAGAGTACCTCCTTCAGCTGCCTTCATGGCTCTTGAAATAAATTGTTCTCATCCACCAATTCTGCTGGGGAAAGTCTTCATATGCTTGGAGTAGACATCCTCCTATCTCACCAACAGATCTGAGGGCTATAAATTACCCTCAACCTGGTTTAGTCCATCTGCTGAGATGACTACTAGGGTATGGCCCATGCTATAGCTTCTTGAAGCTGCACGTGGTACAATTTCTTGGAGCCATATTTGAGAGTTGGGTAAAGGTGAACAACAAAGGTGAATGGGCAGCCCTGAAAAGGGCTTGAGAAGTCCTCACACCAAAAGAAGCTTAAAGGGTGGAGGAAGAGGCAAAGTATTTGCCATGGTAGAGAAAAGTCCAGAGAGTCAGAAGTATAGCTTGGAGAGGGATGTAGGGCTGGGCTTCCTTATATGGAAGTTCTTGGAAGAACCAGCCAATCAGAGGGACAGGCCACAGAGGCAGAGGGTACTTCCAGTACATGAATTCCAGGGGTGGAGTCAGATTCCATGGTGAAAAGATTCTCTCTTGGTCTGAGCTCCCTGTCAGCTGAAGGTCTCAGAGTAGATTGGGAGACCGAATTCAAGACTATGTTCCAAGCACCAGCCACATAACTATTGCCTATTTTGCTTCCTGCTCTTTGTCCACTGTAGCCTGTTGGGCCTGTGACTGTCCCTTGCCTTCATCTACCACTTTTTTCAGTCCACCACTACATCTGCAATTCAGGTCTCTGTGGCAAAGGACAGTTGTCAATGCTGACAATTCTCAACTCTACCTGTCCTGTCCCAATCTCCCTGTTGATTTCCAATCTTGCCGTTTCCAGCTGCCTTTCAGATATCTCAACCTGAATGTCCTGTAGACATCTTAAATTCAACTTGTCTATAATGTAACACTATCTTTCTCACTAAACCCTCTCCCACTCCTACCTTTCTTATTATTTTCAAGGATAAGACCATCCTCCAAGTCCCTCAGGCTTGCAATTTGATACCTCACTATCTCTCATCCCTCTCTGTGTATCCATTCTGTAGCCAAAGCAGGTCGATTTCATCTTTGCAATACCTTTCCTATATGCCCCCTTCTCTCCTGACACTACCACCACTCTGGTCCAGGCCCTCATCACCTCATGCCTGTACTATTACAATAGCCCGCTGGTAAGACTGCCTGCCTCAAGTCTCTCCCTACTCCACATTCTCCATTCAGCCACCAAAGTGATTTTCCTAAATCAAAAGTCCATCCCATGCCCAAAGGGCTATAAAATGGGCATACCCTTTGACCCAGCAATACCACTTCTAGGGCTGTATCCCAAAGAGATCATACAAGTGGGAGGAGGACTAGTATGTACAAAAAATATTTATAGCAGCTCTTTTTGTGGTGGCAAAGAACTGGAAATCAAGGGAATGCCCATCAGTTGGGGAATGGCTGAACAAGTTGTGGAATGGCTAAACAAGTAATGGAATACTATTGTGCTATAAGAAATGAGGAGCAGACAGACTTCATAATAACCTGGAGAGACATATATAAACTGATGCTGAGTGAGGGTAGCAGAACCAGGAGAATATTGTACACAGTTATGGACACATTGTATCTGTGATGACTGACTTTGATAGACTGGGCTCATGATGGAAAAAACTATCCACATCCAGAGAATTACAGAGTCTGAATGGAGACTGAAGCAAACTACTTGCTCTCTCTCTTTTTCATTTTGTTTTGTTTCTTCTTCCTTGTTATTCATTCCATTGGTTATATTTCTTCTTTACAACTTGACTAATGTTTAATATGAAGGTATATGTAGAACCTATATCAGATTGTGTGCCACCATGGAGAGGAGCAAGGTGGGGAGAGGATGGGAGAGAAAATTTAGAACTCAAAAACTTGTGGAACTGAATGCTGTAAACTAATAGTAAATAAATTTTTAAAAAATTACTACACACACACCCACACCCACACCCACACCCTCACACAAGTCCATCCACCTCGTCAGTAAACTCCAGTGGCTCCCTATCACCACCAGGATAAAATTTAAAATCCTCTCTTTGGCATTCAAAGCCCTTTGTAACTTAATCCCTCCACCTTCAGTCTTCTTATACCTTAACACTTCTAAGGGGTGGAGATGGGGGTGGGTTGTTGAGGGGTTGGGCTTTCTACCCCCAGCCATATACTCCAAGGCATTTTTTTCAGCAAAAGATGATAAGATTTATTATATATGAAGAGAAATCAGAGTATTCCAAGGCATTTTCTCTGGCTGTCCCTCATGTCTAGAATGTTCTCCCCTCTCATCTCTACTGCCTCCTGGCTTCCCTGATTTCCTTCAAGTTCTAGCTAAAATCCCAGGAAAACTTTCTCAACACCTAATTCTAGTAGTGCCTTTCATCTCTTAATTATTTCTTATTTATACCCTATACCGTTTGTACATATTTATTTGCTTGCTGTCTTCCCCATTAGATTGTGAATTCCAGGTCAGAAACTATCTTTCACCTCTTTTTTGTATCCCTGGCATTTAGCAGTATCTGGCTTAAGTAGGTGCTTAATAAAGTATGTTTGCATATAATTGTGCACTCAGTGAAGCCTCTGAAGCTGAGATGCAACAAAGTATGGGTCAATTCTCTGCTGCTCGTGCTAATTTTGGCCTAACAATTAATACCAAGAAAACACAGGTACTCCATCATCCACCATCCATACATGGAACCACCAGTTTTGGCAAATGGAGAAGTTTTGAGATGCTGTGGGTAAGTTCATTTACCTTGATAGTGTACTTTCCAAGGATATACACATTGATAATGAGGTTGATGCACACGTTGGAGCTAGCTTGTATTTGGGAGGCTCCGAAGGAAAGTATGGGAGAGAAGAGGTATTAGACTGATTACTAAACTGGAGGTCTACAGAGCCTTTGTGCTGACCTCGTTGCTGTATGCCTGTGAAACCTGGACAATATACCAGTGCCATTCCAGGAAACTGAATCACTTCCATTTGAATTGTCTTAGGAAGATTCTGAAGTTCACCTGGCAGGATAAGTTTCCAGACACTGAGGTCCTTACTTGAAGTAAACTCTGCTTCAGAGAGTGCAACACTGATGGACTGGACATGTTGCTCAAATGCAAAACATTCACTTGCCCAAAAAGACTGTTTTATGGAGAACTCACACAGGGCAAGTATTCACATGGTGGTCAGAAGAAGTGATACCAGGACACTCTCAATGTCTCTCTCAAGAACTTTGGAATTGATTGTGTGACATGGGAGACACTGGCACAGGATCACTCAGAATGGTGTGCCCACATCACAGAAGGTGCTGTGCACCTTGAGCAAAGCAGAACTGAAACAGCTCAAAGCAAATGCAGGATGTGCAAATTTAGAGAATCCACCCCAAATGTTCACATGGACTACTTGTGCCCGTCCTGTGGTAGAGCATTATGAGCTTGTATTGGTCTGATCAGCCACAGCCAGACACACTGTAACTTGACTCTAGCAGAGTGATGTCATTTTGGTCCTCTTCAAGAATGAAGAATAACAGCCACCTGTTCCAAATTCCCTTTGAAGTCATGGAACTCATCACCTTATGAGACAATCAATTCCATATTAAGAAGTTATTCCATATAATAAGCTGAAATCTGTTGCTTGTGTCTTCTATCCATTGTTAATACTGTAGGAACTCAAGTTCTACAGGTCCTTTCCAGGTCTAAATCCACGATTCTACAAGCCAAGAGAGAAGGGAGCTGACAGTTGAGACAATGGAAAAGTCCAGGAAAAAAACAATCTTTTTGGAATAGAGTGCTTTCTGCTTGCATTTTGTTCTATTGTATCTTCCTTGTTTTTTTTTCACAATCAATGAATAATAAATAGTAAGATCTTTTATTCTTCACAATTCAACTATGAAGATGTCTGCTATAAAAAAAACAACAAAAAATGAAAAGAACTGATTGCAAAACCTATCCATTCTCTCTTTGTAATTTCATCAAGGATACCTTTCATATATATTGACCATTCTTATAAATGGCTAGAGAATTTTAGAGAGGCTAAAAGAAAGGTAAGTATAGGTTGCCCTTTTTTGTAATCATATGTGATCTTTTGCATTCCTTTGGAATTTTCCTCCATTTAAACTATTTTGGAAATGGATCTGAATGTCTTTAAAATTGTGTCATTTCAAATGCAACACTGATTACTTACGTATATATTTGATCAGATCCAGTGGCTTTTCCTGACTTCATCTTCTTAAGTGCTGATTCCATTTGTTCATACAGTACATTGGGTACTGAGGTATGAGTCCAAATGTAGAAGTTCCACTGTTATTGATGAAGAGAATCATTTGCCATCTCTTTCATTTCATTTGCTCTTTTTTTGTCCTCCTTCCAATTTCATCTGTAAATACCCCAGAATATTCTAGTTTATTCAGGTTTGATGGCAGTCTTCCCTGCAAACTCATTTTCCTCTTTCACTGTTTTGGATGCTTTGAGAAACAATGCTTCTCTTCCACCATTCTTCACTATAGTTTATTCAAATGAAGTTGTACTTTAATGTGCTGTTGCCCTTTGCTGACGCCTCTCTCCACTTGGATGGGAAATTGTCTGTGCACAGGCTTAGGCAGCTTCTTTTGACTTACCTATTGTAGGTCCAACCTTTAAAGCATAACCTCTTCAAGGATGTGGGGCTGTCTTTCTTTCTGCTTTATTTGTATTCCCAAGCAAAGCGCCTGGCACATAGCAAGTTCTTAACAAATGCTTGTTCACTGGCTCATGACAACTGTTCTAAATTATTTAAACTTCTCTTAGAAATAGTAATAGAATAAACATCTTTATGTTTATGATTTCCTATTTTTCAAAGTTAACAGTTTCTTTAAATAGGCCAGGATTGGATAGTTATAATTGGATGTAAGGTTTTCTCATGCCTATCATTTTGTGTAATTTGGTATTATTTTGAACTTTGCAGAGGTTCCAAAGTGGGCAATACAGCTCATAGTGGGGCACTAGAACAATTGGGGGTGGGGGTAATAGTTTTGGGTGCAATTGGAGGGCACTGAATAAAAATAAGGGGTCAGTGGAAGCATAAGGAAAGAAGAGAAGACAAGAAAAGTTTGAAAAACCATTCATATATGTTTCATCTGTTGTGCAACAGAGTTAAAGTTGTAGTGATTACATTTTTTCCCCCAAATAAACACACAAAATGCTAGTTATGACTGATTGGTGGTTAAGTCTGCTGCCAGGTCTTAACAAACAAGTATTGGCAGGTGAGTTTTTTACACATTGTCAGGAAGCCAAGCATGCATGTGCAGGATTATGTACATGTAATGACTTATTTACAATACTATATGGTTATATGATGCAATGTTGCATCATCAAAATTTCAATGCAGGAAGAAACCCACAAATTTACAATAAATTATTAAATTAAAGATGTGTTATTATTTTTATAATATATTATTTATTTAAATATTTATAGAAATATTTTTATATTTTTTAAAATGATGCAAATTTAAAAAAAAATTAAAGAATTAAAGAAAGTAGATTTCCAGGGGGGTGCTGGGAGTGGCAGGTCAAATAAGTTTGGGAAACTCTACTCTAACTAGTTGGATGAAACAAAGCATTTACCAAGTGCTTATTATGTGCAAACCATTGGCCTAAACACTGGTAATACAAATATAAAAGTTAGACAGTCCTTGCTCTCAGAGAGCTTACATTCTGATGGGAGAGATAGCACATATGGAAGATTTCAGTTGTAAGTCAGATGAAAAAAAAATCCTATGGTCCTTAGGTGCAGTTCTCTCTTCTTTTATGTCATCATTTAATGGCACTATTCCCAGAGCTCTTGGATCTAGGATCCTGGCCCATAAAGGTTTAAAGTGAGATGGTAGCCCAGATTGTGGTGATGATTTAGCTAGCCTGGCACATGTTGCCTCCATCTCTCTCAGGGCACTTGATTCCTCTCAGTTATGCTAGCTTGCCATGTGTGTGCCAATTGGTTGGCAGCTGGTGGGGATGGCCGACTCTTTCCCCACAGGGGTTGCTTCCCTGGATGAGGGCTGGACCAGGAGCAAGAAGGGTGGTCTGGGGGCCACTGCCACAATTCCTGCGCTTTCTGTGCTTATCTGCCTCTTGGAAGCTGTTGGTCAGCAGTTGTTGCTGGTGGTGATGAGGAAGGTGCGTTCCTTCTCTACACTGATTTCTCCCCTCAGTGATAGCTGTGGGGGCTGGGCTGGAGCACTGCTATTACCAAGGCTTTTGGGCTCACGTCTCCATCAGGGTTTGAGGAGAGATGGTAGTCAAGGTGGTGTTTGACTTTCCTGGTATATGCTGCTTATTGTCTCTCAATCAAGGTGCCTTGTTGCTTCAGTTAGTCTGGCTTGCCTGCTAAGGCAATGATCTAGTATACAAACAACTGATTCTAAAATGACTCCCAAATTAGTAACCAGTGCTTTTTCTATCCTTAAACTATAATCTATGTGTGTATGTGTGTGTGTGTATGAGTGTGTGAGAGAGAGAGATAGAGAGAGAATGAGAGAAAGACACACACAGAGAGACAGAGACAGAGAGAGAGAGACAGAGAGAGGAGACAGAGACAGACAGACAGACAAGGAGATAGAGACAGACAGAGAAAAAGAGAGAGAGAGAGGGAGAGAGAGAGAGAGAGAGAGAGAGAGAGAGAGAGAGAGAGAGAAGGAGAGAGAGAAAAGAGAGAGAGAGAGGGAGGGAGAGAGACAGAAAAAGAGAGAGAAAGAGAAAGAAAGAGAGAGAGTATTATTTGGTGTTGGCCACTTCTACTTCCTTCTCAACCTCTTCCTGAAGAAAGTATTTATGGAACACAAATGGGAAGCTTCTGAGTAATATATAAAGCTATTGGTCTCTTTTCTTAATCCCAAACCAAATTTCCAAAAACATTTTTTTCCTTTCTAAACCCCATGACTATGTCCATATTGAAGTTGCCAACTGTTATAGTCTATGTTAACTTAGTTTAGAAGATCTCAATTAATTCTTAGAATTTCTCTATGTCATTAACCTCTGCAACAGATCTTGTCACATATGGTTTTGCAGTTATTTTCATGCTGATCTTTTTTCTTATACTCATTAGAAACACTATAAGGCAAGGTAACCCAGCATCCCATGAATTGTTCTTTCTTTTTGCCTTTGTGGACACCATGAAACAAACTCTCTCATCGTTTGCTATTCTGAGTAGAACCTGTGAGCTGCTGTCCTATTCAAGTGGAGCGACTTCATGTCTTCTGGTTGTATATGTAAAAAGAATGTAATTATTGCTGTTGTTAATCTCTTCTCATAATAATAATAATGACTAGAATTTACATAGCATTTTAAGGCTTGTAAATCCTTTGGAATAGTGTCAAATTTGATCCTTACAATAACCATGGGAGTAGGGAATAGGGAGTATTATTATCTCCACTTTACAGATGAAGCAAACAGAGATGAAGTGACCTGCCCAGAATCACACAGCTAGTATGTGTCTGAGGCTGGATTGTCGCTCAGATTTTCTGACTCTAAGTCCAGCACTCTCTCCATGGTACCACCCAGGTGTCTGTAGTTCATAAGCTTGTTTTCACTACACAAAGATCTCACTTTTGGAGTAACAGCAGATAAATCAGTGTTTGTGACCAGTCTAGAAACTGATTTTTGGATTCTGTGCCCCTTTCACTTGCTACTCTGCCACCATCACTGTGGAAGCAGAAGGGGGATATACAGATCATGGAAGGGAGGCTTCATAGAATAATACTGGCAAATGAGGAAATAGAAGGAAGAATCTCAACAACATCAGCAAGGTTAAATGATGTGCATAGATCTCATTTAATGATTGGTTTTAATTTGGTATCCATATGTCCTGTGAGTTTCTAGTGTTTTTTGTTTTTTGTTTTGTTTTGTTTTTGTATTTCACATGCAGCCTCTCCACACAGAGGGAGAGAACCAAGCACTCAGAGGAGTAGAAGGAACAACGTGGAGATCAGCAGGAAGGTGAAAAAAGGTGGGTAAATAGAATTTCATAACTGGACTTGATCTTGTGTCCTTGTGACTTGTCTCCTTATATATCATCTATTCCTGTCTGACAAATGAATTAAACTTTGTGTCCCGAGTGGAGGTAGAAAGCCTTGCATTCCAAAAACTAGAGAGAAGCATCCAAAGGTTAGTAGTAGGGTGATACAAGGTACATAAATCTCTTTAGATTTATGTTCTATATCTTTCAAATAGGCAGTTTGAAGCTTAACTAAAAACAAGAGTTACCCAAAGAGCTACACACAAGAAGGTAAAGAACTGTGGTTCTTATGTCAAGCAACTCTGGAAGACAAGGAGATTTTTTTTCTGTGACTTGAAGACACTGTGTTTGTATTTTTGCTCTGGTTTGTTGTTTGCTACTTCTGCCAATAGCATATACTATCAACATATTTAAAAAGTGCCAGTTATTCTCTGATCTCAAGGAGCAAGTGACTGTCTGTAGGGACACACTTCTATCATCAGGGGAAGCATAAATACTTAACAGAAAAGAAAGAGGAAAAAGACCTCTGAGCTTGTAAAGGTGTAAAATAGTTGTGAAATTCATTTAGGGGAGAATGGAACTGGACTCTCCAGAGAAGAAGCCTTTTCTTATGCTCCAAGGAATACAGACGTGGATACAAAAGTGCCTTTAGGGAGGATTAGTAAGAAAGAAAAGGGAAGAAGAATGGTTGGGGACTCCCTGCTGAGGAGGGCCAAGTTTAAGGGCTCTATTTCTTAAAATGACATAAGCAACAGAGAGGGGTCTGCTCTTTTTCTAGAGCATATATTCAGGATATGATAGAGAACCTTGCAAGCATTGGCAGTCCTGATGAGTATTCCTTACTGGTACCTTCCTCCCCTTTTCAGACCCATTTTGTGTATTGTCTTCCCCAACTGATTGTAATCTTTTTGAGGGACTGTCTTCGTCTTAATTTTTATTTGTATCCCCAGCCCTTAGCCTAGTGCCTGGCACATAGTAGGTACTTAAAAAATGTTTATTGACTCACTGGTGATTTAATTGAGAATAAATGAAACCATCAAAAGGAACATAGATATGATAACGAAGGATTATGAAATCTTTTATAATCCTGAAGGCCTAGGGAGAACAAGTGATATTTAAAAAAAATCACCACTACTTTTTGAATATAGGAGAGCCCACACAAGGAAAAATAGGAAATTGTACCACAACACTGACAAGCCCAATATCTTGGAGAGTAAGTTACAACACAGGAGGAATAGCAGGAGAGGTCCAGCCATTCATGGGAGGTAATATCCAAGAGGAGAGCCAATAATCAAACATATGGCTTCAGACGTTTTTCTAAAAATGCCAAATTATGGGTAATAATAGTGAATTAGAGATCCTAATTCAAGGAGGCAGATTTGACCTCATTAGGTAGTCAATTCCATTTAACTCAACGAACATTTATTAAATACTATGTGCAAGGCACTGAGATTACAAAGGAACTTTAAAAAAATCTCTGCTAGTCAAGGAGCTTCTATTCCCCTAATGGAATACAACATATACATAGATGAGCAGATATAACATAATTTCAGAAGAAAGAGCTTTAGAGTAGGTAGATAGGAAAATTTAATTCAATTAAAAAAGTATATTCATTCCAGTCATTCATTCAATAAGCATTTGCTAAGTACTTAATATGTGCCAGGGGAGTACATGGGTGTTCAGGGAGGGCTAACACCTCTAGAATGAGGGCTTGCCAAGCCCTTTTCAAGGCTGCCTGTCCACTTTTGGTGTTTGCCTTTCACCCAACTCTCACCCATGGTTCCAAGAAGCTGTAGTATGTGCATTGGCCACACCCCAGTAAAAACCATAGTAGCAGATGGGCTAGACCAGACTGAGAGTAACTGACATCCCTCAAACCAGTCAGTGAGTTAGGGGAATGTCTACCCAAACATGTGAAGACTTCCCCTAGCAGAATAGCTGAGAACAATTTGTTCCAATGCCCATGACAGTGGCTAAATTGTTTAGAGTATAGTCAGACATTGAAAATGTCAAGGGCATTCCCTGAATCTCAGGCCATCACCAGTTGTTTAAAGTTTTGTCTTGCCACTAGACTTCCATGACTCTGGACGAGAGAGTGAAACTAATCACTTTGTGCAGTTCTGCCTCACTTAAATCCAATTCACTAGCAAGTCAAAACATAGTCCCATGATGTCATTGGTCCTCTTTGAAATGAGAGCAAAAAACAATATATGCCAGGAACTATATTAGGTATTAGGGACATAAATACAAAAAAGGAGGCATCCCTTGTCCTCAAGCAACTTACATTCTACTGGGCATCTACTAAATGTTCCCAAATAAGGAAATGTAAGATATTTACCAAAAAAGTGTCATAGTTGAGGGGACACTAACAATTCTGGGAGATAGCAAGGGAGAACATTCTGAGCATGAGGATCAGCCTATTTACCAAAAAAGTGTCATAGTTGAGGGGACACTAACAATTCTGGGAGATAGCAAGGGAGAATATTCTGAGCATGAGGATCAGCCTATGCAAAGGCATGAAGATGGGAGACAGAAGGTTATCTATGAAAGCAGACTAACATTTAATTGTCTACTATGTGCCATACACTGTACTAAACTCTGGGAATTAAAAAAAAAAGACCAAAACAGCCCTGTCCTCAAGTAGTTCGCAATGTAATGGGGCAGACAAGATTGTAGACAATAGCTACCAGGATTTTGATTGTATAGTAGATATGAATTACCTGAACCTCAAATGAAGAGAGGTTATTGAGTGATGGAGGAAGGGAGAGAACCTGGATGTAATGATGGGGAGCAAGGAGTATGCCAGTTTCCCTGTCTTTACCAGTTAGCCAGGGAGAATGATTGAAGGTCCAGCCAGTATGGGAAAGGGTGACCAGGGAGGTTGTATCATCTGGAGGAAGCCAAGGTTCAGTTATTGTTAGTAGATGGAAGGAAGGAGAAAGGAAAAGATTTAAGATTATGGAAAGCTTTTGTTGCCCATGAAACAGGCATTCCAGAGGGCACAGTAACTGGATCATGTTAGGTTAAAACTTTGGGATGGGAGGGTGATAGGGGTTGGGGAGTAGTGAATAGCAGTCTAGTGGCATCAAGGTCTTGATCTTGATCACCATGATCCTTTTCTAGTTGTATCTAATTTCCTAATTTAAAAGGCTCAATGTAATGGAAGCACCATGACCTATTAACCTAACATCATTAGCGAATCTACATTTTACCATAAAATTATTAGCCCTTTCCATGTGATTCCTAAGTTATCTGGAAGCCTTTGTGTAGTCAAAGGTAAGATCCTTACAGGCAATGCCTGTTTTCACTTTTTTCTTTGGATCTCCATTGCTTTCCTTGCACATACTCAAACGGGTCTGTGATTTTATCAGTCTGAGAGTTCCCATCAATGATATAGAATTAAACCCATCCATGCCTGCTTGTCTTGTGTGACTTGTTCACATTCTGCCAAAAATTCACCATCAATTATGGCATAGAGGGGTTGCAATCTGTATCATTGGAGAGAAGGTTTACCCCCTGATGAAATCATAGATGCTTCAAATACTGAAGAAGTATAATGATGTATGTTCATTATTCACATGATGAGTAATTTCTTAATATTTAGTTCTTTCAAGACTAATAGGTTGCCTGGAATGTCTTACTGTTTATCATTAAGGCATCTTAATGAAGACTATTTATCAATTTGAAAATTATAAGATTGATGAAAAGCATTAGGGATGAAACTGCAAGATAAATGGTTTTATCTCACATATTACAGAGATAAATCACAGATGATTATTCTTGAGTCTAGATATTCCAATAAATCATCAAGGAAATTATTTTGTTCTGTTTACTGTTAGCAAAAATTGTGATGTTTGAAAATTACAATTTAAGCATTTGGAGTTTTATTAAGGATTCCAGGAATCTAATCCAATAAACATTTATTGTGAAAGCTTCCAGCATGTTGGGTAGAAGCCCCTGTGGTGGCCAATCTTCTGGTGATGAGCTTCCCTGTGCTGGGACTGTCCTCAGATGACAGACCCAAGCAATCCATTACCGGGCCCTGGCAGAACTTTTCCAGCTTGATGGAACTTGCCAGAGATTATGCTCTGCTCCATTAGTCTTTGAGAATGCAGGGTTACCTCCAAAAGAGCCTGAGGCTTGAGAATAAAACTTGAATGAAGTACAGAAGCTGCTTTGTGGCATGTATGGTGCATGGAGGACGAGCTTTCTAGACAGGAAGAATTGAATTCTAGACCTGTCTCTGAGATACTGGCTGTAGGAATGTAGGCAAGTTACAACCTCCTGGAAGTCCAGCCAACTCTTTAAAACTAGAAGTTACAGGAAAGGAGCTCATCTGTATTTTTGGAGGGACTTTCTGCATCAGGAATTCCTCATATTGATGATGTCATAGATTTGAATTTTCCCTACCCCAAATTAGTTATGTTGCCATGGGCTGCTCAGTGTCCAGCACTTAAGCATGATTGGAGATGTGAATGAGAAATGACCGGACCATGTGGGTAGTTTAAGGAAGAACCATGCACTCCATTTAATGATTCTTTGAACAAGGTTTTTAAAGATCAAGCAGACAAAGATTCAAGTCCTCTTATCAATAAGCTTAGTCTATCATATCCTGGAATATTCTTATTATAATAATCTGTCATATCCTAGAAGTAGCTCAGAATAAGATAAGGCTTTGTTATCTAGGCACCAAAAAGTCTTGGGAAAAGTCAGTTAACTCCTAGCAAATGCATTCACATAACAAAGGCTTCAAGGCCAGGGGGCCAAAGCCATGATCATCAAGGACATCTATGTAGGAACTGACCCCCAAGAACAAATATTTTGGCTTTCTACAGTATGGTGCAATGTTAGATTGTTATGGATGAAACTGGGTCTATGTTTGTGAAATGGTAGCTAGGACTGGTCATAGAATCATAGAGCTGGAAAGGACCACAGAGGTTAGTGATCTAATCCAACTCCTTCATTTTACAAATGATGCAACTGAGGCCCAAATGATGATGTAAAGGAAGGAAAGTGATCACCTATGGTCACATGAATGATCAAGACAGCAAGTGACAGAGAAGGGCTAAATGTAGGTCCTCTGATGGCCAGTCCAATGTTCTTCTTGCTTTACCTCCCTGGTTTCCAATCTGTGCTGATGATACAGAATTTTTTCAGAGATACACCACGAGGGAGAGGAGGAAAGAAATAAGTGTTTGTATATACTTGTATATACTACATGCCAGGTACTGTGTTAAGTGCTTTAAAATCCTTACAACAACCCTGGAAAGTAGGTATTATTATCATGCCCATTTTATAGTGGAAGAAACTAAGGCAAACAGAGGTTAAGTGACTTACCCAGAGTCACAAAGCTAGTAAGTGTCAAAGGCTTGGTTAACCTCACAAATACAAGAGAAGGGAAACATAGTTAGCAGGTTGTCATAAAAAGATCTAGGGATTTTAGGGGCCTGCAAACTCAACATGAAGGACAGCTAGGTGGTGCAATGGATAAACTATTGGAGTCAGGAACTCCTCTTCCTGAATTCAACTCCAGCCTCAGACATTTACCAGCTGTATGATCCTGGACAAGCCACTTTACCCTGTTTCCCTCAGTTCCTCATCTGTAAAATGAGCTGGAGAAGGAAATGGCAAATCACACCAGTAATTTTGCCAAGAAAACCCCAAATGCGATTATGGAGAGTTGGACATGAGTGGAAACAACCGAACAAGCTACAGGAAAGCTGTCTGGTGAGTAGTCTTTAGTCCATGTCATGTGAAGACTTGCTGAATGAGTGAATGAATAACTAAAAAAAATACCAAAACCTTTATTAAGCCTTTAATATATGCTAAACCCTCTGCTAAGTACTAGGGATGCAAAATGGTTAAAGGAACTGGGGATTTTTCACTTGAAGAAAAACTTGGGGTGGGGAGAGATAACAACTAAGAATAATTGTTTTCAAATGTTAAGGGCTATTGTTTGAAGGGGAATTAAACTTGTTTTCTTTCATTCCAATAGGCAAAACCAGGAAAATGGATAGAAATTGCAAAGAGACAAATTTAGGTTTGATATCAGGAAAACTTCCCCCAAACTGAAGCTATTCAAAAGTAAAATGGACTGTTGCAGGAGGTAGTGGGTTCCCCTTCCTTCTAGATCTTCACAAGCAGAGACTGAATTATCATGTGTTGGGTGTGGTATATTATATATTCCTTAGGGGGGATACATTGGAATAGATGGCTACTGAAGTCACTTTCGACTCTAAAAAAAACCATCATCCTGTGATGTTATGATTCTGGGAATCTTGTATGATTTTAACGGGAAACAACTTGGAGCTCACATCTTCCTTAACCAACTGCCTTGTAGACATCTCAGAGTGGATGTCCTATGGATATTTTAAGTTCAACATTTCCAAAACAGAATTCTTTATCTTTCCTCTCAAACCCTTTCTTCTTTTAAAATTTTCTATTACTGTTGAGAATACTGCCATTCTCCCAGCAATCTATGAATCATCCTCAATACCTCACTCTACATATGCACTCTGTCATCATCTTATCATTTCTACCTTCACAATATCCCTCATGTACATCTCTTTCTCTTCACTCATTCAACTACCATTCTGGTGCAGGCCCTCATTACCTCTTTCCTGAATGGTCTCTATATCTTAAGTGTCTCCCTAGTCCTAGCCAACTTCTTCTCAGTGATTTTCTTAAAGCACAGATCTGACCATGTCATCCTTATGCTTAATATAATGCGAAGGCTCCCTGTTACATCTAGGATCAAATATAAAATGTTTTGTTTGTCACTGAAAGCCTATCACAATATTATGCCATCCTACTTTTCCTATGTTCTTAGACTTTACTCCTGTCTGCATACTCTGTGGCCCAGCAACAATGGACTTGCTGTTCCTTTTCCCCTCAAACATTTATTAAGTACCTGCTATGTGCCAGAGACTGAGCAAAGCACTTTACAAACATCTCATTTGATCCTCACAACAATCCTGTGGGGTAGGTGCTATTATTGTGTCCACTTTGTAGTTGAAGAAATTGATTCAGAGGTTAGATAATTTGCCAGTATCACACATCTAGTAAGAGTCTCAGGCTGGGATGGAACTTAGGGTCTTCCTTACTCTAGGCTCAGTGCTCTCCCCATGGTGTCGACAGTGTGCTACACAGCACTCCCATGTCCTGACTGAGTATTTTTACTGATCATCCTTCTTACCTCTGCCTCTGACTTCCCTGCTTTCTCTAAGACTCAGCTCAAATAACACCTTCTGCTGGGCCTCCTTTCTTCCCACAACTACTAATCTCTTCCCTCTGAGATTACCTTTCATTTATTTTGTATATAGGATAGCTAGGTGGTGCAGTAGATTTAGTGCTGGGCCTGGAGTTTAGAAGATTCATCTTCAGCTCAAATCTGGCCTCTGATACTTACTAGCTGTGTGATCCTGGGCGAGTCACTTAACCTGTTTACTTCATTTTCCTTATCTGTAAAATGTGCTGAAGAAGGAAATGGCAATCCATTCCAATATCTTTGCCAAGAAAATCCCAAATGGGGTCACAAAGAGTTGGACATGATTCACTGAACAACAACAAATATTGTATATATCTTTTACTTACATATTATCATCCCTCCTTAGAATTTGAGCTCCTTGAGGGCAAAAACTCCCACCCCCTTCTTTGTATCCTCAGCACTTAGCATACTACCTGGCATACAGCAGGTACTTAATAAATGCCTATTGACTGATTGAAGGGAACCTTTAAGGCTAAGTTTTATCTATGGGGAAAAATAGGCAACTTGTCAAATACAATAATCTCATATATGACTCTACCCCTGCCAGTAAATCACAAAAACTTGAAAAAAATGTGGTTGTCTATAAAAATTATATACAATAAGCCACCAATTCCCTTCTTGTGTCTGG
This sequence comes from Pseudochirops cupreus, assembly GCA_028627135.1. Lineage (NCBI taxonomy): Eukaryota > Metazoa > Chordata > Mammalia > Diprotodontia > Pseudocheiridae > Pseudochirops > Pseudochirops cupreus. The sequence continues at coordinate 172,719,622 of CM053582.1, forward strand.
ATCAAGGATATCCTTAGTACATGTATTAGCCATTTTAATGAAGGTTTTATAGAGATGAGAAATAGCTGCTAGTGTCAGTCACCTTTCTGGGGGTGGGGGAGGTGGTAACAATGCCATTCATGATATTTTCCATTCTTTTGGAGTCTTCCCCTCTTTTGAGACAGGATAAAAATGGTTGTACCTTTAGAATGGTGTCCCTTTGACCCAGCACAGATTTATTCTGTATATATTTGGTTGAATCTGGCTACTCTTTCTGCTTTCATCTTCTTAAGTGCTATTTCTCATATAGTACATTGGGTATTGAGGTGTTAGGGTCCAAATGTGATGGTTCTACTGTTATTAATGATGACAACAGGTTGCTATAGAAATGCCAGAAAATCTGTTTCCTTTCCCATTTATTTGTGGTCCTCTGGCCAATTTAATTTTTAAACGTTTTCAATATCATCTAGATTAGTTGGTTTTCATGCTATCTTTTATTTATTTCCCTCTTACTCCACTGCTTTTTTGAGGTGATATTGCTCATAATCTTGTACCATCCTTCCTTATAATGTTTTGAAAATGAATTTTTATTTAAAAGAAACATTGCCCTTAGTGACAACATCTCTCTATTTGGAAATGAGATTATATTTATTTTAATAACTTTTGGGCTTTTATTTACTTGTTTGTTTATTTATTTTTAGCTTTTTAAAAATATGGCAACTATTATGAGTTAAACTTCTCTGAAGAGTGGTGATAATCAGAATTGATATTTCTAATTTTATCCATTTCCCATTTTTCTTTGTCAACAGTTCATTCAAACAGGTCAGTCTGAAACTATTGTAACTGAATGCAGGATTTTCTTATTGTATTTTGCTTTCTTCTAATTGGTTGGTCACTTTTCCTCCAACTAGTCAATCATCTGATTACAAATGACTCATTTCAAAACATCTTCTAAATTAGTTGGAGACTAGTGGTTTCCTGCCTTTCATAATGTAATAAATTTCCTTTTTTAAAATTTCATTCAAGCTTATCACATCTAACTTTTTTTTAATGAATTACTGCCAACCAACAGAATTATAGTTTCTTTTGCCACATGTAGTTATTTTTTCACTTTAAACTTCTGGTGGCATTTTTTTTATAACCTCATGATAACAAACCTAGACATATATTGGAAATATCCAGGAATCTGATTTTATTTGATTGCTGCAGACTTTCCAGACAGGCTAAACTGATGGGCCTCAAATCTGTAGGTGAATTAGGGGGATGTCTACCCTAAGTATGACAAGACTTCCTTCAGTGGAATGGAAGAGGAGAACAATTTGTTCCAATGGCCATGAAGCTGGCTGGAGTACTTAGAGCTTGGTAAGACATTGAAGACGCTGAGATCATCCACTGAATCTCAGTCCATTGCCAGTCATCTTGACTTTTGTTTTGACACTGGACTTCAATGACTCTGGAAGAGAAAGTAAGGTTGATGAATTTGTGCAACTCTGTCTCACTTAAATCCAATTCAGGCACAAATCAAGATGTTACTCTATGATGTCCTTTTCAAAACAAAGGATGAATAATGTGGGTGACTGCAAATTTACTATAAAAAAGAGAAAATCCAGGTTCTTCTAGGCACCAGATGGAGCACACAAAAATGTACTGTCTCTCTTGAGTGGCATAAGCCTCACCCAAAGCTGGTAAGAGAATGAGAACAGGTAGTGGGATTTGAGGGAAGGACACAACAGCATTGAGTCTTTTACAATGCTAGTTAGTAGAGAACATTAGGCATTACAAGTGAGAATATCATTCTACTATTAATAGAAATTAATTTTTAATCTAGCATACCCAGGATTGCCTACTCGCACAGGTTCTTTTAATCTGCTTCATAAAAGAAAGACATCTTTAAAGGGGTTAACAATCCTACTTTAATTACAGAGAAAGAAGTGAGAAAAGAAAACACAAGCAGAGAAAGCAGCACAAAGACCAACAGACAGGTCTCCAGCTGTCTGAGCATAGCAATATTGCTATATACTTTACATACATCACTGGATCAAGGGAGCACAAACATCTAAGCCGTTGGGGGGCTCTGAGCATATGGCTACTCAGAATCTCGACCCAGAAGATATAATGAAGACTTGACCCCTGATTGGCTGAGAGTCAGTAGGCACAAAATCTACATGACTCAGCACAGCTGTGAATTACCAGGGTTCAAAGGAGATCAGTCCTTCAGATGTTCACAATTTAGCCTGAACCTGGGAAACTGAACTCCAAAAAGAAAACAAAAATCCCACCTTATTTGTGCTTACAAGAACAATGAACCAATTAGAAACTGATATAATGAGCAAGTTCTTTGCAGAGAGATAAATCAAGTCAAAAGTCTTCAGGAGAGGTAAAAAAATAAAATATATTAGGCTTCCAGAAATGCCAGTAAAGCAATTTGTAGATCCTTGGGAATGATTCAGAAGAGCAATTAAAGAGTTAAGCAAAGACATAAGTGAAACAAGGATAGATGACATTAGAGCTCTTAAGAAAAAAAGTGAATAAATCCAGAGAAGAGGGAATTTAAAACAAATGATGGAAATACTCTAGGACAATAGATTCTCTGACAAAGCAAATGATAAAATTAGAATGAAAACAAAAAAGCAAGGCAGAAGGTAAATTAACTGAATAAGTCAATTAGCATTTATTAAATGCTCAAAAAAGATAATCAGATTAGAAGAGTATATGAGAACTCTACAAAGCAAAAATATTGAGCTTAAAGATAATGATGAAAAAGAGAGAATGTAAAGAAAACACAATAAAAAACTCCAAGAAATCATATAAAAGATACATAGAAGTATCAGAAGCAAATAGAAAGATAGAGATAGAATGAATTCAGGGAATATAGCTATAATTAAACACTAATTTTAACTCAACAAGAAACATTTTGGTCAAATTTCAGAATTATTGCATTAGCACATTAACACATATTGCAAATAGCTAAGGAAAAAAATGTCATTTTCATTTCAAGGGAAATCAGTCAAAGTAGTATAGCACTACAAGTTTACAAAGAAATTAATGGAAAAAATGATATGTGATAAACCAAAACACAAAATGTATCAGTTTGCACGTTGTACCTCAAAATAATAAATCCTGAAAAACCGATCCTACTCCTTAATAAAAACACTGGAAATTCAGCAAAAGGGAGGGGGAGGGGAAGGGGAGAAAAAGGAAAGAGAGGATTTGAAACTCAAGGGACTATGGAACTGAATGTTGTAAACTAAAAGTAAATACAGAAGTTAATAAAAAATAAATATAAAAAAAGAATCCAGAGGTTATCAAGGTATTCAACATGAAAATTCATCAAAAGAAAGTGAGCAGATTCAGATAACAATGAAAAATCAATGATGCAGGCTCTTGTTTTGTCTTATATATATGATAAATATTTAGGGAAAAATATACAAGGAGCAAGAGATCTAAGAGTCAAAAAAATTTAGGTGAAGGAAAGAAAGATGGATTGAATTAATATTTCAGCACAAATTTATACATATTTCCTTATTAGTAAATCAATATTTTTGTGATCAAATTGCAAAAAGATATCTATAGTACTATATTACTTATAGGAGACTTCAATATTCCTCTATAGGATCTAGACAAATCCAACAAAATAAATAAAAAACATAAAGCTAAGCAAATTAAAAAAAATTATCCATGAAAGACCTATGAAGCAATTTCAATGGAAATATTAAGGAACATACATTTGTTAACATCACATTATTCTTTTACAAAAATCAGAAAGTAATTAGAGAATTTTCTCAAAGGAACCAAATTGATGTTAATCACCAGAGCAAAGTGTTACATTCCAGTAAATCTCTAGTTTTCCCAAAAGAACCTACACAGTACTTCCAGGGGATAAGGAATTTACAAGCAATGTAAAAAATCAGAAATAAAAAATACATCCTTGACATAATATACATTATAATCAACATAAGAAATATGAACAAAAGATACAGATCTAAATCAATACCACCTAATAATATCCTGAATAATAATAAATAGGTCAAATAACACTATGTACCAAAATGTATGAAATAGAGCTAAAACAATACTAATAAGAAAATTGATTTTTCTGAAAACTTAGACCATCCAAAAATAGAGAAAAAGAGGATGAGTGAATGAACACAACTGAAAAACAAAACAAAACTAAAAAATAAAGAAATTAACCCATTTATAAGCAAGAAGAAAATTTAAGGAAAAATAGATGAACTTGAACTTCAAAAGGTGATAGCATATATAAAGACTGTTTTTAAGAGACTAACAAAATTGATAAACCATTATCTAACATAATTTAAAAAGAGAGCAGAAAATAAAATGTTAAAATAGGACTCTCACAGTAGACAAAACTAAAGAATATTATGAAAACTACCAAATTTATGCTGCCAAACAATTTGGAGAAGAATATGATTGTCTGCAAAAATATAAAATATTTGGCACTATTGCTATCACTGTGACTAAAGAGGGAAGCAAAATAGAGGTGACTTTGGAGATTTACAGGGGTGATAGGCACACACAGAAAGAGTTGGTGAGAAACAGAATTCCATCATACAACTTCAGTTTTTCTGCCACCTCATAGAAAAGCTGCACAGAGATTTCATGAAGCATAATGAGATTCAGTACTGGGCAAATGAAATTCAGAAATTCTTTATCATAGGTAAAAAGTAGGTCATAGTGTTAGCTGGGGATATATTATGTGAGAAATAATGTACAATGACCATATCATGTATATACTAGGGATGCAAGCATGCTTTGACAAAAGGAAAATGATTAACATAATTAATCATTTGTAACCCAAGGTCCCCAAAAGTTCTGACTGCACAGGAAATGGGTCTCAGGGAACTCATTCAAAAGGGTCAATTTATTTATTTGACTCATTGTCACTACTCAGAATTTGTTCTGAGAAAATAAAATATGCTCATATCTGATTTTGTGCCTGTGACTGCCAGTGAAAAGGGCAGCATCTGCTGGAGTGGTTACAGTAGTTACAGTAGTTACAGCAGCAGGTGCAACATCTGGCTCACAACAAGGAAGAAAAGCATGGACATCAGAGAGAGGTCCCCAGACAAGAAGACCACTCTTAGATCTTTTCTACAGAAGAGAGGAGGAGAAATGTGCAGAGGAGAAATGTAAAATGGTCAATGGCAATTTGTTAGTAATGGATAATTAAAATGGAAAGGTAGTTGGGGACAAATTATGAAGGGCTTTAAAGGCTAATCAGAGAAGCTTATCTTTGATCTTAGAGGTAATAGGGAGCTCCTGGTGTTTATTAAGGAGTGATAATATCACACCTGCACTTTAGAAAAATGACTTTTGCACTTATTTGGAGGGTGGATTAAAGTGTAGACAGACGAAGCACAAAGAGATCAATGATGAGGGTTTGCTCTAAGGTGGTGGCTGTATGAGTAGAAAGAAGGAGAAAGATATGAGTGATATTGTGGAGGCAGAAACAAGATTTGACAACTAATTGGATAAGTGGGGTAAGTGACAGTAAGGAGATAAGATAAGATTAAGATTGCAAACCTCGGTGACTGGAAGGATAGTTGTGACCTAAGAAAAATAAGAAAGTTTTGAATGGGCTGGGGTAGGAGGGGTAGTGGGATAGTGTTTAAGGGGAAAGAGAATGAGTTTAGCTTTGAACATGTGTAATTTGAAGTAGTATGTGACATTTATTTTGGAGATATGAGAAACTTCAGAAGAGACCAGGACTGGATACACAGACATGCATGTCATATGTATAAAGATGATAAACTCATAGAAAAGGCTAAAGTCACCAACTTAGAGACTATAGAGGCAAAATAGAAGAGGGTTCAAGACAGAGTCTTGGCAATTTTCCCTCAATTAAGGAGTATGATATGGCAAATGAATTGGGAAAGGAAACTGAGAAGAAGCAATTAGCCAAGGCAGGAAGAAAAACAAGTGAGAGAGCAGTAATGAAAACCTATAGAAGAGTGAGTATCCAAGAGGACAGGGTGGACTATAGTATCAAATACTGCATGGAGGTCAAGGATAAAGATCTTCCTGACCTCTAACTATGTTTGCTGTAAAGCAGAAATCATCAAAACTGTTTGGTACCGGTTTAAAAAATAGAAAAGTAAACCAATGGAACAGATTTGATTAAGGAAGAATCAGAAATAGTTAAACTCAATTACCTGGTGTTTGATAAGAGCATAAACTATTTTGGGAAGAACTCACCATTTGACTAGAACTGCTGGAAGGACTGGAGGGCAGTGTGGCAAAAATTATGCCTAGATGAACATCTTATATTATATGCCGTAATAAGCTCAAAATGGTTATGCAACCTGAATATTTAAGTTCATACCATAAAAAAAAGAAATAGAAGAGAACCTTTCATAGCTATGGCCATTAGAAAAAAGTTCTTAACCAAACAAAGGATAGAGGTGATTATAAAAGATAAAATCAATTTTCATTATATAAAATTGATTTAAAAAAAACCAATACAACTATGGGGAAAAAAGGAAGATGTCAAATGGAAAAAGAAAATTTTCCAAATTTTTTCAAATTCTAAACTCAAATGTGAAAATCTTTCAAATAGGGGAAAAAATTTCCATGATAAAGACCTAATATTCAAGATATATAGGGAGGCCAGAATATACAAGGTTAGAACCATCGCCCATTGGATAAGTGGTTGAATAAAATGAACTAAGAGAGTTCTCAAAATAATTATAATTAACAACCATATGAAACATTGCTCTTAAGTGGTATCAAAATCAAATAGAAATGGAACTAATGAACCTTAAATAAGAATCTCTGCGACTGCATATTGACTTAGAGGACCACATGTTAATATTATTTATTGTCCTGTTGTATTATTATTTATTTTGTCAAGTATTTCCCAATTACATTTTAATCTGGTTTGGGCTACATTCTGGAGTATTGCAGGCACAATGAAGTCCATATGTGTGATACCTTTGCTTTAAGAAATACAAATCTAAATAACTCTGTTTTCTCCTCATACCTAGAAAACTGAAAAAGATCATAAAATATGGAAATAGCCAATGCTGGAGGCTCTGTGTATAGTGTGATGTTCCAAGGGCACACTAATACTATGTTGATGGAGAAACAGTTCAACTTTTCTCAAAAACAATTTGGAAATGCGTGACTAAAATGTCCAACCCTTTGACTCAAATGTCCTGTTTATGGGAGTATACTCTAGCAAAGTCAAAGAAAAAAAGCATTCCACAATCACCGAAACTTTCAAAATAACATTTTTTGGTGATAATGAAGAAGTGGAAACATTTCCCCATTCAAATGGAAAATGGCTAAACAAACTGTGGTATAAGTGTAGTAGAATATTACTGTGCCACAGGAAACAATGGTTAAAAAGAATTCAGAGAAGTTTGGGAAGACTTAAATGTATTTAAACTGATGCAGAGTGAACAGAACTGTAGAAAAGGTATATACACTGACTGCAGCAGTGTGAATGAAAAGAACAACAAACCCGAAACTGGGCTTTATATAATTATAATGACAAAGAAGCTTGACCCTTGAGAAGACATGAGAAAGTGCACTTTCCTCCCCTTGGAGAACTGGGGAAACTATGGATGTGGCATATTGAATACATAAACTGTCAAACTTTGTTGACATATTGTTGAATTTTGCTGAATTGCTATTTTCTTTGTTTAAAAAGAGGGTTTAATCTTGGGGTGGGGTTGAATTGGGCTGTTTTTTTTTTCTAAATAACTGCTGTGAAAGTTAATGTTCTACAAAACTTATTTTAAAAGTCCCATCAGTCTGTATACCCCAGGCTCTCACACACAGAGATGGAAAAGAAAAGTCCTTCCAACTTCAGCAGTCACAAAGTCATGTTGGGAAATCAATGACAACTTTGTCCATCTATGTCATCTGTCAGAAAAATAAAACCCAGTCTGTCAGCAATTACACCTCTCTAGCATCTTCATCCTTTCCTATACTAGGTAGAATATCAATGACACTATGATCTTTCAATTCCTCCATAAGAAGTATGACATCATAACCAACTGAAATCAGCAAGATCAATAAGGGAACATCAAGAACAACTTTGTAGTTATCTATAAGCTGTGAAATGAGATCCTGGACTTTTGCTACCCATACAACTTAGAGATGGGAATTCAGAAAACCTTAATCACTCAGGTCACCATGAGGAGTCAGTATCAGACAAAGTCTCAGATCACCATGTAGGTGACAGGCAGATTTGTTGGTGAAGTGAGGGCATCAAATAATTATTGAAATGAGCTCTTCTTGACCTGCTTGAGAGTATCAACCTGCTTATGTCTCCTAAAGAACAGATGCTAGAGATAAATGGTCAAAGGATATGAGCAGGCAGTTTTCAGATGAAGAAATTAAAGCTATCTGTAGTCATGTGAAAAAAATGCTCTAAATCATTATTGATTAGAGAAATGCAAAATAAAACAATTCTGAGGTACTCCTGTCAACACCCCTTGTTGTCTTTTCCTTTTCTCCAAAATAGTACACACACTCTCCAAGACACTAGATTAGGATCAGTCCTACCATGAAGAGGATGAAGAGACTCTGGGGTATCTCAGCATCAGAGCCCGGGGTTCCCTGAATGCTTTTAATCCTTATCTTTTCTACCTCACCCTGGCTCTAGGTCTATTTGAATTTTTTGACCCAACTCAGACTAGGGTATCCTGGATGGAAGCACCTCTAATTGTCTTCCTGGGGCAGGGCAATGGGTGGCAGAGGGGGAAGACAATACCTGAGTCCCTAGCTTCCCTGAATGGGAGAAGAAAGCAGGGAACAAGCATTTCTATAGCAGCTACTACATGCCTGGCACTGTGCTATAAATTTTATAATATCTCATTTGGTCCTCACAACAGCTCTGGGAAGAGATGTATTATTTTCCCCATTTTACAGTTGAGGAAATTGGCTCAAAGAATGGTTAAGTGACTTGTCCAGGTTCACATAGCTAGTAAATGTTTGAGGCTGGATTCTTTCTGACTCTGGGACCTAGCTGCCTCAAAAAAAGTGAGTAAAGGGTATCCTGTCCTTATTCCCAGGTCTCTGCTTTCATATAGTGTGTTGTACTTTGTATACATGTGGGTGGTCCAGGTACAAATCCAATAAATTCTGTAGAGGGGGAAAGCAGGCTTTGGGATTGGGAGAGAGAAGATCAGTTTTAATTCAGAAAAATGTACCATAGAGAGCAAGCAGAGATAGGGCAGTTTGATATAGTAGGCTAAGTTGGCAGAAAACCTGGGAGAATGTGGCCTGAACGTAGCATATGACCCGTAGTGCAATGGGAGGCCTCCTAGCCTCAACAGACCATCTTTATAAATCCACAGCCAAAAACATCTAGCAGGTAGACAGCCTCTGGTTACAAACCTCCACATACTCAGGATGGTCTTCAGACAACTCCCAAATAAGGAGGGAGCCTCCCCAACTGTATAGAACCTGCTAGAGCTTGCAATTGGCTGGAGCAATACTTCAAAACCCTAGGATCACCCTCATAACAGGGAGAAACAGTGCGGACATTAAGGGAGGGTTTTGATTCCAATCGCCAATCAAGTACTTCTCATTATTTGAAAAGATCTATTGTTCTGATATTATTCAAAATTTTAAAATAATAGCATAATTATTATCATGAGGATCATGATGCACACCATGTTGACCTTGGAGTCAAGAAGATCTCCAATTTCTGGCATGTATTAGTTGTGTGATTTTGGGAAAGAAACTTAATGTCTTAGTGCTCCAGGCAACTTCTAGGCAAACAAGTTCCCATCTGCATTGGTTAGGGAAGTTTCCATTCTGGGAATTTCCATCACTGATGATATCACAGGTGCATCCAAGTGGGGAAAATTAGTTTTTTAAGGGCTATTAAAACTACCGTTGGACACAAGTACTATCCTTTCTCATTAAAGAACACTTTCTTCCTCACCTACACCCTTGCTCCCCAAAAGAAAATTTAAAAAAGCTATGCTTAGTAGAGTAGCATAATAACAAAGAATAACAGAGGAGAGTAACATCAGACATGAAGTAAACTTGCAACCTCGGTGTTTGAGTGTGTCTGGAAATTAGTTGGATAGCAAGGAGCTGGTTAGAGACCCCCTGACATAAGGGACTAAGATCAGAAAAGAAGCTAGGTTTTAAAGAAGGAAGTGACTGGACAGGGCAGCTGAATGCATGTGGGTAACAAAAAGCAGAGTATTGCTAAGATCAGCCTAAGGCTTGGAAGATAGATCCTATTGTGGCACTAACCACAGGAAAAAAGAACTGTTATCAGTGGGAGCAGGCTTGGGGCTAGAGCTCCAGAGCCCCAATGTAGCCTGATTTAAGCTTAAGTTGACAGCAGGAAAGACCTTAGAGAAGTAGAATAAGACAATTATAAAATTGAGCCTGGATTGAAGAGGGATCAAATTGGCTATTGACAGGTGATCAAAGAAACTATTAAGACAGATGAATTCTTAATGAGAGCATGTATAGGTGGAGAATAACCAAGAGCCAGGAAAGTGCTTTTAAGGAAGCTCATGATGATGGAGTGAAGAGGGTAGCCAAAAATTGTCTTGAGAAAACTCAGAAGAAATGTTAGTCATCGTGGCAAAGTGTTCATGTTATGAGCTATATCACATAGCTATAATGCTAATAGAGAACTTAGGGACTACAGATGAGAAGCTCTTGGCTTTGGTGATGGAACAAATCTTGCTTTCTTTCCTTCACCCCATAACTTTTTTTCTTTTATTTTTTAATTTCCTGATATTACTACTGTCCCTCCAACCCTGCCAAATCCTGAACTCTCCCTTTATCAAAGAGAAACAATTAAGTCGACTGATATAACCACCTGCAATATTAGTCATCTGTTCCTATATTATGTTATGTTATGTTATGTTATGCTATGCTACGTTTTATGTTGTATTGTATTGAATTATATTACATTACACTATATTATATATCATATATCATATTTTATCAAATTATATTATATTAATTATATTGTCACCTTCTCCCCTGCCACTCCCCAGACCATTTGCCCTATTGATGAGAGTTTTTAGTCTTAGGGATAAGATGAAAAACACAGTACAGTTATAGAGGAATCAGAAACAGAACAGATTGAATATGTTCAGTGGATGGGCAGCTAATTCTTTTCTTGCTAGTACATTTGACTCAAAGAAGAATTTTTAATGAGGCTCCGGCCTCAGGGAATTTATATTCTATTGGGAGAAGATGACATGTGAAAGGAAACTGAAAAGGGGAGGGGGGAGATGGTAGAAAAGTCCAGCGCCACGTAACCTGGAGAGGAATGAGACCTGGCTAGCCCAGGCAGTCTTTTTAAATGGAGACTTTAGGAAGAACCATCTAATAAGAGGGAGGGGCAGCAAGGGTGGGATCATGTGGCAGGTACTTTCAAAGTGTGAATTCCAGGACTGAAGGGAGCTTCCAGAAAGAAGAGGTTCTGGGGCTTATTAGAGAAAGTCCAGAGTGCAGTACAACCTGAAGAAGAATAAAGCAAATTGCCTAAGGGCACAGCTAATGAGAGGCCAAGCTAGACCTTGAAGACAGCATTTTCTGACTATTAAGTCCAGGGCTCTGTCCACTATACCACACTTTCCATAGCTGGAATTAATAAGAAAAGTTTTGCTAATGACACAAATTTACTTTTCTTATTAAATCACAGCAGAGTTCTTGTCAGTGTGGAGTCCAATTTAATCATTACCTCATTTGTCTCATGCTAAGTCTTTGCTTCTACCTTTCAATGCCCTTGAAAAAGCAATCAATCTCTTAATTTGACAGTGTTTCCTATAGTGACACCCCTTCACTCTTCCCCCAGAGCCATGGCAACTCAAAATTGCAATTTATGAACAATTTGCAAAAGAAATGACAAAGTTCCTAACAGCCCTATCAAAGTGCAAACCCCTAAACCATTGAATCAGGCTTCAAAATGAAGATAATGCCAGTGAATCTTTGGAGAGACTAGTCCTCTTTCTTTTTCCACCTTTATTCTTCTTAGATGATTTCTCAGCCCAAATTTTCAAATACTCAAATGGATATATTTTCATTGATTTGGGAGTTTCCTCCAACAATTCAGATCGCAACCCATCCATGCCCTACTTCCTTTCCTGTGTTACTGTCTATATTCTTCCTAATAGTACACCACACACAGTCTACCCAATGTGCTGAGTCTTTCTTGGCTTTCTCCTGACACTGTGAAGATGCCGGTGGAGTACTTTGGCTATTCACTTGTAGTCCTTTCCTCTTTCCATGTGGCTGGTACCCAAGGTCATACAGTAAGTGTCTGAAGCCAGGTTTGAACTCAGGAAAATGAGTCTTTCTGATGTCAGCCCAGCATAGTATCCAGTGTACCACCAAGCTGCCCCTCCTAGACTCCAGTGTCTTTTTATTTTTAGGTACCCTAACCCCTCAAAGGAATGAGCAAGTCACTTAATTCTTTGCCTCAGTTTCCTCATCTGTGAAATGAGCCCAGAAAATCCCAAATGGGATCATGCAGAGTCAGACATGACTGAAATGACTGAACAACAACTAGGGGCAGAGTCTGGAAATGGCATTATAATGAGGTCCTTTGAATAGTCAGATAATAAGCTCAGTACACAGTGGACCTGCATTATACTGATTTCTATGCAGTTTGTATTCTAGTCATGTTCTAGTTAAGGTCCAGTATAGCTCTATAAAACTAATGCCTTCTCCCAGATGATGTGATTCACTTCATCATACCCAAAGAGAATGCATTCAGCCTCATTCATATCACAAGCATGTCTTTTGCTGTCTTCCATGATCTTGCAGTCTGAACATCTATCTTGGAATCCTTAGGATTTTGACTTTCACAGTGAACAGACAGGTCTCCATAAGGCAGTAGTTTTTTCAAGCTAGGAATAGAAAATAAACCCTGTCTGCCATTTAAGTGGAACATTTACCTTGTGTATTTCAGCTGAGATCTGAGCGAAAGAGCATAAGCAATCAGACCCTTGATCTGACTCCAGAAACTCTGTATTACACTGTGATACAGATTTCAGGACACACGAGAGCAGGGTGAAAGAGTTCTTGTTAATTTTTTATTTCTTTTACTTCACTGTCTATTTTTTTCTCTGGAACTATTAGCAATTTTCTTTTCTATTCTCCCAGCAGTGCAAATAACATCTTTGAGCATAATGGTTGGCCACTTAACTTGGAGTTATTTTCCATGTAATAGAACATCCACTTTGAAGAACTACTCTTAGCAAATGGAAGCATGAAATAGTAAGAATTCAGTTCAATTCAATGAGAATTTTTGGAGTTCTTACTTTCAATTAGCAATGTGATACAGTAGAAAGAACATTGTACTTGGAAATAAGAGAGACTGAGGTTTGGAATCCTGGCTTTAGTAATCACTAGTTGGCAAGTCACCTAAACTCTCTGAGTCTCTTTTCTCTTTGTTCACCCTTCACAGGCTTGTCAAACCTATAGACTTAAGGTACTTTAGAAAACACCTAGTCCAAACCCTTTATTTTAGGAGATGAGGAAGCCAAAGTTTAGAAAAGTTCAAAGACTTGCCATGGTTATGCAGCTTTCAAGTATCAATGGCAGAATTTGAACCCAGATAACCCTGGTGAGAGTGGCCCAGCACTCTAACCATCATGCCATGCTGCCTCTTGAATCATACAGGGATTGGCAAAATAAATATGAGCATGGTCTCTGCCCTCAAGCAGTTTATGGTCTTTTCAGTGAGACAAGCCTAGTATGAAATAACTAGGAAACAGTAAAAGAGAGAATTAAGTGTAGTGGCTCTTTGTGTCAGAGTTTGTGCCATGGAATGCCAAGAGGGGAGAGATCAGTCTGGACTGGAGCTTTCAGGGAAGTACTTCTTGCAGGACTGGCTCCCTGAAGGATGATTGGGATTTGAATAGATGCAGAAGAAGTAGAAAGGGAATTCTGAGTCTTTTTTTGATCATAATCTTCAGCTGGAATTTTTTCAACCTAAGGTGGGTGGTGAAGCTGAGTGATACTTTAAGAAAGTGTGGCAAATGGAACTAGGGTAGGAACTTGGACCGCCATGAAAAGAGACAAGGGAACCATCATTTCCTTTTGCTGGAGAAACTATGGCTAAGGAATGATGGCATAAAGGAGTGAATTTACTCTTCATCTCATTGGCTATCATTTGACTTATGTTGTAATCCAACACTGGTTCTTTGCAAACATAATACAAAAAAAAAAACAAATGGAAAGAAAGTAAAAAGTTGACAATGGGGGAAGGAGAAAGTCTTATTATCCATCTCCCTCATTACACATTTTCTATAAAAAGAATAATACACATGAAACAGACATCATTGCGTTTATCATCTGTGTGACTTCAGGCAGGTCACTTATTCTCTCTGGGCCTCAGTAGCAGTAGTTTAGAAGAGAAGTCCATGTTCTTACCAGGGAAAATAGAACATACAGAGAGAAAAACAAAAATTCTTGAGTTGTTCCCCCTGATGTAAGAGTTTTTAAGGGGAGTGAGTTTCTGCATTAAGAAATACGTAGGGAGGTCTCTTACCCATGTAGTAAATAGGAAATGGTTTCTAGGCTCAGCTTGTTTTTGCTTCAGGGGCCTATCTCTACTAGTTCTAAGGGCAAATAATTGTGTTATGAATCTCTCTCTGCTTGCAGGCTCTTCAGTTTATGAAAATTTGGCCTAGCCTAGAACTAGATGAAGTGGGACTATTTCTCCCACTTCTCTACAGAGATCCAAACCTTTTCCCCAAACTCTACTTATGCCAGCATTTTTCACACAGGTCAGCAAGTTAAGCCAATAAGTATTTATTAAATAATTATTATGTACAAGGCAAGTGATAAGTGCTGGAAATACAAACAGAAGCAAAAATAAAAACAGTTCCTGCCCTCAAGGGCATTACATTTTAATGGGAGAAAAAGACATGAGAAAAAGGAAGAGCAGGTCTCCAAACCAGGGCACAGAGGAGAAAGAAGGCTAAAGAGTCAGGAGTGAAGCCCAGAAATGAATGAGGGATTAGTGGCCATTCAATTATTATTTTTAATAGAGAGGAGGAATTAAAATAAAAGCAATGCAAAGACAGCAAGTAATGGGAAAGGGAGAGGGAAAATTCATTTTGATGAAACAAGCTTCACAATGCCAGCTGTAGAGGCTGAACCACCTTCTTTTCCCCTTAAATCCATCCTCTAATGAGAAGAGAGGAGAAACGAAAAGTTGGAGGAATTAGGCAGTTATAATGGGAGCTGGTCTCTCATCCAACATGAAGATTGGGGAAAGGGAGAAGTCCAGGCCAAGTCATTGCCTTGTTTCACCAATAAACATTATCAGCTCTTAGGCATTCCGTCTAATCCCTCACTATTCCAACTGCTTTCTAGTCAGAGTAGCCCACCCCTCTTAGAAAGATGAGGCAGGAGAACAGATATCCAGAGGTGGATTGCTTTGCAGATCTTAAAGTGCTGTATAAATGTTAGCTATTATTATTGGATGCAATGCCAGACTCTATCTGTCTCCGTGGCCCCAGTGTGGAGAATAAATGCTACCTTTTCAGTTTCTCCCTCCCATAATTCTCTAAACAAAACAAAGAAATACAAATTCAGTTTTGTCACCAAATATTGAACCCTGGGATAGTATCTGTTTGAGTCCCTTGTCTCCATAGCAGTGCTTGCAAATGGGTGCTATGCAGCCCACTTCCTTTCCCCATATCATTTTACAGGTGAGAGAGTTGTGACCCACAGAGATAAAATGACTTGTCCAAAGTCACACAGTAAGGAGCAGTCAGGATTTGAACCTCAGTTGTCTGATTCCAAGTCCTTTGACCTTTCCCTTACAAAATCCTATCTCCTTCTGTAAGTTAATTCTCCAAGAAAAAAGTTAACTTGCCTTTGGACAATGAAGCAATCCTATGTCCTTAGATAACACTTTCTCTAAAAGCTAAGGGGAAAAGAACCCTCCCTTCTCTCTTCATTACCCTCAGTGAAATGAGGAACTCGATGATTGGGTAAGTTTGTCCTAAATCTTATGTTCAGTGTCTGTTTCCCCAGCTAGGTGTGAACATTCCCAGTTGACAGGCCTGTTCTCTTTACTGAAGTCCTGACAGCCTTAGGAGCCTACTGTGATTTCGATTCATGACCTGACCAAAGAGGCTAAAAAATAAATTGAATTCTCGAGTATAGTCAGATTATGGGCCAATTACTTAGCTCGTTGAAACACTTTATCACTTGGGCAACACGCTCCTGGAGAAGAAAAACGTATTTCCTTGATTAAAGACATGCATTTTATTTGGTGTTTTCTTTAGAGATTAAAGTGACTCTTTTCCTAGTGATACACAGGCTGTTTTGAACAGAATACCCATCTGCTCTAATGAGAGTTATGTAAACAGTCCTTGCTTTCATTACCAGATAACCCTTACCCAAATGTAACTCAAACTAAGAAATAAGACACCGGTTTTATGATTAATTGTCACCGTTAGCTCTGAATGGCAAAAATCTGTCCAGGAATGTTGGGAGATATAGCACAAAGTGTATGGGACTTGAAGTCACATAAGATAAGACCTGGGTTCAAATCTTGATTCTGACCCTTTCCAGCTCTGTGACCATGGACAAGTCACTTAACCTTTTGGAGCCTTGGAATCAAATGAGATGACCTAAACAATGTGTTTTATAAACCATTAAGGTGCTATATAAATATTAGTTATTTTTGATCTTCAATGGATCACGTAAGTATTCTCTCTAAGGATACAGATCATAATCCTTCCATGTGTGCCCATTTAGTGTAATCTGTTTTTATAATCTCCTAAAAATCTGCTACATTGAGGGTTCACTCAATGCCTTAGAACGTTGCCTCTCTCCCAATTATTATTATTATATAAAAGTCAGATATTCTGTGAGAATTAACAATAAAATACTTTATGTACAGAGGCAGATTTTATATACAGAGCTATTATTCACCTTAGAAAGTTTTAAACCAATCCAATTTTGGTGAAACAGAGTGTTTTATGAATGAACTAGGCTGCTAATGCTGAACTCTTTGGAGATCTCAATGTTCTACAAATTCTTTGACACTAATACTAATGATTTATGGCCTCTTTTAATTTCCTTATATTGTTCTTTATTAACGGAAGATTTCTATCCCCAATACACCTGCTTGCTTTAATTTACCAGTTCCTGGGGGCAGCAATAATGTAAGGAATGGCCCTTTTGTGGTCATCCACATTGAGCATTGGGTTTAGAGTTAGCAGGCCTAGGTTCCAATCCTGTATCTGACTTTTACTAGCTGTGTAACCCTGAGCAAGCCACTTAATCTCTACACATTTCAACTCTCTAGAATTTATTGTACTAAATCATAAGCTGTATACTAGCTTTCTTTCTTTTGTATTTTCACAGGAAAAGTATGAAAATGCATGCTTCTTAATTTATTTTATTTAATTTTTTTTTCAAAAGCAGGCCTGGGATACAATCACAATGCTACAAAAATGCGACAAACTTTTCCAAAAGTTAAATCTGAGGGCTATGATTCTTTTTTGTTTTTTGGTTATTTTTTTGGTTTGGTGTTTAAAAGGGGAAAAAAGGCATCTGACCAAACATTTGTTTACATATTGTTTAGATACAGAGCTATTATGTTTTATGTAAGCTGTGCATTTCATAATTCATTCAAAACCATTCCCAATACCATTGATACAGAAGAGCAGAAGAAAGACAAGACTAGCACAACATCTCAGTGCTTCTCCAAAGTGCTTTACAAAACGTTCCACAGTATCCTCACAACACAGTTGGGAATTTAGGGAGGCCCAAAAACTTTGCAAAACTTCCAAGGCAAGAGTAAGGAGCCAAATACTGGTATCCAAACTAATTTATAAATACAGATATACCTGGCTCTGCTCTGATCCCTGAACCTATACTAGCTTCCTTAATGGAAGCAATTTCTTACTTGGGCCTTCCCTATGCTGCTAAAATTAGAGATTTTCTGATAAGTTTGAGGATTGTAAGTTCCTTGAGAGCTGGGTGTTCACTCCCTGCCCCATGTGTCCACCCCCACTTCCCCAGTACTTACCACGCATCCCTTCTGCTGGTGCTTAATACTTAACTGATTAAATTATCCTTTGTCCCAGGTCAAGTGAGGAATTTAGCAAGTGTACCAGCTGGTTATTTTCTACAGAGGCAACTCAATTCGTAATGTTTTAATTGAACTAATAATTAACTCAGAAGATTAATACTCACAGGCTCATCTATATTCACAGAAGCAGCATGGTGCAGTGGAAAGAACACTGGGTGTGTAGCCTGATAATATGAGTTCAAATCCTCTCTCTACCACTTATACCAGTGTGATGTTGGGCATATCACCTAACCTCTCTGGGATTCAGTGTCATGATTCATGAAATGAGAAAGCTGGACTAGGTCTAGATAATATCTGAGGTCCCTTCCAGACCTAAATTTATGGTCTGAGACCTCAGAAATCAATTAGCCCAATACCATTCTGAAGCAGAAAGCCCCTCCATAAAATTCCCAGCAACTGATAATCTAATCTCTGCTTGAGCTCCATTGGTGGATGACATTACATTCCAAGGTAATCTATTTCATATTTATGAGGAAGCTCTCTCAAGATGAAATCCTCCCCTATGTCATCTATACTCTTTTGTCCTCATTTTACCCTTGAGGGTCAAGCAGAGAAAGTATAATCTCTCATATGACTTCAAAGATTTAAAACTCTCATGTATCTCTCCTCCCCTCCCCCAAGCCTTTTTTTCTCTTGGTTAAGCACCCCTGGTTTCTCCAACTAATATTCATGCAACATGATTTTCTAGCACCTTCCCATGTTGGTCCTCTTCTAGACACACTTTAAGATGTCAATATCCCTTTTTCAAGGACATTTCATTTCAGCTTTTGTTGTTATTCTTGTCCTTGCATGTAACTAACTAGCTGGGAGTGCAGAGGCAAGCAAGAATTGGTATTCCCAATGGTTGGTGTCTTTTGTAAGTACTTTCTTTAATTTTGGCCAGGTAGTGTCATATCAATTCCCTTAAGAGAAAAAGGGATTTAACAGCATACCAACTTTCTTTTCAGAATTCTAGGAGCAAGCTACCCTCATCTTATCTCTCACTTACTCTCTTCTCCATTTTTGAAACTTTCTATACCTTATAAAGGGGGCATTTTGTCTGGCAGTATAGACAAGTTCAAAAAATGGAGAAGAGAGAAAGTATATATGTATATATGTATGTATTATGTGTGTGTGTGTGTGTGTGTGTACATACACACACATATTCAAAGCCATGTTGTACTCAGGGAAGTTGAATGTTTTCTTAGATGAGTATAAAAACAAAAATTATTTGAGTCAGGGATTTATTTTGTGACAATAAAGCTCTTTTCTCCAGAGCTTTTCTTTTCAGTCTCGTGAATTGTATCCTATCTTTTCTAGTTTTACTGTAGCCAAAGTCATGTGCTCACCAGGATCCTGGAAGAATGAGAACACTGCACAGAGGTTTGACATAGTAGTGATGAAGTGGGCAACTTCAATTATCCAGACATCTGCTACAGCTCTCTCTCTGCCAAAAGCAGAGCAGTTAATAGTGTCATGACTTGCATTAATGAAACTTTCATCCTTGAAAAGTTGGAAGAACCAATAAGGGGGAAATTCTATTTTAGATCTAACTCTCAACAAGAAGGAGGAACTGAGATCTGTGGTGGAAATAATGGGGATTTTTTGGGGGGAAGGAAACTGCCCATTTTATCTTCAGATTTGTGGTAGACAAGAGGAAAGTTGTGCCTGACATGTACCCTACCCTTTGGGAAGACAAATTTCAAAGGGAATATAGAAAGTATATGTAGGATCCCATGGACTAGAGTTCTATAAAGGAAACTAGTCTAGGAGTGCTTGGAAAAGCTCAAGAATGAAATTCTAGTCATAAAGAGAAAGAAGTTACAGAGAGGAGGAAAAATGTAACTGGTTTTTAAAAATTCAGGTAGGTGGTACACTATTGGGAAGATATATGTTCAAATCTGGTCTCAGATATTTGCTATTTCAGACATTTATGACCTGAGACGTTTGCATTTACCAGGTGTGACCGTAGGCAACTCAACCTCTACTTGCCTCAGTTTCCTCAGCTGTAAAATGGGGATAATACTTCTGGGGTTTGTTATAAGGGTAAAATGAGGTAGTATTCACAAAGCACTCAGCGGTGCCTGGCATGTAGTAGACATTATATAAATGCTAGGTAAAATAATTGTCATTATGATTAATGCACAGGGAACTCATTCACTAAACCACTTAGATTTTTAAAAGGTACATAAAAAATGGAGGCAAGGAGAGATAATGGAGTTTGACTACAAAATAGTGGAATGGCCATGTAAGAATAATACCACAAGTACTAAGCCTCAGAATGAGCTGATTATTGAGGTTAAAAACTAAGACTTACATATATATATATATATATATATATATATATATATATATATATATATATATATGCATATATATATATATATATACCTCAGAGTTGTTTTGATTTGCATTTCTCTTATCAAAACTACTCTTAGTTTTTAACCTCAAC
>CM053582.1:172740204-172752154 GCA_028627135.1 Pseudochirops cupreus
GGATTATAACTAATGGAGGGAATAATGAGAAAGAAAAAACAAAACAAAACAAAAAGAGAGAGCAAGTAATTTGCTTCAATTTGCATTCAGACTGTAGTTTTTTTCTCTGGATGTGAATATCTCTTTCCATCATGAATTTTTTGGATTTGTCTTATAACCTTGCATTGCTGAGAGGAGCCCAGTCTATCAAAGTTAGTCATCACACATACAATGGGTCTGTAATTGTGTACAAAATTCCCCTGGTTCTGCTCTCTTCACTCAGCATCAGTTTATATAAGTCTCTCCAAGTCATTATGAAGTTCATTTGCTTCTCATTTCTTATAGCACAATAGTATTCAGTTATAGTCATATACCACAACTTGTTTAGCCATTCCCCAACTGAGGGGCATCCCCTTGATTTCCAATTCTTTGCCACCACAAAAAGAGCTGCCATAAATATTTTTGTCTTTTTCTCACTTCTATGGTCTCTTTGGGATACAGCCCTAGAAGTGGTATTGCTGGGTCAAAAGGTATTCACTTATTTATAGCCCTTTGGGCATAGTTCCAGATTGCTCTCCGGAATGGTTGAATCAATTCACAACTCCACCAACAACGCATTAGTGTTCCAATTTTCCCACATCCTCTCCAGCATTTATCATTTTCCTGTTTTGTCATCTTAGCCAATCTGACTGGTGAGATGTGGTACCTCAGAGTTGTTTTGATTTGCATTTCTCTAATCTATAGTGAGTTAAAGCATTTTTTCATATGCTTATAGATATATTCATTTGTATATATTTTAAAAAGCACATTGGGGAAAGATGAGGATCAGAGAAGGGGCAGTGCTGATGACTAATGATTGGGAGAAGACCAAGTGACTCATCACATGTTTTACTTCTCTTTTTTTTCTACCTTTAAAGAGAATGACAAAAATGACCTATTGGGAGTGTAATGTCCAAGTTATCTTTGTTCAACCTTCTCATTATGTGGACCAAGAAAATGAAGTAGAGAGTCAAAGCAACTTGCACATACATGATCATTGAGCTAGTAAGTAGTAGAGTCAGGACTCAAATCTAGGTCCTTTCCCCACACCACATTCTTCCACACATAGAGTGTAAACTCATATGTGTGCCAGATCTGAGTCCCTGGTCCTTTTGGATCTTGATGTGGTTTCTGAGATCCCAGTTCTATTAGCTCTATATGTGGTGTCTTTATTTTTTTCAAAAAATTTTTAAAAATTGTCTTTATTGCTATATATTTGCTTTTCTACCATGCTCCTTTCTGAGTATGCACTTCCTTTCTTTATGTATCACAGATTATGGTTTCTTTTTGTTTACATTGTTTGTTACAATTGCATATGTTGTTTCCTTGGCTCTATTTACTTCTCTCTGGACATATAACTCTTCCCATACTTCTCTAAAGCCATTAATTTAAACATTTAAAAAGCAGGAGGGGAGAAAAAGCAGTTTAGCAAAGTTACCTGACAGACCAACAGTGTCTAACGGTATCTGTAATGCTGGGAGGTCACAATACGCTATTATTGGTCCACAGTGACAGGAACTACTTATTAAGAATTGTTTGACTTGAATTTTTGGAGAAATGAACTCTTGGGAGGAATCATCCCCTTCTGTGATATATGAGTGATCTGTATCATGGGTTCCAACCTCTTTTTGGGCATTTCTTTCTTTCCATAGAATTTCTTATGTTTTTTTCTCCCTTAGACTTTCAGAAAAGGGGCTAAGGAGGTTTTCCCCTTCCCCTTCCCTTCCCATTACCAGTAACAAAAATGACTTAGAGAAACACACGGTAGTGGGACATATGTGCTTACCTGGGTGAACCTGAGAGTAGAGTGTCTAGGCCTCAAAGTCTTGGCAGATGTCTTTCCATTTCCTTTTCTGAGAATGATTGTTTCAAGTCTTGAGAATTATTTTGGGTGTAATCCTAAGGATGAGAATTCCTGAGTTCAAGAGTTATGTGATAGCTACATGGAGGAATAACATTTCCTTAATAGAACATTTCTCAGGGGAAATGGGTTTCAGTGGGATCACTCTGAAGGTAGAGTTCTAACACTATATGACACGAGGCCAGGAAATCAGGTCCTTGCCAATCTTCCATCACAATTTCTGTGAGTTGCTTAGATTAGGTAGGTCCAAGACAAATGGCCAATATCTGTTTGACAGTTTCACAAAGGATCTTTATTATCTGGGGTAGTAAAATGAGTATAATGGAATATATGAGTAATTTGTATGTCCTGTATTTGTTCTTGCATCCTTGTGAGTATTTCGCATGTTATTTATGAAATTTCTGTGGTGAAGGGACATCAGAAGCTTTATCATCTTTAATGCTCATATTGTATATTGATCCCTTTGGTGAGAATGGACCCTGTCACCTGATATGGGGAAACCCTAGACCCAAGCCACCCCTGAGCTCTGTTTTAGAGATTTCTCTGGAATTTTATTCTTGGGTTAAAGACAGAGACAAAGAGAGAACTTGATTCTTTAAGAGGCATTGGGTCTCTCAGGATCAAACCTGGGAGTCTCCTGGACCATGGGGTGCATTTCCTTTCTGAGTACATTGTTATAATTATTGTGATTTTTGTTTTCCTGGAAGTTAATTTCAGTCTGCACATATAAGTTTTACCATGTTTCTCTGAATTTATTACACCCCTTTCTTAAGGAATAATAATATTCCATTACATCTAATATGTTTGGCTATCCTCTAGTAGATGAATATTTTCTTTCTTTCTTTCTCTCCTTCCTTCCTTCCTTCTTTCCCACTCTCACTCAAGGGGAAATTCCCCTAAGTCTCTAAGGAGACTAACAGGAAATCAGAAAAATGTTGAGGAACTGGATTTCCCCTACATGTTAGCCGCTTCCCAAAGTCTTTTCTTTATCTCTCCTCTATCTCCCTGAAGAAAATCTGGACCATGCATGTCTTTTCTCAAAGCATACAGAAGGTATTTCCTCTTCACAGTGCTCATCCCAACTCTACCTTTCTCACAGGAATACAGTATGGAGTCATTCTCTCCACTAATGAGAAGAGTCTTATGCAAATGATCCAAACTCGAACTTGAGTTACATATGCAAATCTAAATATTTGCTAATACAGACTACTTTCTTGATTATCAGTGACAATGAATGGGGAGCAGTGTATTGTTAATGAATTTTTGCTTAAGGGTAATATCTTTCTCATCCATTAATAGGCCCATGTGACCTGCTTGAGTCACATGGAAGCCTGAGTCACATGAGTCTGTGGGAGGAGCTTTGCTGAACCAAAGAGCAGGAAGGGTGGAGCAGGAAGGGGTGGAGCTGTAGCAGAGCCCAGAGGAAGTTGGTGAGAGTAGTTAGAGCTGAGGGAGAGAGAGAGGAAGCAAGTAGCTTGTCTTGTGTGTGAGAAGGCCCTAGCAGGGAAGTCTATTTCATGCCATTTCAGAATTTTTTTTTCTTTTTAGACTCATTACTTCTTTGAGCACCTCATAGAAAAGTTTTCCTAGGTCTCTGGATGACCTTAAAAATCCTCCTCAAGTCATAAAATATTGAATATTACAGGCAGTCTCTCCCACCTGGCCCAACTTGAATCCTTAAGTTGCATAATTAAAAGTAGGAGGGTGGGTGTTTAGAATAGAAACCAAGGTTTAAAACCTTTAACCTCTTCTTTTAGAAGACACTGCATAATGTAGTTTGCTCATCTATAAAAGGAGCTCATGCTATGGTTCAGAGACTATGTATATATAAAATATATGTGTGCAAATATATGTACAAACACACATGACAACTAGTGCTCCTGATTGTCCCCTATGTGTCTTCATGACTGGAGTCTATGTCAAGATGATTGGCCACTGAACCTGGAAAAGCTTTCTCCTCAGTAGGCTTTAAGATCTAGAAAAAAGTTCCACTGCTCTTTCTTTGGGTCTTTATCTGGGACATTTCTCTTTCAAGTTTCCAACTGGGAGTGGTGAAGGAAATTTGTTTCCATTTCCTCATCAGTGGCCATGGTAGCTATGAACCCGTGGCACTTCAGAAGTTTGCTTGTCTCAGTATGAGGGTGAGTAAAGCTCAAAATTCCCTAAGCATCTCTTCATTCTTTGTATCTCTTTCCCTGAGCACAAATGACTGATCAGAAACCCTGAGAAATGCGGGTTTCCAGCCTTGGGTGGTGGTCTCTTAAGTTAGAGAGTTTGAGGGTTACTCTGTTGGTCCTAGCTATCCAGGAGGAGGACCTTCTTGCAACACTGTTTCTTAAGAGAAAAGTATCACCATCCAGGTTGATGCTACAGTTGAAAGGACTAAGAAAACGCAAGGCATGTACATCCTGGCTTGCCAGGACATAAGGATTTGTGTTATATTATAGACAGCCCAGGTCAGAGACAAAGGGGAAATATCTGTTCAGCAATGTCCAAAAGTGCTTTGCCTTGTGAAAACATATGATATGACATGACATATGATATGATACGATGTGATAAATTATTCTTTCTTGTTTTAAGTGTATCCTGGGGCTCAAACCTAAGTATTTGCAACTCTCCTTAGTTGTGGGGAGAATACTACATGCTTGTGTGGAAGGGAGAGTTGTCAAGAGATTTGGAGAGGAGAGAGAGCCTTATCTGACTTTCTGTTTTAAGAGAGGATGAAAGGGGTCCCATGCTGAAGTGATAGAAATGGCAGCTTGTATGATAATGCTGATTTTACATATGTGTTGACATATAAATGTGTATATACCTATGTACATGCACATATATGTATATATGTACATAGATATATCTCAAGCCTTAAGGTTTTATAGAAATATCAACTATTCTAATAAGAGGATTAAAAAAGAAAACTCCTGAGAGACATAGTTTCTGAGTAATTTAATCATTTTATTAATAAAAGCAGCACATTTATTAATAAAACAGTGGTTTTTAGACCATCCTTCTTAGACTAAAGACCCCTAATGGTGGTAGGTTCACAGTATATATGTCCTCTGAAGAGTAGATGTTCCTGAGAGGTACCAATCAACTCTCATTGGTTAACACAGTGGGTAGTGGGCTATACTAAAATGAGGGTCTTGGAGTATATAACTTAGGTCACCCAAATCTTGGTCAAAGAGACATTAATTTCCATATTGCTTGTCTGATGACAGGGAAAACCAACATTTCTCAGACCTGTCTGAGCAAATACAATGAGCAGGAATATATCCATTAGCCCAAACTTAGAAGTTCTTTTACTGTCTGGTTAGAATTAGATCTTGACCTGGGTAAATCTTTTTTTTTTTTTTTGCCTTTTGGAAGGAGTAAGGTAGGGCAGTTGGGATAAGGTGACTTGCCCAAGGTCACATGACTAGTTTTTTGTGTTAAGTGTCTGAGGACGAATTTGAACTCTGGTCCTCCTGACTCCAGGGCTGGTACTCTATTCACTGAACAGCCTAGCCACCTTCCCCCCTTTCTGACCTGGGTAAATCTTTAAGAGAAATTTCCCACACTGGTTGGTTTCTGGATGAGTAAGCAGAAAAGGGAAAAACTTTGGTCCCAATACAACAATTAGTTCTTAAATATAGGAAAGAAATATCCATTTCTCACAATTGTTAGCCTTATTGGCCAGAGTCTAGAATTGCGGCAACAGGAACCCATGGATTGGAGGTGATTTCACATCAGGACTCATCATAAGCTCTACACTGAATCTCAGAGGAAATTCAGGCTTTCCCACTGATTGAGCTTCCACACATCTGTGGGATTAAAAGATCACTGCTAATGAATTGTGAGTTTTGCTTTACAGGGTTTGGCCTTAGAAAGGTGGTCCCTGACAGTGGGTACTAAATGGGAGTCCTTTTCCTGATAACTTCATTAACACTGTTTTTCTTTGATGAAAACTGGAAAGCTTTGAAGTGACATGTCTCCTAGGGGTACTCACACAGATATGGCTGCAGAAAGATATCCTGTAATTTGAAAAGAAAAATCTTGGCAGGAAAGACAACTGTGCTGCATTTGGAGACAGCTGGCAAAGGCCAAAGACAACATCCAACCACCGCAGAAGGGGAGGAGAGGCAGGGCAGTTTCAAGAACTGTTCTTAACTTAGTAGCAGTTCATAACCCTTTGTATGTCATGGACCCTTTTGGCAATTTGGTGGACCTCTTTGCAGAATAGAGCTTTTATTCTCATACATAGGGTTACTAAAAAAAAAAAATTAAAACACAGTTATCAAAATATTTCTTTTTAATGAGTTCTCAGCTCTCAAGTTAAGAATCTAATATTTAGAGGAACCCAAACCTGGGAGAGGGTTCAGGGTTTCAGTCTTGGGACAGAAGTAAAGGATCTGTTCTCCCTGGCCTTTTTGTCTCCTTTCTACACTAGCCTCTCGTCCATTTATATTTCATCTCTTTTGGTTATTAGCTTTATCTTCTAGTTTTCTCCCATCTTCCTGAGGTCAAAGCAGTTTCTGTGAAAATCTGTGAATCATTGTGTGAAAGAAGCCTGGATCCATGACCCCTTACCCTAGCTACCCTGCAGAACGTGTCTAAGCAGCAACCAGAGAATGAAAAAAAAAAAAGCCTAGTGTCTACCTGTCTGGGTATACCTTGCTTTCCACTGATATATTTCTGAAAAGATAAATCAAATCCAGTTTCAATGCATTAGGTAAAGGAACTGTGGATATTGAAAGGAATCCCCTGATTTTTTTTTTTTTTGGTAAAAGAATCATTTTGTAATGCAAATCATCCCTTAATCTGTTTTGTAAGTTTGGACTGTGGTTCATTGGGTGTCAGAACATATCTGTACTCTACCTTCATATTTTCTCCCCTTTCCCCCACCATGGTGCACATAACATCCTCATTTACTGGAGCTAGTGAAGGGAAGGAACTGGCATAAAAAAAAAAAAAACCTACAGACAGCTCATCTATTTGGACACCTCCCCATTCTGCTTCACAAGGACCAGTAAGAGGCAGCATAGTGTAGTAGAATGAGCCCTAGAACTGGATTTCTCCCGAGAGAAATGGATTCAAATCCAACCTCTGACAATTCCTTGCTGTGTAATAGTATAGAAGCAGTCGTTATAGAAATGACCATTTCACCAGAGCCTTCATTTCTTTATCTGTGCAACAGGAATAATAATACCAGTAGCACATACCTCACAGAGATGTTAGGAAGCTCAAGTGAAATTATGCATGTAGAATTCTTTGCAAACTCTAAAGTGCTATATGAATAAATAATGCTACCATATAATGTGAGTCTAGTCCTTAGATTTTTCTGCCACTTAACAGGACTTTCCACTTCTAGGGCTGGGTCTATGCCTGAAAATAAGATCTGAAACCCCCATTTAATCTGTATTGTAAATAGTAATAATAAATAATAACTGGTATTTTCACTAGGTCTGTGATGTCATTACCATTGTTCCAATCATACAGATTGTAGTCCATTGATGCCTGCTTATAGGTTTCCTGCAAGGTATCCACTCAAAGTTCTAGGGGCTTTCCTTGTGCTGGGGCATGAAAGTGTTCTTGGGTTCTCAAGTTCTATGCCACTGGAGCATAAGTTTGGAAAATATCTATCTTCACAATAAACTGGATCTTCCTCCTTAGATTAGCCTACCTAAGTACACAGAATCTTGTTTCCAGGATGTATGACTGCATAATGATGTTGACTCTGGAAACAATGAAAACAATAATCCTAATAATAATGGTAACTCACTTTTAGATAGCACCTTAAAGTTTACAAAGTGTTTTCCTCAAGTAGCAGTGTTTGGGATGGCACTCCCAATGCTTGTAGCCTTTGTGAATCTCAAATGTATACATTAATGGACAACTACCCTGTATTTAAGCCAGCTACTTGATTCATTACCTTAGTGACTTTCATCCCAGGTTCTAAGGCAATCAAAAAGGCATATTTTGATATTCTTCATTAAAATACTAAGATTGTACCATATTTTAATTAACTAGCTCAGAGACTTACCCCTTTTTAATAAACATCACTTTAAAAAACCAGGAAAAAACCCTTTTTTCCCTCAGAGAAAAGAAACATTTCTCATAAAAGTTGCCCTGAATCTTACCATGGTAAATGAAGTGCATTGCACTATGTCCATTTACTCTTTTGCTAGGAGTATATCCAAAGGTGGAGCATGTTAATATATTATAATTTATGTTAATAAGCCTTACCCTGAGGGTGGGTCTGAGTAGGTAAGAAAGATTTTTATTAGATTCTGGTCTGGGAAATGTGGGAATCTGAAGAATATTTTGGTTAAAGTAAATGCTTTACAAGTGAGGAATCCTTCCACGCGAATAAATAGCTTTTAGACTTCCATTTCTGATGATATGATTATTTTCAAGGGAATGAATTTCTAGTATATACAATTTAAAAATATATTTAATTTAATTTAATAATACCAAACTTTCCCTACTTGTGCCCCGTATTGAACTTCCCTTTGCTATATTGATATTTTTCAGTGCTTCTTTGATGCCTTTTCGCTATATTTTCTTCTCCTTTTTTTGTTTCACTATCACTACTTACATGTTTTCCCTTGTAATTTTCTCTTTTCCAAAAAATAACAAAAGCTCTTCTTTCTAAGAAATAACTATAATCGAGTAAAACAAGTCTACACATTGACCATGTCTGAAAATGCATGCTTTATTCTGCCCTCTAGTCTATTACCTTTCTGTTAAAGTCAGGAAGATGATATATTGTTAGTCTTCTGGAGTTCAAGTTTGGTCACCGCATTCAGCAGATCTTTAAAGTGTTTCAAAGTTGTTTTCCCTTACATTATTGTGGTCAGTATATAACATTTTCTCCTTGGTCCACCTACTTTGTTGTTGTTGTTTAGTAATTTTTCAGTCATGTCTGATTCTCTGTGACCCCACTTGGGGTTTTCTTGGCAAAGATACTGAAGTGGTTTGCCATTTTCTTCTCCAGCTCATTTTATAGATGAGGAAACTGAGGCAAATGAGGTTAAGTGACTTGTCCAGGGTTACACAACTAGTAAGAGTCTGAGGTCAGATTTGTGCTCATGAAGATGAGTTTTTCTGATTCCACACCCAGTGCTCTATCCAATGCACCACCTAATTGCCTTGTTGCCCTTGAAGGAGAGGAGAAATTTTCACTCTGGACGACAGATGCTCCTAAAGTGTTTGGAGAGTGGCGGATGACAGACACAAAAAAGCAGAGATGACTGCCAAAGAGTCTCAGTGGGCCTACATTTGATGTGCTACATATGTTCAAAATGAAAAAGTCTGTGTTATAAGACCATGAATGCTTGAGAGCATTAGGTAAACCCCTCTGTGGCACTGAGAATACTGTGGCCATTCATGTCAAATTCCTATCTATAGGCTAAGAGGAGGGTGGAAAAGTTTCCAGATATGCACTGACGCTAAGAAAGGTTGTGCAGAAAATGGTGAGTAAAGGTCTGAGCACCTTAGAGTATAAGCTGTCTTTCATTTACTTGAAGTCTTAAGATGCCTTCTAGAGGAATTATTGTGGTCATTCCAGTTGCTTAAGAATACTCCAATTGTCTGTATCACCCAGTTAGTCAAAATTGATTAAAGTGATGAAGATAGAGAAGCAATTTATAAAGTGAAATGCATTGTCTTTTAAAGGTCATTTTAATAAGATGTATTTCTTGGTGGAAAGGACTGAAAACATGTTTGTGAGAAGGAAGGGATTTATAATAACTGTCAAAGGGTATAGAGATATTATCACTATTATGGGTGTACATTTTGAAACAAATTTGTTTTAATCTATACTACATAAAATAAAAAGGAAATATAAAATATAAAGGCTAAGATAGCTTTTAAACAAGATGAAGATGGTTTAGGAGAAAATAACGATGTCTAGTGTAGAAATAAGAACTTAGACCACATCAATGATGTGGAATTACGCTTTATTTGTATGGGAACAATTTAATGTTATAAAGACGTAGAGAAAGATCTTTTATTTATTAAAAAAAAACTAGAGAAATGTTATTGCAAATAAATAACCCTATTCAAGGGCACCAAAGAGTCATACTACTTTGTTGGAGACTTCAGAGCTTAGGTATGAAGGTGTGTAAGATGAAAGAGTTCAGGCTCTGCATCTAAGGTCAGAAAAGGTCTTTTATTCTTTCTCATGAGAAAGGACTCTGCCCGTCACCCACGTGGCGTCTGCAGGGAGAGAACAACAGGTAGAAGCCAAACTATGGTTATATAATCTTCTAATGCAGAAACCCAATCCCCGCCAACTGGCCTTCACTCTCATTGGTAGGGGGGCTGACCCACAACCTGAGCGCAGGATCTCTCTGAGACAAAGGACCCAGAAACATGTGGCTGTCCAATGAAAGCAGTCTTAAGCTTATTTGGCACATCTTGTGCTGAGGTGGCACTGGGGAGGGTCTTCATTGCTCTAAGCCCCAGATTGCTGGAAGGTCAGCTGGCTTCTAAACCCAGGCCTAGTGAATACTGAAGCCATTCTAGATTTGATTTTTGAGAATGGGGAAACTTCACTATAAATTATCCCTCACAAAGAGTACCTCTCCTAATTTATATGTATATGTTTTATGATTAAAGAGGGTAAAATGAGAGACAGAGAGACAGAGAGATGAAGACAAAGAGAGACAGAGATAGAGACTAGATTAGTTAGCTTTTAAAATAAATTAATATTTTAATGAACAAAAATAAATTTTTTTTCCATCTCACCAACAGTTGAAAACAAGGAAGGGGAAGAGAAAAGGAGAGAGAAAAGACAATGAGAAAAAGAGAGAGAGAGAGAGAGAGAGAGAGAGAGAGAGAGAGAGAGAGAGAGAGAGAGATCACAAACATTTGGAGACTGAAGTGTGATTTTAAAAGGTCTGTTAATTTAAAAGGAATTTGGTGAGTTATGACTTTCTAAATGTGAGAATCTAGAGCCTTTTATTTGAGCCACTGAAGATGGTGAAAAAAGCAAAAGCTAGGGCCAGTGTCAGGGGAAGAGGAATCTGAGAAGAGCTGAAGACCCAGGAAGGGCCTGAAAATGTGCTCTGTCTGAGCTATTGCACTTCAAAACAGTTTGCTGAGAGAAGGCTTCAGCTGAGTGATTGCTGATTGGTCAGGAAGAGAATTGATGTCATTGGCCAACAACTTCCATAACTGCTATTGCTCTTTAGTGTCAACTAGAATTAGAGGAAGGTGAAACCTTTGATGATAGCTTGGTGCTTTCAGTTACCACCTCTGCATAGCAGAGGGGATTTTGTACTGCTCTGGAATGCTGGTGAACTCACTTAAAGAGTGAACTTGAACTGTTTTGTTGTGAGCTCCATTCTGATTGAAAGAATAGTTGTCCAGGCTGGTTTGTTTAATTAACTCAGTCACTTTGGTGAGTTTTGTAGTTGTCTGACTTAAAGAGAACTGCCATTCACATTAAAAGTCAACACTTTCTAAATGCTCTTTTGAGAGTGATGGTTAATCACAAGTTTGCAAAGGCTCTGTTTGGGCAGGTGAAGAGTAGTATGGATCAACAGTCAAGCAGTGAGCAGAGAAGGTTTTGTGTGGTCCTGAGAGGGCCAGTAACATTGAAGTTTGAAGTCTAGAATTGTGATCCTCCCTCAGCCCAAGAGTTTTTCTCCCTTGTGTGTTTCCATGTCAGCTTTCTGTAAGCTGGGGCCCAAATGTGTAGTGTAATGCATTTTTATTATTACTTGTTTTAATATAGTAGTATTTTAAAATATTGTTTTTTGCCTTTTAGTTAAATTAATGGCTGTTCTTTTATAAAAAATATTTTATACTGAACTTAAAACAAACATTTCTATAACACAGAATAGAAAAAAAAAGATGATTGTACATGAAACTGCAAACCTATATGTACAACTTGCTATTCCTTTTAAATATATAATATACTTATCACATATTTTCTTTCTTTTTTTCCCTCTCCCTGTCCTGGAAATGACTACCATTAGTCACAAATGTGTGTGTGTGTGTGTGTGTGTGTGTGTGTGTGTGTGTGTGTGTGTGCATGTGTGTATAAATCATTCTATATATACTTCTATGTATCAGTTATATCTCTGGATG
>CM053582.1:172752654-172768092 GCA_028627135.1 Pseudochirops cupreus
ACATGAAACTGCAAACCTATATGTACAACTTGCTATTCCTTTTAAATATATAATATACTTATCACATATTTTCTTTCTTTTTTTCCCTCTCCCTGTCCTGGAAATGACTACCATTAGTCACAAATATGTGTGTGTGTGTGTGTGTGTGTGTGTGTGTGTGTGTGTGTGTGTGCATGTGTGTATAAATCATTCTATATATACTTCTATGTATCAGTTATATCTCTGGATGTAGATAGCATCATCCTTCACATGTCCTTTGTAGTTAGAGCATTTCTACTAGTCAAAATGACTTATTGATTAAAAGTTGCTCTTAAAACAACTGATAAATTGATTAAAAAAAGGATTAGTAAAAAATCATTAGCAAGTAATATTTGTATGTGTATAAGCTAGAAGCCTTCTCAGTAAGATTAAGTATGAAACAAGGGTGCCCAGTGTCACCAATATTATTCAATATTGTATTGGAAATCCTAGCAATAGCAATAAGAGAAGAAAAAGAAATAGAAGGAATTAGAATAGGGAATGAGGTAATAAAACTATTTCTTTTTTCAGATGATATGATGATATACTTGGAAAATCCCAAAGACAAATAAAAAGTTGAAACAATCAATAATTTTAGCAAATTAGCACAATAGAAAATAAAATGACATAAATCATCAGCATTCTTATATATCACAAACAAAGCCCTCCAACAAAAGATATTAAGTGATCTTCTGTTAAAAATAACTCTAGACTATGTAAAATACTTGAGAACATACCAGCCAAAAGAAACCCAGGAACCATAGAAACAGAATTATTTAAAAAACCACTTATTGTACAAATAAAATCAGATTTTAGTAAGTGGACAAATAATTGTTCATGAGTATGCAGGGCCAATATAATAAAAATGACAATTTTACCTGAACTAATTTATATATTCAATGTCATCCCAATTAAATGACCAGCAATTTACTTTCCTGAATTAGAAAAAAATAACAAAATTCATTTGGAAGAACAAAAAGTCAAGAAAATCAAAGGAACTAATAAAAAATGTAAAGGAAAGGTGGTTTAGCAGTACCAGATCTTAAACTACATTATAAGGCAATGATTATCGAAACTATCTGGCACGGACTAAGAAATAGAAAGGTAGATCAATGGAACAAAGTAGACATACAATTTACAGCAGCAAATAAATAGAATGATCTTGTATTTGACAAGTGTAAAGACTTAAGATTTTGGGAAAAGAATGTATTATTTGATGAAAATTATTGGGAAATCTGGAAAGTAGTATGGCAAAAATTGGGCATAGACCAATAGCTTATGCCATTTACTGAAAAATAAGATCAAAATGATACAGATATAGAGATATTACAAGAAAGTTTAAAGAAATGGGACATATTACTTATCAGACTTATGGATAGGTGAAAAATTTATAAATAAACAAGAGATAGAAGGCAGAGTGAGGTAGAAAATGGATAATTTCAATTACATTAAGTTAAAAAGGTTTTGTACAAATAAAACAAATATAGCCAAGATCAGAAGGAAAGCAGAAAATGGGGTGGTAGCTGTGGATTTTATACACAGTTTCTCAGATAAAGGTCTCATATCTCAAACACATAAAGAACTTTGTAAAATGGATAAGAATATGAGTCATTTCCCAATTGATAAATAATGAAAGGACATGAATAGGCAGTTTTTTGAATCTATGAAATGAGCAGAACCAAGAGAACATTGGATACAGTAAGAGCAATATTATTTAAAGAATAACTTTGAGTGAATAAGTCATTTTTACTATTATAAATACCCAAATTAACTATAAAGGGCATATGAAGGAAGATGTCATCTGCATCCAGAGAAAGAACTGATAAATAGAAGTATGTATAGAATGGTTTTACATATATATGTGTATATATATATATATATGTATATATATATATATATATATATATATATAAACATATATTATGTGTCTATTGGTAGACATTTGTGTCTATCGGTAGACATCTCTATGGTGCAGGAGAGGGAAGAAACAAGAAAAAAAGGCATTTACTTGATAACTTTATTGCATATTTAAAAGGAATAGCAAATTGGACATAATAGATTGGCAATTTGATGTTCAATCATCTTTTTTGTTATACTGTTATGGAAATGCTTGTGTTATTCCATAAATTCAAAATTAAAAAAAAAAGATGAAGGAAAAAACCCAATGTTACTGTTTGCAACTTTCTCTTGGTTCTGCTCAGTTTGTTCTTCATTATTTTGTACAAGTCTTTCCATGTTTTTCTGATTATCAAGATCATCTTCCTTAAAGCACAGTATTATTCCACCACAATGATACCACAACTTGTTTAGCCATTCCTTAATTACTGAGCATTCCCCAAATTTCCAGTTCTTTGACACCACAAAGAGAGTTGCTATAAATATTTTAGAACATAGAGGTTCTTTTCCTTTTCCCCTAATCATCTTGGGAAATAGATCTAGTAATAATATTGCTGGGTGAAAAGGATTTAGGCAGTTTCGTAACTTTTTGGCATAATTCCAGATTGCTCTCCAAAATGGTTATATCAGTTTCACAGTTCCACCAACAGTTAATTAGTGTCCCAACTTTTCCACATCCCCTCCAACATGCCACTTTCCCCTTCAATCATTTCAGCCAATCTGATAAGTGTAAAATGATATCTCAAGGTTCTTTTAATATGTATTTCTCTAATCAATAATGACTTAGAGCATTTTTTTTCATATAATGATACGTTGCTTTGATTTCTTCATTGGAAAACTGCCTGTTTGTATCCTTTGACTATGAATTGGAAAATGACTCATTCTTATAGATGTTACAAAGTTCTTTATATATTTGAGATATGAGACCTTTTATCAGAAAAACTGTCTATAAAATCCCCACTCCTCCCACAATTTTCTGCTTTCCTTCTGATCTTGGCTACATTTATTTGTACAAAACATTTTTAATTCAATATAACTGAAATTGTTCATTTTAATGACTATTCTTAATATCTAAAATGTCATTGTGAGCAGTTGATTGTGTGCATAAAAAGCACATTAGATGGAGGCTCAAGAGCTAGATTGTTGAGTAGTGATTGTCTATTTCTTCTCAACAGGGTTACCTGTAGGACCGGAGAGAGTTTGAACAGAATAGTGTGGTGGTAGACTATTTCTGGGAATTTGGACCTGATTGTGTGAGAGCAGGCTAGAGTGAATTAGCCCAGTCTGGAAAGGAGTGGAGTGTTTCATAGGCCTAGGAAAGATACCGAGTCACTGGTGATATGGACATTAAGACCTCAAGGGATTGGGCAACACTGTACAATTTTTGGTTGAGCTGCATTGTGGGTGCTTTGGAA
This sequence comes from Pseudochirops cupreus, assembly GCA_028627135.1. NCBI lineage: Eukaryota > Metazoa > Chordata > Mammalia > Diprotodontia > Pseudocheiridae > Pseudochirops > Pseudochirops cupreus. Next base: position 172,755,984 of record CM053582.1, read on the forward strand.
TAGACTACATTGGTGTTACCATGAGATCATAGATTTGTAACTGGAAGGCTATTGGAACTTACAGGCTATTGACTTCAACTTCCCTCATTTTGCAGACAAGGAAACTGAGTCTGGAAAAAGTGAGTTTTTTGGGTCACAGAACTAATACATGTTTGAGACAACATTTAAACTCAATTTTTAACCCAAGTCCAGTCCACTGCTTCCCCACTAGATTGTGAGCTCCTCAAGGGGAGGTAGTATCTTAAGTCTCTTTTTGTATGCTTAGCACTTAGCACCATGCCTGGGGCTCTGCTAAACTCTAAGTAGGCACTTAAACATTTATTGACTGACTGATAGCTCTCTAACCACTATGCCACACCTAGCTACCTCAGGTAAAATGTTTTCAGATGAAGTAAAAATTACCCTCCAAAGTCTTTGTGTGACTAGCCTAGGTATTAGAGACCAGGATGTGATAATATCTGACCACATAGATCCAATTCCTGAATATTTCACTCCAGCTTTCTGTGCAGCTAATTACCAGGTCTTAATGGCATTAAAGAGATGCAAGGTCAGAAGTAGGGGCAGCTAGGTGGTTCATTGGGTAGAGAACTGGGCCTAAAGTTAGGAAGATCTGAGTTCAGATGTGGCTTCAGAAATTTGCTAGTTGTGTGAGCCTAGGCAAATCACTTAGTCTCTACTTGCCTCAATTCCTCATCTGTAAAATGGGGATATACTATAAAAAGAAATGGCAAACTTCTCCAGTATCTCTTCCAAAGTCCATGAAGTCACGGTGGCTAGGTGGCACAGTGAATAGAGCACGAGCCCTGAAGTCAGGAGGACCTGAGTTCAAATTTGACCTCAGACACTTAACATTTAACTAGCCCTGTGACTTTGGGCAAGTCATTTAACCCCAATTGCCCTCCCCTCCCCCCTCCAAAAAGCAAAAAAACAAAAAAAACCCCAAAGTCCATGAAGTCATGCTGAGATTTGGACATGACAGAATGACTGAACAACAACAACAAAGTCAAAAGTTAAACAGGTTGAGGAGAGGATTCTGGGAAGATGGTGGAATAGGTCAGAAAATTCTAAGCTGTCAACATTTTCCTCCACAAGAGACTAAAAATGCCTCAGAGCAATAGAGCTATAAAAATAAATAAGAGTAGGGGCAGAACAGTGGCCCTCCTAGGACAATCTGAGAAGATATGACTCCCAGCTCAAGGTTTGGTCCCTGTAAAGGTTAAACACCTCTGGGCTAGTTCCACTTGAACAAGTGGCAAGCCCTGGAGTTAGCTAGGAGGCTGCCTCAGCCCCAGCCACAGGAACTTTTACCCTGGGGACAGTGAGGGGAGTTGGACATCTGAACTGGGGAAGATGGAGGGAACTTCTGCTGACAAGGAATGCCAGACCTAGCTGTGCTGCAGAGACAAGTCCTGATGCAAGAAAGATCAGTGCAAGCCCAGTGAGTACAGAAGCAGTGAGGGGAGGGGGGAATGCGGCTGGCTGTGGGCACGTACAGGAGGCTGGAGGTGTTGGTTTTGGTTCCAGGTCAGAAGAGAGAACTGAAGGAGGATCTGAGGCTAGAGGTCCCATCCCCCATACTCCAGGGCTACAGGTGATTACAAAAACTAAGATACTGCAAATTTTTAAAAAATGCACCAGAAAAGGAGAAAGAATCCAACCACACAGAGTTACTACAGCAATATAGAAGACCAGAGTTCGTCTTCAAAGAAGGACACTTAAACAAAGAAGTAACATCAAATGGTGACCTGCCCAAAAGAATTCATAGTAGGACTTTAAAAAGACTTTAAAAATCAAATGAGAAAGATTGAGGAACCCCCCCTCCCCAAATCCAAGAAAAAACAAGAAGATTATGAAAAGAAACTCAACTAATTAGAAAAGGTGATCCAGAATCTCAAAGGAGAAAATGACTCTTTGAAAATCAGAATTGGGAAGGGGGAAGCTAACAAAGTTATAAGAGATCAGGAAATAAAATATTAAAAAAATGAAAAAAAAATAGAAGAGAATGTTAAATGTCTCATAAGAAAAACAGCTGACTTGGATGACAGATCAATAAGAATAATCAGACTACCTGAAATCTATGATCAAAAAAAGAATCTTAATACAATAATACAAGAAATAACCAAAGAAAATTGTCCTGGAACATTAGAAAAAGGGGGGAAAGTAGGGATATAAAGAATCCATTGATCACCAATTGAAAGAGATCCTATGAGGAAAACACACAGGAATATTATAGTCAGATTTTGAAACCCCTCAGCTCAAGAATAAAATATTATAAGCAACAAGGAAAAAGAAACAATTTAAATATGGTGGTGTCACAGTTAGAATCACACAAGATGTGGCAACACTAAAAGATCACAGGCCTTGGAATGCTGTATACTGAAGAGCAAAACAACTGGGGTTCTGGCTGAAAATATCATACCCAGTAAGGCTAAGTACAGTCTTGAATAAAAAATGGATATTTAATGAATTGTCATTCTCTGAGGACTTTGTTAAAAAGAAACAAAGAAACCTGAACTTCATGAAAGATTTGACATACAAGAACCAAGAGAAATATAAGGTACATACCAGAGACTAATTACAAGAGATTCAATAAGGAGAGACTGCTTACCTTTTATGTATGCAAAATGTAAAATGTATATCTAAGATTGTTATTAGTAATTGAGTAGTTCATAAGAAAGACTGGAGTAGACCTGAGTATGATATGACTTTAAAAAGTAAAATCATTAGGAACAGTTAAAAAGAATAATTATCTTATGCAAATGAGATGCAAGAGGAAGAACTGATACAGAGGAATTAGATGGAAGAAGAGGGCAGGTAGTTCTGGAAACCTACTTTCACTGGGAATAGCTTTAACAAGGAACAATACATATATATCTAGAAGAGTATAAAAGTGTTCTAAATTCAGAAAGAAATATGCTAAGGGGAAAGGGAGTGGGGAGAGGATAAGGAAGGGGGAGGGATCTCTAGAGGAGAAGGTGAGGGAATAGGTTAAAGGGGGGTATTTGATCAATGGGAATGGGAGAATAAGGCAGGGATCCTTGGAGGGGGGTAGATTAAGTAATAGGAAGGCAAAGTAGAGGGTGGAAGTAAAGTAGAGGAGGTAGGAAGGATAGGAAATAAGAGATACACACAAACATGAAAACAAAGATCAGGAGTAGAATTTGTTATGGAAAGTATATGTTTACATATGTATGTATGTATGTGTATACATGTATTATGCATATGTTTATATCTATATAAATATATCCACACTTGTTTGTAGCCTTTGGAGGGGCAGAGGAAGGGGTAAAAAGAAGAGATAAAAAAATGCACAGGAAAGTCAGAGGGGTGATGGGGGAGGGATATAGGAGAGAGCAGATTGAAGAAGAGGGTTTACAGTGGGATAGCTATTTTGGTGAGTAGGAGAAAGACGGGGAGAAAATTTGTGACTGAAAACCTCATGGAAATGAATGATGTAAACTAAAAATAAACAAAAGTTAATTAAAAAATAAATTAAAAACAGAAAAAGAAAAGAAAAAATGCACAGCAGAGAACAAGAGAAAACTTACAAGGAAGAAAAGAAAAGATGGACAGCTCTCAACACAATTCATAGTATTTATTACATAGGTTTTCTTGAAATGCAAATTTATTGTTGTATACTTTGAATCCTTTCTTACATTCTGTTGTTTACATGACATGTTTTTTCTTATTTTGTGTTTGTTTTAATATTTAAGTTTATAATATGCTTCTTTTTCTTTTCTTATTGTATATTTAAGTTTTAGTATTTGTCTAAAATTTAAAAAAAGACAAAAAAGAAGTTAAAGAGGTTGGCCACTGGAACTGTACTAAGTACACTAGGAGGGGTTGGCTAGTCTTGTAACCAGTGGTGATAGGATGTTCATATGCATGTTGGTACCCAAGAAGAGAACTAAATCTTGGTTTAACAGAAAATACTATCTGCTAGGCAAGTGTAAGGAATAGGTGAAGAGCAAAAGAACCTTTGGTGTAGCTCCCTTGGTTAATGATTTTTCCTGAGCCAACTCCTCTAAGACTCCTAGGGCCCACTTAAGTGCTCATAAAGATTTAAGAGATAGCATGTTCAGCTGTGCTTGACGATGGGTCTTAGGTGATCTTTATATTTGAGTCATCCTACAAATAAAACTTGAATCATAAACCTTTATAGCTATGGAAAAGATGAAGCAAGAGGCATCATGGTGCTGCAAAAGAGGTAATGAATATGAAATCCCAAGACCTGGGTTTGAATCCTTGGCTTCACTGCTTGTTACCTAAGCCTCTTTAGGCAATGGCTATCAGCATGCCCATCTTTAAAATGATATGGCTGGTTTAGATAACTCTAAGGTCTCTCACTTTTTAAACCATAGATCCTGTGGCCTTAATGAAGAGTGCTATCCATAGGAGGGATATGTCATAATACATCTGAAACTTCCAAGGCAGATCTTGGGAATCAGTGAAGAGATAGGCTGCTTTGATGTACCCAGGTTCCAGTAGCATTCCTAAAATTTCTGCTTGATGAAAATAAACTCCAATCTCTTCAGAGAGAGTACAGTAGGAATCAAGCAGGGTCTGAGTACTCCCAGGGTCTAGGGCTAGAAGAGAGGACAGGCCAACTAGCCCCATTCCCTAATTTTTCAGATAAGAAAGCTGAGTCTCAGGTTAAGTGACTTGCCCATGGTAACACAACTACTAGATGACAGAAATGGGATTTGAGCTCAGATCTTCTGACTCCTGAATCAGTACTCTTTGCATTTTCTTTTGCTGCCTTTACAAGTATAGGAGGAAGTATTCTTTTAGTAGAGAAAAGTAGGTTCCATTCAGGAACCACTTGTGATGCTGAAAGTTCAGGGACCTTGGTTTGATTTTTTTATGTGCCAGTGGCCCAGGAATGGAAAGATGATCTGAGAAAGAAGCAGTATTAGAGTCTGATGTTCTTTGCTACATGAAAAAAAAGTAAGGTATGTACTACAAACAGTGTAACAAACAGTTATCCCTTCCATATTGTGGCAGCTAAGGTACAGTGCCCCTTGAGATCTGGAAAATCTGCATAAAATTTGTTTGGCCCTCCATACTAGAGAACAAGTCTGAATTTTTTTCTTTTTCTTGCATGGGGTGTTATATGGTACCATATTGTAAAGTTTGGGGTAAGTATTTGGTCATAGCTCCATGTCATCTACTACCGTTTGCATGTCATCTGTGGCTTCTGCAAAACTCCCTCAAAATTCCCACTTAATTTCTTGTGTTGACTCATGATATATCAAAACTGCGATGGGAAAAGTCACAATGTGGAAAGGATAACTGTACACTATTTACCTCTCAGAACCCTGATCTTTCTGAGATTTGTCTTAAGCAATTGCCCTTTCTGAGATGTATAATCCAAACAACCATCCAAGAGAGAGCATCAGCCAAGTGTTTTTTGGCATGTAAGCCATATAAATGGTGACTGGCGTCATAAGGCAATTGACCGATATTCCAGTAAGATCTCTCACTTCTGACACTGTGTGATCATAGGCAACTAATAACCTGAGAACCTTAGTTTCCACATATGTGAAATGAGGATAATCACACCTGCTTTTCTATCTTGCAGGGTTGTTTGGAGGCTCAAACAGTATGTTATATGTAAAACTCTTAGTAAATCTCAAAGCTCTATGTAAAATGAGCTGTTATTACGCACTGTCCAAAGCTAAGCTTACACAAGAAGATTCAGAGTATTAGGATTCTTACCCATAAACACATGAACTGGAGTGATCACTATGCCACACTGCAATTTCAGGATGCCTTTCATTTCTCCACTGGGCAATGGCAAGCTACTGTCAGATCCTTGTGGAAGAGGAAGATAAAAAGAGAGGAAGGAGTATGGGTGAGGCTTCTAGACCAGCATATGCTGGAAGAGATTTCTGGGATGGGGCACAGAGGTCCCGATCTAATTGGGTGGCCTCATTGTGATCAATAGATAGATGAGGTTTTTTAAAAAATTAATTTTATTATTATTATTATTTTTTATCAATTCTTTCTATGTGCCAGGCCTGTGCTAAGTGCTGAGGGTACAGATACAAGCAAAACATGCCCTGTCCTCAAGGAGATTACATTCTAATGAGAGAAGACAATACATAAAGGGGAGTTAAAAAGATGGTGTGGAGATGATTGGGAAGTGGTGTGATAAATTGGGTCTGTGCAAGATAAGGTGAAAGCTCACCCATCAGAGGGGGCTTATACTTGGAAAAAACATTAACATGACATGCAGAGAGAATATGTTTGTTGTTGTCCAGTCATTATAAGTCCTATCTGACTCTTTCTGATCCCATTTGGAGTTTTCTTGGCACAAATACTGGAATGATTTGCCATTTTCTTCTTGTAGCTCATTTTACAGATGAAGAAACTGAGGCAAAAAGGGTTAAGTGACTTGTCTAAGGTCACATAGCTAATAAGTGTCTGAGTCTAGATTTGAACTTGGGAAGATGAGCCTTTCTGACTGCAGGCCCAGCACTGGATGTACTGCACCACCTACCTGCCCTAGCTGTAGAGATAATATAGATAAGAAAATTTTAGGCTAGTGTTTGGAGTCTAAGAATAGACTCATTTATATGATGCTTTGAAGTTTACAAAGCAATTAATATACACTATTTAGCATGATTCTCATACTTCTGTGAGATAAGTATTACAGATGGCATTATCCCCATTTTGCAGATGAAGAACCAGAGGCTTAATATGGATTAGGTCTCACAGGGTCTCACAGTTAGTAAGTACCAGAGGCAGAATCTGAATCCAGGTCTCTCCTGATTTCAAATCTGATACTTTCTCTGCCTTACCAGGTTGGCTCAGACTCTTCCTAATCCCTCAGACCTCCATATCTAAATATGCCACTAATCCTTGTCAGTTCTCACTTTACAACCTCGCTTTCACCTATTCATTATTACTATAACTCTCCTTGATGCCCAATACCTGGACCATAGAAATAATTCTCTATTTCCATTTTCTTTTTTCTCTGATTCATCCTCCATACAACAGTTTTCATTCAGTTACTATTTGTGTGAACTTGGGAGATTCATATCACCTCTACGAGCCTTTGTTTCCCAGATGTTCTTAATGTGGGGCCCATGAAATGTTTTTTTTTCCTTTTAAATATATTTATTTTTAGTTTACAACAAGTTCCACAAGTTTTTGAATTCCAAATTTTCTCCTCCTCCCTCTTCATCCCTCTCCCCCCCAAGACGACGCGTAATCTGATATAGGTTCTACATATGCCTTCACATTAAACATATTCTCACAATAGTCAAGTTGTAAAGAAGAATTATAACCAATGGAACGAGCCACAAGAAAGAAGGAACAAAACGAAACAAAAAAGAGAGAGCAAATAGTTTGCTTCAAACTGTGTTCAGATTCCATAATTCTTTCTCTGGATGTGGATAGCCTTTTTCATCATGAGTCTTTTGGAGTTGTCTTAGAACCTTGCATTGCTGAGAAGAGACAAGTCTATCAAAGTTAGTCATCACAGATACAATGTGTCTATAATTGTGTACAATGTTCTCCTTGTTCTGCTTCCCTCACTCAGTATCAGTTCATATGTGTCTTTTCAGGTTATGAAGTCCGTCTGTTCCTCATTTCTTATGGCACAATAGTATTCCATTACAGTCATATACCACAATTTGTTTAACTGTTCTCCAGTTGATGGGCATCCTCTTGATTTCCAGTTCTTTGAGACCACAAAAAGAGCTGCTATAAATATTTTTGTACGTATCGATCCTTTCCCCATTTGTGTGATCTCTTTGAGATACAGCCCTACAAGTGGTGTTGCTGGATCAAAGGGTATGCACACATTTATAGGCCTTTGGGCATAGTTCCAAATGGCTCTCCAGAATGGTTGAAATAGTTCACAACTCCACCAATAATGCATTTTAGCGTTCCAATTTTCCGGCATCTTTTCCAACATTTATCATTTTCCTGTTCTGTCATGTTAACCCATCTGACAGGTGAGATGTGGTACCTAAGAGCTGTTTTGATGTGCATTTCTCTAATCAATAGCTATTTAGAACATTTTTTCATATGATTATAGATATCTTTAATTTCTTGCTCTAAAAACTGCGTGTTCATATCCTTTGACCATTTATTAATTGGGGAATGACTTGTATTCTTATAAATTTGACTTAGTTCTCTGTATGTTTTAGAAATGAGGCCTGCATCAAAGACACTGGTTGTAAAAATTCTTTCCCAATTTTCTACTTCCCTCCTAATCTTGGTTGCATTAGCTTTGTTTGCACAAAAACTTTAATGTAATCAAAATTATACATTTTTGTATTATGCAATGATCTCTCTCTTTTGTTTGGTGATAAATCCTTCCCTTCTCCATAAATCTGACAGATAAACTATTCCTTGCTCTCCCAAATTGCTTATAGTATCAGCCTGTATATCTAAATCATGAACCCATTTAGACTTTATTTTTGGTATACAGTGTAAGATATTGGTCCAGGCCCAGTTTCTGCCATACTGTTTTCCAGTTTTCCCAGCAATTTTTGTCAAATAGTGAGTTCTTATCCCAGAAGCTGCAGTCTTTGGGTTTATCAAACAGTAGATTACTATAGTCATTGACTACTGTATCTTGTGTACCTAACCTATTCCACTGACCTACCACTCTATTTCTTAGCCAGTACCAAATAGTTTTGATGACTGCTGCTTTATAATACAGTTTAAAATCTGGTATGGCTAGGTCACCTCCTCTAGCATTTCTTTTCATTAATTCCCTTGATTCTCTGGAACTTTTGTTCTTCCAGATGACTTTTGTTACTATTTTTTCTAGCTCTATAAAATAATTTTTGATAGATTGATTAGTATGGCACTAAATAGGTAAACTGATTTAGGTAAAATCATCATTTTTATTTTATTAGCTCAGCCTAACCATGAGTAGCTGAGATTTTTCCAATTATTTAGATCTGACTTTATTTGAGTGCAAAGTGTTTTGTAATTGTGTTCATATAGTTCCTGGGTTTGTTTTGGCAGGTAGACTCCCAAATATAATATCTATAGTAACTTTAAATCTTTTCTTGCTGTTGGGCTTCATTAGAAATATATAGGAATGTGCAGGATTTATGTGGGTTTAGTCAAACTGTTCTAAAAAAAATTGATAACTGTATTGCAACACAATTGATTTCCTTCATAATCCTAAGTATTTTATTTTATGCATGTTAAAGACCTTCATATTCATTCACCAGACTGGCAAAAGGGTCCATGACACAAAATATTAAAAATCCTAGCATTAATCTATTACATTAATGTTTGCAAGGCCTTTTACAAATATCTCATTGGATCTGCACAACAAACTTGGGAGTTAGATGCTATTAGTAGTAGTAGTAGCACAGCCAGGTAGCACAGTGGAAAGAGAACTGGGACTGAAGCCAGGAAGACACTTTCTAGCTGCATGAATCTAGGAAAGACTCCAAACCTCTCTTGGCCTCAGTTTCCTCATCTATAAAATGGGGGTGATGAGAGCACCTACCTTCTAGGCATGTTGTGAGAATCAAATGAGATAATATTTGTAAAGTATCTAGAACATAGTAAACATCATATAAATTTTAGCTATAGTAATAATACTGATCTTTCGCTATTTACATATGAAGAAACTGAGGAAGACAGAGGTTAAGTGACTTGTTCAAGGTCACACAGATAGAAAGCATCTGAAGTGAAACTTTTCCCAACATCATGTCTAGCACTCTTGCCTCCTAGCTCTTTATAAATAATCAGAGCCAAGTTTGGAACCCAGATTTTCTGGCTCCAGAGATAGCATGTTTTCCATGGAGCAAGGATTAGCAAAAGGGATTGTGCTGAGGGACAAACTTCAGTTCTATTTAGGGTGGGGAGACTGAAAGAGTTGAGGAAGATAACAGTGATTACAGCCCCTCTGAGAGGGCAGATTCCATTCTTTGTCTTCATTAGTGGGTCTACCTTGATTGTGGAAACAGGAAAATCTGAGAGTCAGAAACTGACTCAAAAATTCCATTTCACCATCTTACCGTATCTCCTACTTTTTTTTTAAAAGGCCTTCTATTGCCTAGGATAAAGTCCATACTCCTCAAATGGTCATTTATTATATAGCCCCCAAATGCCTTTTGAACTCAAATGGATGGCCTTATTCACCGTCCCCATAACACATCTCAAACTTCACTATCTGTACACTTGTGCATCTTGCTTAGGTCTTTTACATTTTCTTTAAGAAGCTCAGATATCTTTATTATACTGGGTCCCAGTAGCAGCAAAGTGTTTTGAATTTATGGTAAAATATCCACCACTTAAAAAGCCAAGAGAGAGATGTAAAAAGACTAAAATAACTTGGTGCTCCCACACACAGTCCATTTTTTAAGCAAATACACATTAGGCACCAGACTTGTTTTCTTTTCCAATTAGTCTTCAAATGAGTAACTCAGAGTTCCCATTTGCATGGTTCATTTTGTATCTCAATGAAGGAAATGATTATTTCTTGGTTCAAAGACAGACTTTTCAAGGACACGAGAGACTGACAGAATTCTAATCATTTATAAATGATAATGTTACTGTTTGTAGTAGGGAAGCCAAATCTTTGAACTGAAACTAAGAGTTTGCTTCCATTTCACCAGTCTATCTAGGAAAATTTTCTTTTAAAAGATTTTTCCATGCACCTGCTTTCCTTCTTTGAAGAGGATTGTGGGTACAGAACACTGACTCAGTAGATAGCTAGATGACTGGATTGATCGACAGTAGATTGATAGATTGATTGATAGAGAAAACATTTGTTAAGCATCTATGATGAGCCAGACACTATGGTAAGTACTGGGGATACAAAAACAAGCAAACATGACAGACGTTACTCTCACAAAGCTCACATTAGAATAGGGAAAGAAAACACATAAAATGGAACTGGCAATCTAATACTTGAGGGGAAGAAGGGAGGGAATAATAATACAGCCCTTAAGGGGATAGTTCTGGGGAGAAGAGTCACCAGTCAAGAGAGGAGGCCCCAGGGCAGAGGTTCCTCAGTGAAGGTAATGTGTCAGGGAGGAGGAAGAAAAGATTCCAGAGAGAGTTCAGGGGTGAGATATGGCTGTAATCCTCTCTGAAATAGAGGCCCAGAAAGAGAGTTTAGAAGGTAGATGGCCCAAGCAAATGAAGTACTTTCACTGCACAAAACGTTTTTACAGAGGAGATTGAATTGAAGAGGCAACTGGGTGACAGAGTTGGATCGAATGCTGGGCCAGGAGTTAGGAAGACCCGAGTTCAAATTTCATCTCAGATACTAGTTGTATGATCTTGAATAAGTCACTTAACCTCTGTTTTCCTCAGTTTCCTATATTATAAAATTGAGATAATAGCAACTGTCTCACGGGGTGGTTGTGAGGATCAAATGAAACAATATTTGTGTAGTGCATAGGAAAGCGCGTGGTCTGTAATAAGCACACTATAATTGTTAGTTATCATCATCATCATGCTCCTCATCATTAGAGAAATGATCATTAATAACCAAAGACTTGGGGAGATTCGGAGTTCCCCTCTTTTTCGAAAGTCCTGATTTTAAAAGGGTCAGTCTTTTGAAGGACATTGCTGATAATGATATGGGACTGAATTTCTTGTTCAGACTCCACCCAGATGGAGTAACCATTGTTTTCTTTTCAGACTTGGGGCATAAATTCTTTGAATAGATTGCCCAAGGCTGAGAGTGATCTGGGTGTAGAGAGAGTCTCTCTGTCCAAGGGTGATGTGATGACACTCTCAGCCTTATTGTAATATTCGTTCTGTCATTGTTAACCAATCAGGGTTGATTCCTACCCTGGGGAACATCTACTTTTGGAGGGTATATAAACTGTGAACTTGCTGCCATGATTGTCTTTGGTCTAAGAGAGTCGGGCAAACGACCATCCTTTTATTAATAACTGTGATGGCTGAATGGGAAGCCTTTAAAGTTGAGATTCTCCAAAGGCAGTATTAGAATGCAAATCAGAACTTTTGTTTAGGGTGGGCTAGAAGTAGACCTGATGGGAGTTTTTTGCTGTGGGCTCGGGGTGAGGACAGGAATGCCACGAGAGTTGCTTGTCTAAGTAAAGACTGTGCGCCCATACCTTTTGCACAAGCAAAGGTGAGTGGGGGGGGGGGG
>CM053582.1:172768592-172789192 GCA_028627135.1 Pseudochirops cupreus
TTGTATGTTCATGTATACATAGAGGGCACAGGATGAGTTGAATATGAAGGGATGATATCGAAAAAATAAAGGAGAGGAATTTATTGGGAGAAGGAGAAAGGAAGAGATAGATCAGGGTAAATTATCTCATATAAAAGAGGCAAGAGAAAACTGTTGCAATGGAGGGTAAGAGTAGGAAGGTGAAAGGGACTGGGACAACCTGATTCACTTTGAATTTGGCCTAAGGAAGGAAAAACATACACACTCAGTTGGGTATATTACCCTACAGGAAAATAGTGGGGTAGGGGGTAAGAGGGGGGAGAATAGAAGGGAGGGCAAATTGGGAGTGAGGGTAGTTAGAAGCAAACATTTTAAAAAAGAGATAGGGTCAAAGGAGAAAATAGAATAAATAATTGTGCAGAATCTATCTTTATGCCAGACTAAAATATGCTTCCCTATAATTTCTGCTCCACATTTTGCCCTCGGGAAAAAGCAGAATAACTCTAATTCCTTGTTTATGTGATAATCTTTCAAATACTTTAATATAGTTCCATTCCTCCATGATACCTCTTCCTCTCTTCCATCTAAGCCTCTTCTCCAGACTAAATGTCCCCAGGTCTTTTAGCTGCTTTTGATTAGGATGACCCCATTGTCACATTATCTTGGTAGCTTTTTTTTTGATAGGATCCAGTTTGTCAATGTCCCTCCTAAAGTTTGGTTCCCCAAACTGTCACATAATTCCTGATTTAGTCCATACAAGGAAAATACATTGGTTATTACTCTGATCATTAGGACAACACACTTCCACTCACACAAGCTTGGATCACGCTAGCTTTTTTGGCTACCATTGTTGCCACATTGAGTGTGCAATTCGGTAAAATACAGAGGTTTTTTTTTAAAGTTTTTTTTTTAAACATTAATGACTGTCTAGCTATGTCTGACTCAATATCATACAACTAATATTTTGAATCTAAGTGTAGGACTTTACATTTATCCTGATCAAACTTTATCTTGTTATGTTTGGTGCACCATAATCCTGCTACATGCATAAATAATTCCGTTCCATCTTATTTTTTTTGGCTTCCCTCCCTTATCATTTATTATATGATCCAGTGACACTAGCCTTCTGACTGTCCCTCAGCCAACACACTTCCTCTCCTGATTCTGAGTTTTTTCATTTGCTGTCCCTTTTTGCCTGGAATGCTTTCCTCATCTCTCTTTCCTGGTTTCCTTCAAATTCCACCTCAAATCTCACCTTCTACAGGAAGTCTTTCCTCATCCCTCTTAATTCTCATACCGTCTCACTGCTATTTCCAATTTATCTTGTATATAGTTTTTTGTACATATTTTTACATAATCTCCTTCCTTAGTTTGTGACTTCCTCAAGAATGGCGGTTGTCTTTTTCTTCTGTCTCTAGCACTTAGCACAGTACTTTGCAGACAAAAGATGTTTAATAAATATTTATTAACTAAGTCTTTTTAACTCACAACTCTGTCATCATTCTCAGCTTTGTGCCATCCATAAATTTGATAAGCATGTTATCGGTGTCTTCACCTAAGTCGTTGACAAAAAAGTTAAAAGGAAAAGGCTCAGGAGAGATCTGTTATTCAACACTACTTGAGTACTGTTTCTTCATCCAGACTCAAATCTACACAGCATATGTACAAATTTGTATTTAGTCATAGTTTTATATCTTAGGACTAGAGACCTAGAACTACACTGGAACTCAGTGGCTAGCAAGTCTAAACCCCTAATTTTATTGATGAGAAAACTGAGATCCAGAGAAGTTAAAAGACTTGCCTAAGGGTATACAGGTAATAAGCACCAGAGGCAACATCAAAACCAATGCTTTCTTCCCCCTGTACCACATGTTCACAAGGATCTTATAAGAGACTGTCAAATTCTATGATGAAATTCAGGTATGTGTATACCATCCCCCAATCTAATTGTCCAGTAACCCTTCCATAACAGGAATTGGAGTTAATCTGGTACAACATGTTCTAAGTGAACCTGTTCTGCCTTCTAGTGCTCACTATTTCTAAATGCTAATGAGCTATTCCTTGAATAAAACATTAGGAAGTTTTTCTGAGGATAGATGATTTTAAGATAGGGGTACTTAGCTGTTCCATACTTCTGTATCAATATTATTTTTTCTCTCTTTTGTCTTCACTCAGATTGCTTCCACTATGCTTCTTAGGTTTGTGGATTTATACAGAAGTATAGACGTGGGGAAACTAGGTGGTGCAATGAATTAGAGTACTTGGCCTGAAGTCAGGAAGACTCATCCTCCTAAGTTCAAATCTAGCCTCAGACATTTATTAGCTGTGTGACCCTGGGCAAGTCACTTAAACCTGTTTGCCTCAGTTCCTCATCTATAAAATGAGCTGGAAAAATAAATGGCAAACCATTTTAGTGTCTTTGCCATGAAAACCCCAAATGGTGTCATAAAGAGTCAGCCATGACTGAAACAACTGAACAACAGCATACACTTTGAAATTCAATGCTATTGCAGTTCCTTTTCTATCAGAGGTTCAAATTAGACTTCAGAAAAATGCAGTTCTTTAATCAGAAAAAGAAATATCATTCCTTTCCCCTGGTTTCCCAAGTGCAATGATGCTGCATGTTAATGAAAAGTGCTTTCGGGTCTCTAGGAAGGTTTTTCAAGAGACAATTTGCACACTGATTAGTCATGGGATGCCCTGTAGGCTGCTTTCTTTGGTTGGTAAAAACCCCAATATTTGCATTTCCATTTTGTCACCCAAATATAGACCCTCTGGGTTTGTTGGAAATAGCTACAACTTTCTCTTGCCAGCCTGGATGAAAAGGGGCAGTTAGGTCCATTTCATTTTCATCCTGAAGGAGAATAATGAGGTTTATAAGCACTCTTCTTGTGCTTGGGATTGAATTATGTAGGTCTCGAAGATTGAAGTTTCATTTGGCAAAATGCAGTCCATGAAGCACTATATTTTTCAATAGTAATTCTTCACATTTAGCACTGCTTCAGCCCGGATGTAAAAAAGAGTACTAGAAACTTCATCATTAACCACTTTGTAGACAGGCAAAGGAAATTGCCTACTTTTTGACAAACCCTGCCAATAGAGTAGAGCAGAGTGACGAGCATTACATCTGGATTCTATACCCTGCCCAAGAATGGCCATTGTATAAGGCTGCTCTTAGCTTCCTATTACAAAACAGGGCCTGGATTTATCTTGAAGGATAATCGAGACACCCAAACTAAGGAGAATGAACAGGTCAGATTCAAATGCCTGTGCCCAGGCCCTCAAGCGGGCAGGATGGTATATTAAGTGGTTTGTTCCCTGTTTTCCCATTCTGCTCCCCTTTCCCTATTAATTCTCTTGCCCCCATATCTTCATTCCACTGACTATAGCAGCCTACCCAAGCTTTCCCTTTTGGTGTGATACCACCCAATCTAAAACAATCTGCCTCTTGTCATCCCATACTCAATGAAAACTTCCATTCCCTCAAAACCCTGCTTGCAGCTAGGAAAGTGAACAGATAGATTACCTTAGGTTAGGAATGAAATTTTTTTTGGAGGGGCAATTGGGGTTAAGTGACTTGCCCAAGGTCACAAGGCTAGTAAGTGTTAAGTGTCTGAGGCCGGATTCAAACTCAGGTCCTCCTGACTCCAGAGCCAGTGCCGTATTCACTGTGCCACCTAATCGCCCCAGGAATGAATTTCTAATGGCAGAAATGTAGGTAGTGTGGCAAATGACAAGAGAAGAGATCTTTTGGGGGCAGAAGGACCTTTCAAGTGATTCAAAAGTCATGCTACAAAAGTCACCACTGCCTACTCAAATCAATTCGGTTTAATAAGTTTATGAGTCAGGTCTCATGCCAGGGTTCATTTACAGAAAGCAAAAATGAAAATAGTCCCTGTCCTCAAGGAGACTACAATCTAATCTATTTGAGTGGTGATACTGGTCCTTCCAGGGATCTTTTAAGCACTTTGTGGTAAGTGACCAAGTGGAACATTTTATAGAATTAATATTATTGGGGGCGGCTAGGTGGCACAGTGAGTAGAGTACCAGCCCTGAAGTAAGGAGGACCTGAGTTCAAATCTGGCCTCAGACACTTAACACTTAGTAGCTGTGTGACCTTGGGCAAGTCACTTAACCCCAATTGCCCTGCCCCTCTCCAATAAAAGCAGAATTAATATTATTGCTTAGTAAATACTGGGGCTTCTCCAAAGTGGGGAGAGCAGAGACACACTTACAGCAGGGAATAAGGGGGCATGCTTAAGTTGCAGGGCCATATTCTGCTTCATCTCTATGGAAAGCCACATCACATGCATTAATGCTGCAGAGCCTTGGCCAAAATCTGAAAGGTAAAAGTGTGCTAGATAAAGGGATGGATTCGAAGTCAGGAAAGCCTGGGCTCACATCCTACCTCTGACACTTATTATCTGTGTTACTGTGGGCAAGTCACAACAGCTGTTATGGTGCCAGCATATGCTTGCAGTGCTGAATGTGAAGAATTACTACTGAAAAATATAGTACTTCATGGACTGCATTTTGCCAAGCATTTATTATGCATAAACATCAGGTTTTTTTTTTTCATTTATAAAATGGAGATAGTAATAGAATCTAGAATCTACCTCACAGGGCTATTGTGAGGCTTAAATTAGATAATGTAGGTAGAGAGGTTTTTTCAGCCTTAAGGCGTTATGTAAATGTTTGGGCATCCAAAAATCATTACTTGTCTCATTTCTGTCAGGGATATCCAATGTAAACTGTATGCATGTGTGTGTGTGTGTGTGTGTGTGTGTGTGTGTGTGTGTGTGTGTGTGTGTTGAGAAGGTGTGTTAATAGCATTACTTTTGTTACTTCATCTATTATCACATAGGTGCGTATCACTGCATTAGGATTATAAATTTTTGTAAAGGTATTGCTTATATTCACTAATAGAAGCTGCAGCCATACATTCAATTAACCCTAAGGCTTGCTCTTGGGTTGCTAGGGCTCATCCTACACTGAATTGCATTCCACTCTGACCCCAAAGAGATAGACTTTTCCTGATGAGTTTCTAATTATTTATGTTGACTTTTCCTAATGTCGAACCATAGTTGTATCCCTGGTATAAATCCTATTTGAGCTTAATGATTTCTTGGACAAGTTGCTGTAGTATGTTTGATAGGATTTTGTTTAAAATTTTTGAATAAATTTTGATTAATTATATTGGTCTATAGTTTCCTTTATGTATTTCATACCTCCCTGTTTTAGGTATTGGGACTATTTTTGTTTCACAAATGGATTTTGGTACGGTATTTATCCTTAATTTTTGAGAATAATTTGTGAAGTATGGATATTGTATTTTTTTAAAGTTTGATAGAATTCTCTTGTGATTCTATTAGGACCAAAAGCTTTTTTTTCCTCTCTGATAGTTCCTTTACAGTTAGATCTACTTCCTTCTCTGAGATTGGGCTATGTATCTGGTTTTCTTATATTTTGAGTGTGGTATTTTTTTGAAGGTATTTTTCTATTTCTTTTATGTTCTCAGTTTTACTAGCTTTAACTTATACACAATATCTTGTGACTATTCTTTCTTAAAATTTTTTCTGGTTTTGCTATGATTTCACTTTGCTCATTTCCCATTTTATTTATTTGAGTTTTTGTCTTCTTTTTAATAAGATTAGCTAAGTATCTATTCATTCTATTGGTCTTTTCAAAAATAAGCTTTTATTTATGATTTCCATGGTTTTTTGTTTCCAATTTATTTTCCCTCTCTAATGTTTAATATCTCCTCATTTGTGCTTATTCTAATTTTATTTGTTGATTTTCTAATTTTTTAAAATGCACATTCAGTTCATTGATCTTCTCTTTTTCTATTTTATTGGTGTATATTTATAAAGTCTATGATTTTCTCCCTAAGGTCTGCTTTAGTGGTATGCCAGAAATTTAGGTAGTTGTATCTTCATTTCATTTCCTTTTATGTAATTATTATTTCTATGATTTATTTTTTGTCCCACTCATTAGTTAAAATTTCATTGTTAAGTATCCAGTTGAGTCTGTGTGTTTTGTTCATGGATCCTGAAACAACTTCTATTTTTATTTCATTAACTATTTCTGTCTTTCTACATTTGTTTGCAGTATTCCTATGCCCTGGTACATAGTCAATTTTTGTAAAAGTTCCATGTGGTACAGAGAAATATGTATATTCTTTTTCTTTCATGTTTAGAAGATTCCATAAGTCTTTGAACTCTACTTTGTTCAGAAATGTCCTCAGTTACATTTTTACTTTGTTTATCTCTTGGACTTATCCAAAACTAAGAGAAGGATATTGAAATCTCCTACCACTATTGTGTTACTGGCTATGTATTCTTGAAGATCAGACAATGTTTCCATTATGAATTTGTATGCCAAGGTATTTGGAGCACATATGTTATTTTTATTATTATATTATGCAATATATTATTAATATTAATATTATATTACCGATAATAATTTGTTGTTAATGATTCCTTTCAACTTAAAATAACTTATTTGTTTATCCCTTTTGATTTTTGAATGTTTGTTTTTGACTTTTCAGATAGCATGATGACAAATTTTGCTTTCTTAGTTTCACTTGATCCATAATCAATTTTTTTCATCCCTAGTTTTATTTTGTGTATGTCTTTGTTTTTCAAATGTATTTCTGGTAAGTAAAAAGATTGCAGGATTTTGTTTTCTTATCTAATCTGTCACCTTTTCATTTTATTGGATTGCTTAAGTTATTCCCATTTAAATTTATGAGTTAGGTTTATATTTTCTTCGATCTGTCTCTAAAGTCATTTTTTGAGTTATTATTTTTCTCCTTTTCTACTGTAAATTCAGCATTATGTTCCTTCAATTACTTTCATATAATCTATTTTTTAAAGGTAGTGTTATTCTCACTAGCTCTCTTCCCCTCATGCTTGATCCCATCTTCTCATTTATTACCCTTTTCTCCATAGGGTTTTATTAGTTCCATTTTCTCTCTTGCTTTTATCTGGTTAAATATTTCTTCCCCCTCTTTTTCTTATGATAGTCAAGTAGACTCCCTCTTCTCTGCTTCTTCAGCTATGCTGTCATTAATTTTTAAAATCTCATGTTTTGCTTTTCTTTCCCAAAAGTTTTTCTCTCACTCTCTTCATCATCCATCCCCTCTTTCTGTCTATGCTACTCATTTTCTGATTCATGACCTCTATAAATTATTTGGTCTCTCTCTTTTTCTGTATTAGTCATTCAAGCAAAGATGCCAAGATATCCATTCTAGGCTCTCTCCTCTAGGTTTTTTGTCTTTTGTTTTTTGTTTTTTGCCACTGCTTTGTAGGGCTTGTCTTATAGATTCCGCCTTTCCATGCTTTACTACTAGAACAATACCAGTTGTTACAGCTGTCATCTGTAAAATGGGAATAATAATTCCTTTCTCCCAGGGTTGTCCTGAGTATCAAATGAGATAATAATTGTAAAGCACTTAGGACAGTACGTGGTTTATAATATGTGCTATATAAAAATGTTAACTATTATAATTAATTTCTATTATAAGTCGTATAAAAGAATGTTAGAATAATAAAGTGTTATGGCTAGTATCTCATAGGCATTACTGCATCCTTTTTCTCTCTTTTCCCTTGATTGACTCACTTACCCCAACCTGCCATTGCAGAGTGGCAGGTCTGGGCATTCCACAAATGCTGAAGTCAGCTCAGAGTTGTAGAGGGGTAAGCCTGGTGGGTGGATTACACTCCTACTCCCACAAAATGCAGCTCTGGAGCACCTATCAGTGTGCTTTCTATTTAATAAATCAGACTTTTGAGTCTAAGCTGAACTACTGTAACTCTTAATCAGAAAATTTATTAAATGGAAAGCAAAATAAAAAATAGTAACCACAAATTATTAATAAAACAGGCACACACTAGCCCAATGTTGCACACAATGTCCATGGAGGGAGAATGGACATAAAGTTATGTCATCATATGTGTAGGGAACACATGTGCCCAGGATAACCCTCAGTTCTGGACTTTGGGCCTTGCTATCCTTAACACTCTTGCCATACCCCCTTAACCCCCAGGATAGTTTGCATAATTCACAAGCAGAATCCTTTTCTTCTGGCTGCTCTTCTCAGTCCACTCTTCAGAGCTGACAAGATGGTATTATAGTCTTTCAGCAAAACCAGAACCCCTAAGTCAGGGATCTGCAGAACTCTCCAGGTCTATCTTGCTTCTATTTTGGGAGGTTTTTAACTTCTCATGCAGTAACAGGGCAAAACAAAGGCAAAATCCTGTCTTTCTCCAGTGAAGTAGCAAGAGGCATAGTGGATGGAGTACTGAACTTGGGGTCAGGAAGCCCTGAATTAAAATTCTGCCTCAGGTATTTGCTAACTGTGTCATTAAACTTCATTGTGCCATAGTCCATCCATAAAATGAAAGGCTTGGACCTTGTTACCCCTAAGGTTCTTTCCAGTTCTAAATCTTTGCTCCTGTGATTTAATGAACTCTTACAAGTAACAGGTAGCAATGAAGGCTCTGAGGTCTCTTGCCAGACCTTAGCTGATTTTTCCACAATTTCTCTTATAACTGTCCTTGGTTCTACCTTTTACCCTTAGCAAAACAGTCTACATCTAAAAGTGGCATCCCTTTCCAATGGTAACCTAGATAGATAAGTCCTTAGAGTTGGGGGGGGTGGGAAGTTATCTTGTCACAGTGATTGTGATGCAGGATTTATGATGAGCAAAAACTTTCAACTGCTATCTCAGTTTGTCAGAGGACTAATTAATGGATCCATAGGGTCAAACTTGGGACTTTTATCATCTAGGACAGCCTTGATCCTGGAGCACACGGTCCAAACTGAGGAATCAACTATCTCAAAGTATCTTGGTTGCTTGGGTTCAATAACTGTTTGCTGTTGGTGATGTCCATCATAACATCTAAGCATCTCAGAATTGTAATTGGGTCTTAGGAAGTATCTAACCTGAGTTCTACCTGAAAAATCTGATTATTATAGATAAATTTTATCTGTCCTCAAAGAGGGGGGAAACACAAATATTTAAAATATAGATCATGAATTTCGGACAAAAAATCTTTGGAAAGAATGATTGATGATGGTGATGATAATAGGCAGGTAATATGGTTAGTATTTATGAAAACCAGGGTTCATTTACCATCTCTGATGCATACTAGCTTTCTGGCCCCTTCTCAGTGGGGCAAATAAAGCTGTGAGACCCTAAATTTAAGAGCAAATACTGATATATATTGGTAGATGGGGGTTTGTTCATCAGAAATTTTTCATACCAATGAAATCACAGATCAAAATAGATAAAGTAATAGCGTAGTGCTTTAAGGTTTGAAATACATATACGTATGCTTTAAGGTTTGAAATACATATACATATATGTGTGTATGCATATATATATGTATGTATATATATTTATATATAATTTCATTTGAACTCCATAACAACTTCATGAAGTAGGTGATAAAATAGTATTATCCCCAATTTATAGATGAGGAAACTGGGACTCAGATAAGACACTTGCTCATGTCCCAGTCCTATTAAGTTATGTAGGATGAATTTGGACCAAGTTTTTCTCATTCTAAGTACAACATTGAACTTTACAGCATAGCCCAGAGCACAGAATTATCATGGTAGTGATATAATTTTTTAATGAAATTATTATATTCCTTATGAGAATGTAAAGGATTAATACTTGCAAGTTGCAAAAATACTTGCAAGAGATTGAATTTAATCTTAACTGAAGTAAATGCACAGCAAATTGCATCTTATTGAAAATGTTTTTCACCAAAGAACTTGAAGACGTCATATCTGCACTGTTGGAGTCTGTATGACACAGAAATTTCAAAAACAGTGGGAGACAAATGTAGAAATCAAAAATAGAAGCTTACTCTCGAAGAATTTCTTGAAACAAATCATGGACAAGTTAGAGTGTTTCCTTTGAGTCTAACCGTAACAAATGGGATGTTATTTTTTCAACTTTTCACATAATGCTTTGATAGCAAAACTGAAGGAAGCAGAGATGGATTAGGAAATGGGGAGTGAGTCTTGGCAAATTCCCTGGTATGTGGACATCTGGTGGAAGTAAATGAATGAACAAATGAAAAAGCATTTGTTAAGCACTTACTATGTCCTAGGCATTGTGCCTCATTCTGGGGATACAGATACAAAAAAAAATGTGAGAACAATCCTGCCCTTGAGGTGATTACATTCTAGAAGAGGGAGAAAACATATGTCAGTGATGATGACTGGGAAAGGGGTGTCTCAGAAATCTCATTGATGGTGAGTTGATTCTTAGGTTAGTCAGTTGAAACACTTTCCAGGTGCAAATGTAGTATTGCTGTGATGACTCTGCCCAGAGTAAATGTGTGTGTGTGTGTGTGTGTGTGTGTGTGTGTGTGTGTGTGTGTGTGTGTGAGCAGGGTTGATGGCAAGATGGCTGAAGTATATGGATGCATGGGTTGTGAAACATTCTTTGATCTGGGTCCTGGAGCCAGACTGGTAGTTTTTTAAAACAGTATTTTATTTTTTCCAATTACATGTAAAGACAATTTTAAACATTCATTTTTAAAAAATTGAGTGCCAATTTTTTCTCCCTGCTTCCCTCACTTTCTTTCCCCTCCCCTGAAACAGTAAATAATTTGATATAGCTTATGTATGTACAATCATGTAAAACATATTTCCATATTAGTCATGTAAAAGAAGAAGCAGATCAAAAGAAAAAAAACAAAAAAATAAAGAAAATGAAAATAGTGTGCTTCAATCTGTATCCTAACTTCATCAGTTCTTTCCCCGGATGGGGATAGCATTTTCCATCATGAGTCCTTTGGAATTGTGTTGTATCATTGTATTGCTGAGAAGAACTAAATCATTCATAGTTGATCATAGCACAATGTTACTTTTACTGTGTACAGTGTTCTCTTAGTTCTGCTCGTTTTACTTGACATCAGTTCATGTAAGTATTTCCAGGTTTTTCTGTAATCCACCTGCTCATCATTTCTTATAGCACAATTGTATTTCATTACATTCATATACCACAACTTGTTTAGCCATTCCACAATTGATGTGTATCCTCTTAATTTCTAATTCTTTGCCACCATGAAAAGAGCTGCTATAAATATTTTTTGTACATGTAGGTCCTTTTACCTTTTTAAGTGATCTCTTTGGCATACAGACCTTGGAGTGTTTCTGGATCAAAGGGTATGTACCATTTGATTGCCCTTGGGGCATAATTGCTCTCACGAATCTTTCTGGATTTCCACAGAGAGTGGATCAGTTCAATGTTCCACCAATAGTGAATTAGTGTTCCAATTTTCCCACATCCTTTCCAAAATTCATCATTTTCTTTTTTTTTTTTTATCATATTAGCCAATCTGATAGGTGTGAGGTGGTACCTCAGAGTTGTTTTAAGTTGTATTTCTCTAATCAATAGTGATTTAGAACATTTTTTCATGTGCTTATAGATAGCTTTGATTTCTTCATCTGAAAACAGCCTGTTCATATCCTTTGACCATTTATCAATTGGGGAATGACTTATATTAAGATAGTAGTTCTAAAAATGAGTGCATTGACTCCCCCAGGGGCTGGGATGGATGAGTCGAATAGGTGTAGATGTTTTCTGGTACTCTATCACAATTTGGAAATACTATTCCAGATAGTGAGAAACAGAATCAGAGGAGGATATTTCTTTTGGTGAAGCTTTAAGATTCTTGGGCTTTTAGTTTTTATAAATTTATAATTTATTAAATTTTATTAAATTTGACCTTTGAGTCCATATTTAAAAATAAGATTTTTGCTAGGTTACCTCAAAATCTTCTTTTCCTGCCTCTGTGAATTAGTCTTTGTCAGGGTGTAATCTCTAATCTGCTACTTCAGCCCTGAGTCAGCACCAAAACTCCAAGGGAATCACCTCTCCATGCTGTTTCTAAGTGATCTGGTCTGGACAGATATTGATCAAGGTCTACTCCCTCCTTAGACTGCTAAACAGCTTGAGAAGTCTTCAGATTTCCTTAGTTTCTAAAGCTGAACATGAAAATAGGTTGTCTTCCAAGAAAGATTCAGCATTGGTGCATCATTCACTTGATGGTTATATTTGGGAACTCGAAAAAGAAGCACCATTTTAAAACTTTCTCTTTTACAATGAAAATAATGAATCCTACATATTGGGTAGGGGGAAAAGGGGAGGAAAGGACTTTGACTCAGAACACCAATGCATTTCTTCTTTATAAAGATAATTGGATTGGGAGCATTCATTTCCTTGTCTTAAAAGGAGGGAAAACAATCCTACTTCTCAGGATTGTTACAAAAACCAAGTGAGAATTAAGTAATTTTTAGAATTAAGAAGTAAGTAAGCTAAAAGACTATATATATGGGAATTATGAGTGCTGCATTGTTTCCCATCTTGATCATCCTAATAAAGGTGAAAGGTCAAATGGAGATTGAGTTTGCCATATATGAATGATTTGCTTTTAAAGATGACTTTTAGAAAGGAGAACAGTGTGACAATGCTAGGATTTGGAAGAAAGATCCTTTTCTACTTTGTGGATTGTCTACAATCCAAAGAATATGTCAGCACTTTTTTCTCCTCTCCTGCCCTCCTAATAATCACAAATCTTTCTTCAGTTTTGTTATCTAAGCATTTTGTCCAAAGGAGAAAAACACAATTCATTTTCCTAAGTGGGCTTTTATTTTTTAAAAAATGAATGGTTAGCATCTGTTCAAAGTTATAGCTACTATCTTTTGTCCAGAAATCCACATGTATTTAAGTGAACTAACTGTGAGGAATTGTAGAATTACAGAGACTCAAGGGACCTAGAAAAGGTTGCCTTTTGTCACATAATACTTCAAACCACTGGCTTCAGCCAAGGAGTTTCCATAGCTTCCTTTGTGAATGTCTCGCCTATTAGAGTATGTGGGAAGGGGGCAGTGGTCAACTATACCAAGTATCTGAAATCACACCTCCTTTCTGGTCCTCTATGATATACCCAACCATGATGTGCCATGAAAAATATTAACAGAAATGTTATTAATACAATATTTCATTTAATCTTCAGAGCAACACTTAGATAGCAGAAGTGTTATAATCTTCATTTTACAAATAAAGACATTGAGGCCCAAAGTCATAATACTTGTAGCCTCTGACTTTAAATCTAGTGCTTTTCCCACTATCCCATGCTGAAACATCTTTAGCTTTATGAGCAAAATTTCTTTTCTAATAGGCTAATTATTATATTTAGAACTGTTTTATATATATATGTATATATATATATATATATATATAAAATAGCTATTTTCCTATAGAAAATAGTTGACACGTAAATGCTGTTTTTTGAACTTTTAAAAATTATTATGATGCATTATCTCATTGTTAAAGTTTAAAAAAAAACTGGTCTGGGAATCAGAAGACCTGGGTGTGGTATAGTATCCACTAGACCTCAAACTATTTTATACAGCAATAGTCATCAAAGATATTTGGCCCTGTTGTTTAAAAAATAGAGAAATAGATGAATGGAACAGTTTACCTAAGCAATAGTCAGAAACAATCATAATCAGTGTTGGATAGATTTAAGAACATAATCTTTTGGGAGGATGACTCCATATTGGACAAGAAATATGAAGAAAACTGGAAAATGTTTGGACAGAAAGTTAGACCAGGACCACAATAAACTCTGGATGAATATTCAATCTAAATATAAAAACTCCTATCATCAACAAAAATAGAGAATTAAAGTAAGTACCATTTACTATTATGTTGTAAGCCGAGACTTATCAACCAAACAAGAGATAAAGGAGGTCACAAAAGACAAAATAGACAATTTTGATTGTGATTTAATTAAAATTAAATAGATTTTATAGAAATACAATGTAGCTAGAATTACAGTAGAAACTGGGGAGTTGGGAAAAATCTTTGGATCAGATATAACAATAATAATACTTTGCATATATTTAGAACTTCAAGGTTTGCAAAGTGCTCCACTCATATTATCTCATTTGATAAAAGCTGATATCCAAATTGAATAGGGAATTAACACAAATAAAGAAAAGCAAGGATAATTCTCTAATTTGTTGTTGTCCAGTCATATAGTTGTGTCTGGCTCTTCATTATGCTATTGACCATACCATGCTAATACTGTCCATAGGGTTTTCTTGGCAGAAATGTTGGAGTGGTTTATGATTTCCTTCTCTGGTGGATTAAGCCAAACAGAGGTTAAGTGAATTACCCAAGGTCACACAACTAGTAAGTATCTGAGGCTGGATTTGAATTTGGATCTTCCTGACTCCAGGCCCAACCACCTAACTGCCTCCATTTCTCCAATAGAGGAGGTTAAAATATGTGAATAAAGAGTTTTAAAAAAACTTCAAACTATAAATGACTATATGAAAACATATTTCAAATCACTAACAATAGAAATGTGAATTAAAACAACTTTAGATTTCATTTCATACCTATCAAAATGGCAGAAATGAATCAAGAAGGAAATATGGTTGGAAGAACCATGGGAAGACAAGCACATCAATACATGTCTGGTAGAGTTGTGAGCTGGTTTGGATGTTACAGAAAATGATTTAGAGTTATGCAAGGAAAGTGACTAAACTTCCTACCCTTTGACCCAGTGACCCTACTATTGGACATATCCATGGCAACATCTCTTTTTGTGGTAGCAAACAGCTAGAAAGAAAGGGAGTGCCAACTAGCTGAGGGATGGTAGAATAAGATATGATATGAATGCACTGGAATAGTTTTGTGCAGTAAGAAATAATAAATATGAGAAATTAATACAACTATTGGAAAAATTTGTACTAACTGATGCAAGATGAAGTAAGCAGAACCAGAACAGTATACATTATCACTACCCTAATGAAAATGAAAATGAACGTCACAAAGAAACTAAACTCTGAGGAGCTGTAATGATCAAACTAAGTCACTAAGTTGTAGAAAATAGTAAATGAGGCAGACTTCCCTCTTTCTTACTTTCATTAGCATGGTGACTATCCAAATGGTAGACATATTGGAGGGGGCAACAACAGGATGTGTTGTCAGACTTGTAATTGATTGTTTTTGTTTAATCATTGTTGTTTTTAGGGAAGATTTAATGTTAGAGGTGAATGGAGATGTGAGCTATATTCAGGAATGACTGTGATGCAAGAATAAAAAGCATCGTAAAACTCATGAAAAGATCAAGGTTAGATGAATTTGGATAAGTCATATATCCTCTCTGAGCTTGTTCCTATTATCAATAAAATGAGACTAATGTTTTCACCATTGACCTCTCAGAATTGTGGGGAAAGTACTTTGCAAACTAGTAAGGGGGTAAGGATAGAGACTGGACATGTGGTTCTGTTGGTATAGGAATTTTCCAGATAAGGAAATTCCTTCTATCAATGCAGGCTGACACCTTTTCTATAATGGGTAGTTGCCTGGCACTGAGAGGTCATATGACTTCCTCATGAATGCACAGCCAATAGGTATCCAAGGTGGGACCTGACCTTAGGTCTTCCTGATTGTGAGGCCAGCTCTCTACCCAATATGCCATGCCATTTCTGTAAACTGGAAAACACTATAGAAATATGAGTTATTATTATTACTCACAAGGATGATGAGCCTTTGGTAAAAATATCAAATCATATATTTACCACATAGTTATAGTAAATCTGATGAACTATTATGGATTCTGCTAACAAAACAAATGACACCACTTGCAATATGGGATTATTTAATTTCTGTCTTTTTATCCCAGAACCTAGCACAATGTCTAGTTGTTGTGGTGACATTAGGAATTATGGAACACAGCTCCCATAAAAATTGTAAAAGATCACAAAATCAATTCAATAAAGATTCATTAAGTATTTATTATGTGCCGGCCATTGTGTTAAGTGCTGTGGATACAAATAGGAAAAGAGAGAGTCCCTGACTGCAAGAAACTTATAACCTAATGGGAAAAAACAACACACTAAAAGAAATTGAAAAGCTGGAGACATGGAAGGAAAAGAATGCAAGGGGGAAGTGGGTACCCAGCAAGGGGGCAAATTGTTCCATGGAGTTGAGGCCAAGCAGAGTAGTTGATGGAGAATGGAGTAACCAGGACAGTTATGAACCCTCTATAAATGAAGGCTTTGGGAGGAGTTTAGTGTTCCTCCCTCCAGTCTTAATTTTTTCTTTTTTTGAGGGGGGAATGCAGGGCAGTTGGGGTTAAGTGACTTCCCCAAGGTCACATGACTAGTTTTTTGTGTTAAGTGTCTGAGGCCGCATTTGAACTCAGGTCCTCCTGACTCCAGGCCCAATGCTCTATTCACTGCGCCACCTAGCCACTCCCTCCAGTCTTCCAATCAGAGGGGAGAACCAAGACAAGAAATTCATCATTTCTTGATGTTTTCTAGATAATAGGACTGAGGCCTGAATCCCAGCTCTGCCACTTACTCCCTGTGTGACCTAGGAGTTCATCTTCTCTGGGCCTCAGTTTCCTCAGGCTTAATATATGCTTACTAATTGATTGATTGGACTAGAGGCTTCTAAGATCCTTTCTAAGCTCCAAATAATATGATCTTGTCTTCCTTATAAATTGCTTCTGAACTCAAGTCTACAAGAGAATCTCCAAAAATATTTTGAGCACCTGCACCATCATTGAAATCAGGGTCTAGGCTTCCACTTGAGTTGAGAAGCAATTTACAAGCTACGAAGGAAAGTTGTCTCATTACTATATAATGATACCTCATTTATCATCCCAAAGAATAGCACTACATAACTTAACTTGTTCTTCAGAGCTGATCCTAAATGACTCCAAAAAGAAGCAGATTTGGTAGAGTGGAATGTTACTAACTAATTGTGACCTTGGGCAAATTAATTAACATCTCTGGGATTTGAGATTCTCATTTGGAATAAGGAGGATGGATTAATGGATTTATGGTCTTGCTTCCATTTCAAACATTTTATGATTCTAAAGATATCTCTCAAAGGATAGCAACAATCACAGCAATGGTTGGTATGCACATAAGATTTAAGGTTTGCAAAGCACTTTAAATGTGTTATCTCATTTGATCCTCTCAATATCCCTGAGAAAAGAAAGCTCAAACTAAGGCAAGTTAAATGACTTGTCATTAAGTTAATAAGTGACTGAATATTTACCATAAGCAGATGGGTAGTATAGTAGTGTAGAGCCAACATGATATTCACAGTACCAATTGTGACTATGAATATGCTAGTGTAATTCTGAATCTCAAAATATAACAGACTCTCCATATAGAAGAGAGAAGCAAAAAATTTATTTAGACACCAGAAAGCCAAATCCCAGCACCAGAAAACTGAATCCATAATAGCAACAAAGATGTTAATACACTTTATCGCTATAGAAAGCAACAGCATCCCAAAGCCTTCCCAGAAACAAACACTCACAATACTAGCTGCTTGCCTGCCTCCTCTTTTTCCTCTGCCTTAACTGCTCTGACTCCATTTCCTCATAACTTTCTTCCACCCTTCCTGTTCCACCCATTCAACAAATTCCTCCCACCTTGACAAGATCCACGTGATTACATTCAGCCTATTAGGAGACATGGAAGATCTTCAAATTTCGATTACTATTACAAGTAGAGAGAGTGCTGGGCCTGGAGTCAGGAAGATCTGAGTTCAAATCCAACCTTAAACACTTCCTAACTGTATGACCCTGGGCAAGTCATTTAACCACTATTTATTTCAGTTTCCTCATCTGGGGATAATCATAGGAGGGTGTTGTGAGGATCAAATGAGCTCATAATTGTAAAGTACTTAGCGCAGTGCCTGGCACAGAGTAGACACTATGTAAGTGTTAACTCTTATACCATAGATATTGAAAGCAGTTCCTAAAGTATGAATTCCAGAAACATTTTGAGCAATGAAAGCATCATTGAAATAGATAGAGAACCTCTCCCTATAGAGATGAAAACACTACTTTGAAGGATAGCACTTATTTGGAAATTGGAAATTCTGGTAAGTTTCTAGAAAAATTCATTGTGTCTCAACTCAGAGATGTCAGACCACTTATCCCAAAAGCTTTTTCAGGAAGCATTTCTGAGCATGCATTTTAAAAGTGATATATTGTGTTACACAGAAAAAATGGTTGTGTCAGTACAGCAAATTATTATTACATTTTAAAAGTCTAAGGCCAATTCCTGTTTTATGCAATATAACAATTATACTCTGAATCCATTACTTAGTCTTTTGATGATTACATACTTATTGAAAGACATGCCAACTATCGATTTTTTTTAGAGTTGTCAAAGAAAATATATGGTTTAGCAAAGAATCTTCAAATTGAGTTCTCCAGATCCCTGAGCTTCCCTGATGCAGCCTTGAGTATCCCTAAAGGCAACAGCTGTAGTGCTGGACAGATCTGCACAGCAAACCCCTCCACTTCATTGTGTGACACACAACATGTGTTGCATGTGCATGTGTATTTCCTACCAACATGGGAAACTATTAGAGGTGGGTTGAAATTGATCACATGTGGCTTAAAAATCTGCTTCTGAAAGTCTCCGTTCATCAGATGCTATTTGAATAGGCTCATATGATCTTATACCACAAAACTGGAATGTCCTGACTTTAAACTGTATTTGATTATATCAGTGATGTTGTCATGGCAGCTATTGTGGACCCATAAGTGTGGCCCAACTACATTTTCATGACTGAATGCATTTGATGACTGAATATAAACCAATCAAAAGCAAACTTTTTGATCATGTGATAAATTTAGACCAATCTCTAAGAGTTCTCCACATGGACTGAAGCTATGCATGGTTTGTAATCAGCATCTATAGCAAAGCAGATGGGTTTGATGTGAGTTTTGGAACAAAACTACAATTTTTTATTTTATATCAGGGAAATTTGGGGTTTTGTAGAACTCATCTGAAAGAATTTATTGCCGGAATCTTCTTTAGTACATGTGTGATTATAAAAAGTCTGATTTAGAGCTGGAAAAATCCCAAATATGATCTGGTCTGATATTATTATTTGACAGATGGGGAGACTGAGGCTCTGAGAGGTGAAATTACTTCTGTAGCATCACATAGATAGTAAGTAGCAAAGTGAATATTGAATTCATGTCCTCAGAATCAAAACTCAGTACTTTTCCCCTTCAAACACATGTGTCTCTTCAAATTGTGCTCATCTCTTTGGGACCCCATTGTAAATTCTACTGAACTCTGCTCCATTCCACATAGAATTTCTTTGAGTACCACACTTGTTTTATTTGTTCCCTTATGTGCTTCCTCAGCATACTTGTATTTTAACTACTTTCCACCTAGATTCGGACTTTGGATCCTACCGATCACTTTTGGATTTTTTCCTGAAACTTGTCACCTTCCATGAAAAGTGGGTTGGTTGTGATATGGTAGCCTGCCAGGATTTATCCAGGATAATTGACATCCATTTTAATATTGGACTTTTTCTTTTTACTATAAACATTTTTTTGTATCAATGCCCACGATTAGGTAAAATTAGGAAGTTTGAAGAGATGAAATAGCAAAATTGGTGAAGCAAAAACATATAATCTCCAACTCAAAACCAGCATGACTGCCAAATCCCAATCAAATATGCAAAGAGTAATCAATAAACCAACCAAAAAGCATTTATTAAGTAGCTACTGTATGCCAGATACCATGCTGGGTGATATGGATATAGACGCTAACATGAGAAAGCCCCTGACCTTAAGGAGCTTATAGTTTGCTGGGCACTTGAATGGAGACAGGAAAAAAATACATCATGGGAGTCAGGGTCATATAGTAGAAAGCATATGGAAGACCTGGATTAAAATTCTGCTTCTCATGTTTAGAAGAAGGAGTGAGAATGAAGAATTGAGAATGACTTCTATGTTGTGAGACTGGGGAACTGGAAGAATGGTGCTCTCAATATAAATAGGGAAATTAGGACTAGGAATAGGGTAAGGGAAAGATAACAAGTTCTGTTTAGGATATACTGTGCTTGAGGTGTATATGGGACATTGTAGCAGAACTGTCCAGCAGGCAGTTGGAAATGTTGGGCTAGAGCTCAGTAGGGAGAATAAAATTTGATATGGGAATTTGGAAATCATGTCTATAGATGCTATAGTTGAGCCAACGAAAACTGACGAGATCTCAGAGAGAAGGGTCTAGGACAGAGCTCCCAAGTACACTACAAACCAGGAGAAAATCATGGATGATGACTCTATAAAAGAGACAGGTGAGAAGAAAACCACTACAGAGCATTGTCCCCAAAAGAGTTCCCCCTCGAACAGTTTAAAGAGGAAACTTTTAAAAAAGTATTTTTAGTACATGCGTTTGCTTTAGGAAACCCAGTGATTGGTTTGACGTGGAAAATATATGAATTGAATTGAACTTTTCCATCCTGTCATAGAAGAAAATCTCTGGATAAGAACGTCACTTTATATCCCCATTGTTTTCAGCATGGTTCCAACTTCTAGAATCCTATGGAAGTCTTTTTGGGTCAGCCTTGGACAGAGTCTACTGATCTAAGAAAAGGAAAAAAAATGAGCACACATGAAATGCCAAGAAGAGTTAGTAACTAGTTGTTTAACTGAATCCTTCAGGTGGTGTTTGTAAATAACTACCTGCGAAAATGACAAATGCTGGAGAGAAAATGACAAATGCTGGAGAGAAAATGACAAATG
>CM053582.1:172789692-172805266 GCA_028627135.1 Pseudochirops cupreus
TTTCTGGTTTTGGGACTCAGTTTTCTGGTATTTAAATGAATGCACTATCTATATTTCTTTTGTAGAGAGCCTGTTCCATTTTGTGATTAATAACTATATCAGCATATTTATAGTTACTGCAGGCATTGTGAATACTGCATTGCTGATACACTCTCAACACTCAATTATTGATGGCCAGTTATATCTACCTATTCCATGCTCTCTCAATGCCAGCTACAACTATCAACCCTCATTTATGAGTTGGACAGCAATGTGCAGAAGAAAGAACATTGACACTGATATTTACTACCTGTGTCATCTTAGGTTAATCATTTAATGTCTTTGGGCCTCAGTTTCCTCACTTGTAAAATGAGGGAGGTGAACCAGTTAGCCTCTGAGGTCACTTTCAGCTCTAGATATATATTCCTGTAACTTGGATTTTATAGTGGTATGTTACTGGCCAAGGAAATACTATGGATCATATGTATTGGTGTGGGTAGAGGTGCTATGTATATTTAATCAAAATGTGTTAATAGGGAAATACTATAGAATACTTGACCTAGATAATGAGGATGAGCTATGTTAAATGAAATTAGGGAAGCAATAAAATTAGGTCAGGTAGTAATAATGAGGTCCTCCAATTATCCACTCAGAGATTGAGCAAATACTTGACTGAGATGAGATGTGGAGGGAGGTAATGATTGCTTCTTAGAACAAGCAGTTCTAGAAGGCATGGGGCCATATCAGGATACCACATTTCTCATTAACAACATCATTGCAGTTGAGGGACTACCAGGACACTTCAGCTGCATTTAATCATTGAATTACCAAATCTCAGACCTGTAAGCAATTTCTGGGACCATCTAGTCTAACAACTGCAACTAACATCAGCAACTGAACAGGAACACAGCTTCCTTACTACTTCCCCAAGTATTCATTCAGGATCCATTTGCAAATGTCCTATGTTGAAGAATTCCCTATCCCCTGAAGTAGCCCATTACTCTTTTGATATGCTCAAATTATTAGGAATTTTTTTCCTCATAAAGAACCAAAATCTATCTCCTAGCAACTTCCATCAAATGCTCCTTTTTGAGTCCAAGAAAAATAAGCATAATCCCTCTTTCATATGACAACCCACCAAATACTTGAAGACAGTTATTATATCTTTTCTTCTCCAGGCTGATGCAAAAGAGATTGAGCTAACTATTCATCCTGGAAAAAAGTATTGCTAAAGCTGTGACATGTAGCTAGATGGATAGACAGCCTTTTGAGTCAGTCCATTAATTTATACCATCTTGGACAGGAACAAAATCTTCTCTTTTCCAGGTCAAACACTCCAGTTACTTTAATATTTTTATGAGATAGTTCTGGCTTCCTCATCACCCCATTTTCCCTTCTTTGGCTGTGTTCCAGGCCTAAACCCCTCTAGTTCACATCTAATATCCTCTTCCCTGTAGGGCTACAATGCACATCTCCAGCACAACCCCTCTGAAGTCCACCTAGATTTTTATATTTATTCCTTCTTTTACTCTTCCTGTTTCCTTGTACAATCTCCCTGATCCAGAATGTCCTCCCTCATTTTCTCTCTGCCTATCTGAATCTTTCCCATCTTACAAGGTCCACATTAGAATGTAAACTTACTGCAAATAGGGATGTCTTAATTCTTTGTGTTTGTTTCTCTATGCAGCCCTGCCTCACTTAACTCCGACTGATGAGCAAGTCAAACCATCGCGCACAATGTCATTGGTCCTCTTCACAAACAAAGGACAAACAACAACAGCAATGACAACGTGTATCTCCAGCAGTGTTAGTGAATAAGCACTTATTAAGTACCTACTGTGTGTCAGGCTCTGTTTTAGGTGCTAGGGATACAAAAAGAGGCAAAAGACAGTCCCTGCCCTGAGGAGCTCTCATTTAGCGTGGCGTCTGGCACATATCATGCAACTGAAAAATGCTTATTGATTGATTGATACTGCATGACTGAGAGACAGTTGATGAAGAGCTGGGTTGCTATGTTAATTCCTGTGATGACCCCAAGATAAATCAAACTCCTGTCTTATAGTCTGTGGGAGATAAATTATATCTTTTATACTGTTCTATAGCTGAAGATCATAGGTTCAGGGCCAGAAAGGACCCCTTCATTTTTTCAGATGAAGAAACTTAGGTTCCAAGGATTGTACTGACTTGTCCAAGGTCATAAAAGTAGTAAGTGACAGAATTAGAATTTGAACCCAGGTCTGCTGGTTGCAAATCCAGTACTCTTTCCCACTGTACATTGCCATCTTCCCTGGTCTCTAGAAACTCTGCCTAGCAGGCCAGCCTGATTTTTGAAGATTGCTTGACTTATCAATATTTTAGCTTTTCCCTCTTACTGTTGCCGTTTTGTGAAGGACTAATTATCTGGTTATGGTATTCTTGAAGATCTTGCTATTTTTTCTTAGCCAAACCACCAGAATTTTTTCCCTTTGGTTAGGGGTGACAATTTGGTAGCTTTGGCCCATTGAAAGCAGATTTCAGGACAATGGTCATGTCATAATTCATCTGTATTGAAGAGAACTGAAGAGGAAATAGTTATTCTTGACTCTGAAAGGTCAGTGCCATTGATTTGTGACCCTAGCCTTTATATCAACTCTGTGCCTTCTCCTAGCTTCAAAGATGCTGAGATTTCAGGTGTGGTTTGGAGTCTCATCATTCCTATATACCTCAACCACCTCCTATCTTGAAGCATTTAAAACCCTAAACACCCTTTGCACACTACTGTCCAGTCATTAATTTTCATCCCTTACACCTGCACCTAATCCGTGGATTGGCTAGTGGGAGTTTCAGCAGGTGTTTCAAATGATCTCAAATTAGTCTTTAGCCTTTTGGGCCTCTTTATTGTCTCTGATATTTCTAGGTCAAGGTTTGATAGCTAAATCCAGTCTTTACAGTTACCCCTGCTTCAGAGGGCCCATTTGAAATTCAAAATTAGTTACCTGAGAGACCAATTAATCTAATTTGGAGCTCTGAGCAACTTGGGCCATTTACATGTTGTCTGATCTAAAGCCTAGTTTCTTCCATTTTGTTTTACTAGAGCAGCCAAGGAGAGGCTGAGGGCTATGGAGGATTGGCAGGCCATGCCCTTCACGTCTCAGGCAGGTGTCAGGGTTCCACACACCACTTAGCACGCAGTGATGTTTTTTCCTAATTCCAGGACTACCACCAGACTCTTGGATGAGGAATGAAGGATGATGGGAGTATAAATCAACATGCAATAGCACAGCTCTTTCCCTCATCAGTTGCCCCCACGCTCCCCCTCAAGTTGGCATTTTGGGGAAAAAGGAGCATCAAGGCTTTTGTTTCAACGGCTGTCTCTTCTTTGACTAGCTCATTTGTCAGCAGTGATGGTGCCTACTTGAGCTTCTGTGACTTATGAGCTGAATTGCTACTGACTGCAAATTGGGCTGGTTATATTGGCAAGGCCTGAAATGAAATCAAACCTATGGGGGGGGATGGTTTATAATTCTGTATAGATATGGGCAGACAACCTTCAAGGGAAGAAGACAGGAGCAAGAACAGTAATACAAATAAGGGGCTTGATTCCTGCCAATGGAGTTGGGCAAGTGGAGAGGGAGTCCTAGTCCCCACAAAATCTGAGGTTCCCTTCTTGTAAAAAATGGAAGCTGAAAATTAGCCTGCAGAAGAGTAGCACTTTCGAGCTGGGCATAGTTATCTGACACTGAATGCCTTGCAGAGAGCAGTGTGATGACGTCATCAGGAAACAGCAGCAGCTCTGAGGCATAGAAGGTATTACTTGCTTCAGTCACGTGAATGTCCTCTATACAAGAATCCTGGCCATTTGAGTTTCTGGCATTGTCCTTCATGTATGTTACCTGTGTGTTCTCCACACATGTTGCATGGTTTTAAGATAATATTTTTAAAGCACTTTGCACAGTGCCTAGCTCATTGCAGTTGTTAATGTGCTAAAAGGGGGCAGTTAGGTGGCACAGTGGATAGAGTGCCAGGCCTGGAGTCAGGAAGACTTACCTTTCTGGGTTCAAATCTGCTCTCAGATACTTACTAGCTGTGTGACCCTGGGCAAGTCACTTAACCCTGTTTACTTCAGTTTCCTCATCTGCAAAATGAGGTGGAGAAGGAAATGGCAGATCACTCTTGTCCCACTCCCTCCACTTTGGATGGATCAGTAACTAATAAGAAATGCACACTACATTGCATCTTAAATAGGAAAAAAAAATCCTGGTTGTTCTACCCTGAGAAGCTATGTGGAACAAGTCATTGCTCCTTAAAATTCCTAATTATTCACTCAAGATGTCCTTCCTGTGTACAGTCATTGCAAAGAATAACATGTTTACATGCCTCCCTCAGCCTCTCTTTAACACTGCTTCATTCTGTTGGGGAACAGAGTGGTGTTATCTTCAGTTGGAACCAGGGATTGCAAGGAAGAAACTGTTAATCCCTCTGAAAATTAATTTGCAATAGTGAAAAAAAAAACACTCTTGTCATAGAAAAGTTCTTTGTTGATAATTATGAAAATGTGAGGGGATTTACATTTTTTCTAATGCTTGTTCCGTTCTAATATTCTATTTTGTTCATGCAGAATGAAAAATAAAGTCTTCCCTACCCAGTCACAACACTGATTTTGGCAGGGGGCAGTTGTGCGGGCTTATTTTAATTGTTTCCATTAGGAATTCATTTTGCTTTTATAGCCTTCCTCCTTGGACCTAACAAACCACTTTGTTTTGTTATTCTCTTGTTTACTTACCTTAAAATGTATGTTAGCACTATCTGTGTTGATATCTCATTTCCCTCCCGGACTGCAAGCTCCATGAGGGTAAGGAATGGTCTTATGTCTCTAAATTTTTATATTTCTTCTGGTGCCTAGTTCAGTACCTAGTTCAGCATATAGTAGACTTTTAATAAATATTTAATGGATAAATGACATTATTGTTGAATTTTGATGTTATAGGGCTAAAATCAAAACCATGTTAGAAAATCAAAGGACTTTCAGCATTTTGGGGTGAATGTATAGGGAGATGGGTGGAGAGTAGGAGGAGACTTGAGAACGTAACAGCTCAATCCAGAAATGAAGGGAAAATATGAATTGCTAAATCAAATCCTCACATCACAACCTTTTGTAGGTGATTCTGTTGTTTGAAACAAGGTAAGGAATATTGTAAAGTTTGCCTATAGACTGCATGGAAATCTAGATATGTCCATATTACAATAATTAACTTGGTTTAAGTCTAAGGGGCAATATAGTGACCCCTAAATTTCATGTAATTCCTTTTTCTTTGACTTTAGAGAGTTTATTTTAGATGGAATGTTATAAGCACAGTCACAATCTTTCTGAGCCCCTCAGTTAGTAAACTTCCTAATTCTGAGGCTATTATCTAGCAGATTATGTTATAATGTCTGTGGATAGACAGGCATAGGGAGGGCAAGTTAGGAAAGAGCTGCCCTTTTCTGCAGACTTGCCTTACCTTGGGTCTTGTGCTCTGGGATCCGTATAAAACAACAACAGCAATAACGAACATTTACGTAACACTTGCTACGTGTCAGGCACTGGGCTGAGTGCTTTGGTTATCCAGCTAGTAAGTGTCTAAGGCCATATTTGAACTCAGATCTCCTTGGCTCCAGACTCAGGGCTCTATCCATTATGCTATCTAGCAGCCCCATAATCCTTCCTCAGTGTTTCCCATCTCTGCCACATTTCCTCATAAGTGGGCTGAAATGTTGCACTTGTTTCAGCCTCTAGAGTGAATGAAGTTCTAACTAATTTATTAATTTAGAGATGACCTCTGGGGTGTGGCCTATTTTCCTTGGCCTATCCAATCACAAATCTCATGCAACTATTCTAGTTCCAAGTTCTTTTTGTGCTTAGTCTAAGACTTATGAATGAATTGACAAATTGGGTATCTTATTGAATAAATCAGTTATCTAATCCTTGCATCAGAGTGATGTCTCAAATACTTGCAAAATACGGCCTATCCTCATGGCCTATCCTCATTTGATAAAACATTTACCACTAGCTAGGGATGGGACAATAAGGAATAGTTTTACTGAAAGCAGAAAGATAGACATGGGATACCCGCCTAAGCCCCTGCTTAGCCCCAGCTCCCTTCTGGCATATCTGGATTTGTCCAGGTAGATCTGAATAAGCTCAATTTAACACCATTTTAGGGCCCAGCCTTCTAGTGATTATGTTGCCCTCCAAGTTAATATCCATTTGGATTAGTGACCAAAGGATTGATTACTTGGTGATAAATTTTGTGACCATAGCAACTTATGAAATAATTTGCTAAGGTGGTTTAGTAATTTGTCCAAGGTCACAGAGATAGTAAGTTAGCTGAGTCAGAATTTGAACTCAGATCTTCTGCCTCCAAATCCAGCATTTCCAAAGTTCTCCTGGGCTAGCTAGATGGTTTAGTCTAGTGGATAGAATGCTGAGCTTAGATTCAGGAAGACCTGAATGTAAATCCAGTCTTACAAGCCCTGTGACCCTGGGCAAGTCACTTAACTATTGTTTCCCTCATTTTCTTCACCTCTAAAATGGGAATGATAATAGCACCTGCCTCCCAGGGTTGTTGTGAGGATCAAATGAGATAGTAATTGTAAAAATTCTTAGCACAGTGCCTGGAACATAGGAAACACTCTATAAATGATAGATATTGTTGTTAGAATTGTCTTGTCCAAGACTTTTTAAGGGGAGGAGGGCAGTTATGACATCGATTTTCCCTGTAAAGTAGTAGTGCTGATTTTGTGCTTAGAGAGAGGTGGCTGGGAAGGAGAAGATGGCTTGTGGCAGAAGGAAAAGGAAGTTTCTTCATGGGAGATCTCTAGGTTGGTGTGAAGGAATGAACCTATAGACGAACAAACACTTGTATATACATAAAAATGACCTCTCATTTGTGGCTACAACTTATCCTTTTATGGATCTATTGCTATGGCCAGCTTTGCCTCCTCCTTTTACTTAGAATAGTATGAGATTCTAGGTGGCCATGATGGGTGGCAATGGCTAACACTGCTCATTCTCCACTGATATTTGAATGGGTTGAAGTTAAATTTCAATATGTACATTAATGGGACTGAAGGGACCTTTGCAGAGATGCTAGTCAGTGCCAAAAGCAATAGGTCACAACATAATCACTAGAAGGTTGGTCCCTAAAATGGTGTTAAACATTTGGGAAGTTTAAAGGAAAACCACTTGGCTTAAGTAGAGGCATCCAAGGAAGCATGGGATGGAGTGTAGAAGCAGGGACAGGAAGAGAAAGGTGCTGGAGCAGAATCTCTGCTCTCCTCTCAAACTAGTGCAGCAGGGGTCACCTCTCAAGTAGGGAAACACACTGACACATGCACATTGGACCCACACTGCTACTTCCAATGTTAGTCTGGGCAATGGAGGAAAGAGATAGGGGCACTGCTGTGAGCGCAGTGATCTTCAGTGGTCTCTCTTCAGAAGGGAACCAGCTGTGGTCTTGTTAGGTTGCTCCTGGTACTTGTTTTAGTTCTTTTGAGTTGCCTGGATCCATTTTTGCTCCATATTTCAGGGCGGCTCAGGAATTTAAAGGGATGGGATGGATTCCTCTCTGAGTGTGGACAAGTTTGAACAGGTGGATCTGTCCAACTCATTTCCCCTATCCGAGATCATTATCAGAGAAACTCTAATCAGCTTTGAAACCAAAAGTTTCTGGCCTGGAAGCCTGCTAGAAGATCCAGGTAGGGGGTGGAGGGTTACAGAGAGGTGGCAGGGGAAAAGGGAGGGAGCATAAATAAAGAGTTAGAAGGAATCTCATGATTCAACTCCCTTGTTTTATAAATGAGGAAAAAAGGCCAGAGAAGTTAAATGGCTGCCCCAAGATCACACAGGTAGTGATAGAGGTCCTCTAATTTCAAAGTCAGTACCATACTGCCTCTAAGGCAGTGGTTCTCAACCTTCCTAATGCCATGACCCTTTAATATAGTTCCTCATGTTGTGGTGACTCCCAACCATAAAATTATTTTCATTGATACTTCATAACTGTAATTTTGCTACTATTATGAATCGTAATGTAAATATCTGATATGCAGGATGTATTTTCATTGTTACAAATTGAACATAACCCACAGGTTGAGAACTGCTGCTCTAAGGGGTGTGAGGAAGGAAGAGGGTTGGGGCAAGGTCAAATAGTGCTTGTTGAATGGAAAAAGACCAGGCCAGAAATGTGACTGCAAAATGTTCAAAGAGGCAATGTGACATAGTAATTGTAATCTTGGATTTAAAGTTAGGAAGACTTGGTTTCCAATATTGCTTCTGATACTTATTAGCTGAATGACCCTGGACAAGTGTCTTAATCTTTATGTTTTTCAGAATGATCCCTATGTTTTTTTCTAGTGTATTGTATAGTGTATCATAGTGTATTATCAGGCCAGAATCCCTGGCCTGACAAAATCATATGTGCTTTGAATATATAATTAAAATCTTTCTTTTGTATTCTCTGCTTTCATTTAAAAAATTCTGGATCATATCACAGATAATCTTCTTAACATTTAATGTAAGTATTGATTCATTGGTGATACATACGTTCAAAAATCCAGATATGATGCCTATGGCAGGCCCAGTTTTCATATCACTCCTCCAAGCATGTGTTTGCAAACTATTGCTGCTCCTTTTTAAATCCTAAGAGATTCATTTAGATTATTAACTTTAGCCTCAGGTTTTAATTGCTTCATTTACTAAAAAATAACATCTAGGTAGGTGAGTGAATAGCTACCTGCAAAGGTAAGGCTTAGCTGCTACAACCAGGAAACTATAGCTTTATTGGTCCTTCAGAGATTGGCCCTGGATCTTTTGGATTACTGTTAGATCACTGAGGTCATTATTTATAGACCTCCTATGGAAGTGGGCTGGTGAAGACAGAATATCAGCAAAAGTCTAGTTACCCTCTATTTATTAAGAGTTAAGTTCAGGAAAACTGAAATCCTTCAAACATACTTTTGTTAAAATGAGAAATTAGGTAAAACTCAATTGTGGGCGTGACTTGCTGATTTCACAGGCTTAATGAACACTTTCAGGATACAAGCAAGCAACTTGTAGATTATTTCTTGAGTTAGGAAGTCCCACTCTCTGTCCTTCAATTAGCTGGTTCTATTTCAGGAATGGGGCAATATCTGTGGGAGTGATGTTGGCCGCACTCATCCATCAGCATAATTACCCACCTGTTCTCTTGGCTTTATTCTATGAATGAATGGATGGATAGATGGATGAATGAATGTAGTATTCCAATTCTCCCATTAGTGTCTTAGAAATGGATCAATAGGGGCAAGCTAGGTGGTGCAGTGAATAGAGCACCAGCCCTGCAGTCAGGGGGACCTGAGTTCAAATGCGACCTCAGACACATAACACTTACTAACTGTGTGACCTTGGACAAGTCACTTAACTCCAATTGCCCAGCCTTCCTCCCTCCAAAAAGCAAAAAAAAAAAAGAAAGAAAGAAAGAAATGGATCAATGGGCATCTGTGATATAGTTGAACGAAAAAGGGATTGACTTGTAACCAAACACCAAGTTTTGAGTACTAACTACCACAGCTAGGTGACTCTGTGGATAGAGTGCTGGGCCTGGTCAGGAAGACCTGAGTTCAGATTTGGCCCTCAGACACTCAGTAGCTGTGTGACCCTGAGGAAGTCACAAAACCTCTGATTGCCTTAATCTACTGGAGAAGGCAATAACAAACCTGGAGTGGTTATCTTCTTTATGGTAGTGCAATGGATAGAGTACCAGACTGGAGTCAGGAAGACTCATCTTCCTGAGTTCAAATCTGTCCTCAGAAACTTACTAGCTGTGTGACCTGGGGCATGTCATTTAACCCTATTTGCCTCAGTTTCCTCATCTGTAAAATGGGCTGGAGGAGGAAATGGCAAACCACTCCAGTATCTTTGCCAAGAAAACCTCAAATGGAATCACAAAGAGTTGGACACAACTGACAAATGATGGAATGACAACTGATTTGGGGTTACTTTTACACTCTGTGACCCATTTTCCTCATTTTAAAAACAATTGTGTTGTAGATGACTTCTAAGGTCTCTTCCAAGTCTAATATTTTATGGTCTTATGAATGTCTTGCTATCTTCTCTCATCCATAGCTTGAAGTAATCAAAATTCTGGATTAAAGCAATAGTAACTCATAATCTTTACAGCATGAACACAATCTTCTCTTCTTCCTCTCCCTCCCCTAAATATGAAGCTGGAAGCTTTTAAGAGGTAAAAGCACCCCAGATTGTATATTAATATCCCAGCTTGTATATTAATATCCCCTTTCCATCACCCTGGTGAAGTGAAGGCTCTCAGGAGAGACGTACTCCGTAGTAATTACAGTTACGTTGGTTTAATTTTTCAACCACCCCAGAAATCTGTTGATGCTTGGCAATAGTGATGCTTCGGCAAGCTGCTGATTTTAGATTCCTTTGCTATATCAGTTCAT
Organism: Pseudochirops cupreus; assembly: GCA_028627135.1. Classification (NCBI taxonomy): domain Eukaryota; kingdom Metazoa; phylum Chordata; class Mammalia; order Diprotodontia; family Pseudocheiridae; genus Pseudochirops; species Pseudochirops cupreus. Next base: position 172,800,130 of record CM053582.1, read on the forward strand.
CTGAGGCTTTTCATTGCTCATTGCAGTCTAAATTCTTCTCTTTTGCAAAGATACACTGTGGAACTAATCCATCCTGCAACAACTCTGTGAAACTGCAGCTAAATATAGAAAGTGGTCTCATTGAGGGGGTCTTATGTACTGAGACTCGTATTTCTAATATATGCAATCCCATTGTGATGCAAAAGACATGTATTTATGAATGTCAAAGGTCAATTTATGTTCCCCAAACATATCAATTGCATGTCATAAACGTTTGCTGTGACATGGCTATTCCTTGAGATAGATGCTGGTTCTGGCCATCTATGTGAATATTATTAAGTGATACACTGAAATATTTTAAGTTTAAAAATCCTTTACAAGAAAACTGTCCAGTTTTTTGTTATGTTCCCTTTCTTCTTGCTTCATGGATAATGGTCGTGATTTCTTAACTGGTCTAGAAACTGAGAGTTATGTGCCCTTTGGATGCCCCCCCCCCAAATAAATCATAAAACAGTAGCAATTGGGAATAAAAAAATCAATCTTCACATATAAGTGGGCCAGATTTTTAACTTAAACTTGATTTAAGGTACCACCTTTGTATACTGCACTAGGTGCTGGGGGAGACACAAAGATTAAATATTAATAATAACTGACATTTACATAGTATTTTAATGTTCTCCAATTGCTTTAGATACCACACCTCATTTGAGACTCTCAACAATTCCATGAAGAACAACAGTTTTTATTATGCTCATTTTATAGATGGAAAACTGAAGTTCATCAACATTAGCTGACTTATCTATGGTTGAGCTGCTAATAAGAATTTGAGCTCAGGTCCTTGGGCTTCCAAGCTCTGCTGTCTATCCATTGCACCACATTGCTTTCTCAGACATTGTTCTCTTCCCTTTGGAATTCACGGTCTAACAGGGGACTAGGACATTTGCACAAGTAACTGTAATAATACAGTAATATATTTTAAAATGCTTTAGTGCCTTATACATAGTAAGCACTTACTAAATTTTTATTGAATTAAATGAGAAATCCAACATCATAGTAAGCACTGTCTCACCCTTGAATATAAAGCAAGGCAAACAGGTGTGACTAGAGAACACATAGAAAGGGCACATCCATAGGTAACCCTTGTGACCAGGTAATGAGTAAGAAGGGGAACAGACCAGAAGCCTGTGTGGTCAGCCTCAGATACTTACCATAACCCAAGCCAAGTCATTTAGCCTCTGTCTGCCTCAGTTTGCTAATCTATAAAATGGGATAATAATAATAGCACTTACCTCCCAGGGTTGTTGTGAGAATAAAATGAGATAATAGTCATAAAATGCTTTGCAAACCTGAAAATGCTACATAAATACTAATTATTATTAATATTGTTAACTTGCAGTTTTAAGTCCTATCTTGGTTAGAATTAGAAAAGTCCTTTTAACTCTTGTTGAATCTTGAATTTGTGCCCTCAAAATCCATTTTATCTAAAACAACCTTATAGGAGCTATGTGGTAGCTGGAGCGAATAAATTCCCCTCAGTCTCTTGATCCTCTTTTAATTGACATGCAAATGAATTTAGGGATAAAAACCAAATGATCAGGTGAAGAGCCATCATCCTATGGCCCACTATCCCATTTGTGTTTTGATTATTCGTATCTGTCAGCAACAAAAACTCTGGGCCCTTTGTTTTGTATCTTTCCCAGCATAAAAAGAACTGTCTTTCCACTTAATAAGCTGTTGTAATTTTATTTCATCATCATCATCATCATTATTCCTATTATTCACACTATTATTCACAGTGCCTGGAACTGTTAGGTTTTCTTCTACAGACTGTACCTCAGAATCAGAACGTGATCTCCTCTCACCCTTCGATAACCTGTGATTTTGTTGTCGTCATCCTTCCCTCTGCTCAGGGCTGGGGAACCTGTGGCCTTGAGAGCACATGACCTTCTATGTCCTCAAGTACAGCCCTTTGCTTAAAAATCGAAGATTTAAGAATCCTTTTTTTTTAAGGGGATTTGTTTGATGAAATTTGGATTCAGTCAAAGGGCTGCACTTGAAGACCTAGAGGGTCAGATGTGGCCTGGAGACTGCAGGTTCCCCACCCCTGCTACAACGCCTCTATGATGTCACAGTCTTTGACCATTGCAGTGGCTGAAGAATTCATCATTTTGTGTCCAACCTGCTCCTGATACTTTCTAAACTTAGCTCAGTTGGCTCTCAGATGACTGGCATACTGAGCCTTTATTAGGAACGGTTCAGCTTGATTGGATCTGACGAGAACTTCTGACTGTCTGTCAGCCTGGTAAGGCATCAGAATAGGACTTTGATGGTTGAACCTTTTCTGATATTTGATGGAATGGGAATCTTGCCAAATTCTATTAAGGTAGAAATCACATCTTTGTGTACTATGTGAGCCCTTACTTAATCTGAGGGGAAATGTGGGTAAGACCTCTTTGGGCTGTCAGGATTTGGGCCTTTCATCAAATCAACATTTCTCTATCAAGGAAACAGAAAAAGGAGGGAGGGAGGTTCTGATCACTGACAGCAGTCCTTCTGAATATTGTTGAAGGAGAAGATAAAGGAGATAATGACTAACTCAAATGAGGCTTTTGTGAATTTCCCTATGACACTTTCAGAGTAGGGCATATATCACATAAATGGTCTCCATTTAATACTCAATTACTTTTATCAATCCCATTGTACTAGAGACATCTCTTGTTCTGTGTAGCACTAAGCTTTTCTCTTTAGCTTTAAAAATGGGGTGAATTCTGTATGTGTGCATGCGTGTGTAGTGTCTAAACATTGTTAGGTTTAAGACTGCCTTTTCTGACATAGGGAAACAATTCCATTTGTGAACGCTTTTCACAGAAAAAGAAGAAAAAAAATCCAGAAGTGTATTTTACTCCTCCTGGTGTAGCCAGAAACAGACAATGGATTGTGTCCCCAGCTCCCTGCTTACCTCACTGCTGGACCTGCTTCGTCAGCACCAAGGTAAACAGCCATGTCATCTGCCTTCCAGCTCGGCAAGAATTTTCCAGGATGGAGGAACTCTTTGCCTGCCAAATGGAACAGGCTAAAACTGGAAGGGAAATAAATGTTATTTTCATGCTTCTAGGAGCATATTACAAAAATAGAAGCTGAACACAAAGAAAAAAAAGGAAGAGTGAGTTCAGTTCTCCTGTTGCACACATGAACGAAGTTGAAATTTCTTTAGGGGACAGTGGGTCCAGAGCACAATCATCTCCAGCATCCTAGGTGTGGATCAATAGGATCCTTAACGAGTCTCATCTTTAATTCAGGACGACTGCATCAACACAGTGTGGCTGTCATTCTTTGTTTCCCTCCTCCTTGTCATCCCCTGAGTAAATATTGCAGAAGACTTTTTTTTGCTGAGCACACCTGGAGCCCTCCTGCAGGTCCCATTGGCCTCTGGGACAGAAATAGCTTTTCAGACTATTAAATGGTTGATGATATTTTGCCAGTGCCCCCCCAAAAAACCATATTAAAATAAAAAGCAAACAAACCAATCCACCCCTAACCCCTGCTGTTTCTAATAAAAACATTGTCACCAGAGGAAATGTGGATTTTCATCTTTTGCAGGTCCAGCATTTACAAAGTTCCATTAAACAATGAATTTCCACATGGGGGCTGGGAGCAAAGCTGAAGAGGCTTGGTTGCCTCAGGGCCCAGAGTTTATAGGTTGGTTGTGAAACCTGGACACGTTCACTGTGTTTACCATACCTGGGGACAGCCATGCACATCAGATGAGATGTCACACTTTCAGGAGTAGAGAAGCAGTTAATACAGGCCAAATTCTCTGCTCCCTGCATTCCCTTTACCAGTAAGTAGGGACTAAACTTTTAAAACATCACAGCCAGGCTGACTGGCTCACTGAGAACAGGTAACAGAAAGAGAGGAGAGATGCTAGTAGAATTCGGTCCCAGGGAACAGTGTTTAGCCCCCTTTATCTATTAAATTAAGTCAAGGTGTCTGGATGTTGAGATAAATCAGAGTTAACATTTGTCAGACTACAAGAGTTGAAAGGATTCATCTCTTTGTATTGGTAACAGAATAGATAGGGAGCCTGGAGCTGGGAAAATCTGAGTTCAAATCTGGCCTCAGACTAGCTGTGTGACCCTGGGCAAGCCACTTAACCTTTATTTGTCTCAGTTTCCTCTCCTGTAAAAGGGGAATAATAATAGCACCTACCTCCCAGAGTTGTTGTGAGGATCTAAAGAGATATTTGTAGTGCCTGTCACTGCATTATATAAATTTTATTATTATTATTGGCATTGCTGATAAAAGAATAGAACAGGAATGTGAACTGGGGTCTGTGTGCATGTGTGTGTGTGTGTGTGTGTGTGCAGTTGTGTGGGTAAGTGAGGGTAAAGGGGAAACTCTCAGAGAGAGATGGAATACATGTGAGTAAAGGAGGCTCAAATTGCAAAATATTTAAAGTCTAGCTTTGGTGCTGTCCTTTTTCCAGGGCTATCTCTTTTATCTTGGGAGCCACAGCCTCTTCCCAGCTTCCTGATGCCTCTTTGCACCATTGCCCTAGTCTTGTTTTCCCAGCTAGTCAGACCACTTTCGATGGCTGTTATGGGACTCCGCATATCTGTTGAGGCTGAACACCTTCAAGTCAGTCTCCGCTGAGAATCTCAAGGAGCCTTCCTTCTCCTATTAGTGCACTGTTCTGCTCTCCTCCCTACTTTCTCTTCTCTTCCCCTCTAATTTCCTGAGCTCTTCTTTCCTACCATTGAAATGTACTTGTATCTGGGGGGCGGAGCCAAGATGGCAGCGTAGCAGCAGCAACATATCGCAGCTCTCACATAGCCACCCCAAAATACCCATAAAACAGGACTCTAAACCAATCCTAGAACTCCAAAATGCACACAAAGATACTTCCCACTAAAGTCAGCTTGGCTATGAGGAACCATATCAGCACTGCAAACCAAAACCATCCTGGCCTAAAGCTGAGGCTGTGCCCTGGGGCCGGCTTGACGGGAGGAGCCGAGGAGCTTCAGGTGAGTGGATTAGCAGCAGGTGTGAATAGGAATTGTGAAAGGGGGAGATAAGCAGTCTGGCCAGAAGGCCTCCAGAGCAGAAAAGTGAAAGGCAGAGGTTTTGCACCCACCTCAGCGTTGCAGCTTCCTGCCCC
>CM053582.1:172805766-172843852 GCA_028627135.1 Pseudochirops cupreus
TTTCATTGTTACAAATTGAACATAACCCACAGGTTGAGAACCGCTGGCCTAGAGTTAGAAAGAATTGATTTCAAATCTAGCTTTAGATACTTTCTAGCTGTGACTTCTCTCTGCCTTAGTTTTCCTATCTGTAAAATGGGGATTATAATGGCATCTACCTTTCAGGAATGTTGCAAGGATAAAATAAGATTTGCAAACCTTGTAGTGCTATATCCATGCTAACATTATCATCAGAAAGAATATTTATAAGAATTAATGAGGCTAACGTCAAAACAGGGTCTAAGAAAAATAATGAAATATCAGTATTTTGAAGAACAATAGATGAAACTGAAGAAACTGAATGGAAATAATTTTTTAAAGTTACCAAAAACTTTTTGGGAAACTACAGGGCAGAAAATAACCAAGAAATTGTTCATGATCTTCTCAAAGCCTCAAAAGTTATGGGATATAACACATTTCTTGAAATCCATTTCTTGGATTCATATTTGGATTTCTTCCCAGAAACCCTGGATTCTATCAGTGATGAGAACAGAGTATGTTTGCTTCAAGAAATCTCTACAATGCAAAAATGGTACTGGGGAAAAATCTAAACAAGCTGACTGATTCTGATAGAATTCTGAGGGGATATGTTTTATAGGCCAAACACAACCAGAAATCATCAGTAACTACATTTTAGGTGAGTTAAATGAGCACAATTTTGCTTATTAAAATTATTTTAAAATAAATTTGGGATTCTTGTGAAAATGGTAGGTGGTCCTCAAAATCTAAAGTCATATCATCACAAGAAGTCCTATGTTTCACCTATTTTTATGGACAATGATAGAATTTTCTTTTTGTTATTGTTGGACAGTATAATATTTTACCGAGTTACTGTGAAGAAAGCATTTTGCAAACTGCTATATGAATGTGAGCAGCCTATCATTTATCATAAAAGCATAAGTGAGAGCAGGAAGGAAGACAGTGGGGCTCTGGAGACAATTTCACCTACTTTACCATTTTGCCTGGGGCATCCCTGATCTTTCTGTCCATATTTTAGACATTCAGTGGTTGAGCAAGATAATGGAAGGCAAGCCGACAAGTATTTAAGTGCCTTATGTGGGCTAGGTATTGTTGGTGACACCAAGCAAATAAATGATAAAGTCTAGCACTCACACAGCTTACAATCTAGTGAGGGGAAATAGGACTAAAACACAAAAATGCTAAACTGTGTAATATTAACATTGTCATGGGTTTGGGAAATTCTGGGCAATCTAGAATTCCTCACTGGCACAAGTTTAGTTCTCTGGAAAGTAAGTGGAAGGTGAATCTACTGCTGAATTTGAGGTTTGAGGAATATCTGGATTTTCATTTAATCTCTCTCTCTCTGCCTCTCTCTGTTTTTCTGTCTCTCTTCCTCTCTCTCTCTCTCTCTCTCTCTCTCTCTCTCTCTGTCTCTCTGTCTCTCTTCCTCTCTCTCTCTGTCTCTCTGTCTCTGTCTCTCTTCCTCTCTCTCTGTCCTTCTCTCTGTCTCTCTCTGTCTCTCTGTCTCTCTTCCTCTCTCTCTTTGTCTCTGTCTGTCTCTCTCTTTCTCTCTGTCTCTGTCTCTGTCTGTCTCTCTCTCTGTCTGTCTCTCTCAGATGGGAATAAGAATAACTCTATCAGGAATAATAAAGGAATCTGTGATTTCATCAGCATAGGGAACTCCCGAGAAGAAGCTCTTTCTGGAAAGCAGATAATACCTGCGGTTTTGTTTAGAAGTCCTAGAAAGTTGACTGAGATTTATAGGGATTAAATAGCTTGCCTGGGATCACAACCCTGTCATTCCTGGCTCCAGGCCCAGCCCTCTATAAACAGGCCATGCCACGCTGCCTCTATAATCTGACATAGTCTCCCAAATGCCAAGGGGTCGAGGGCATTACATGTGGCTGGAATACCATGAGAGTCAAATGTTTCATAGCTCCAGTAATTAAAATTTCTCCTTAGAAGAGACTGAACATTTTAGGGATACACATCTCACTATCCTCTATTCTCTTTTCTCCTCTACTCTTGTATTCTTACTTCCCTTACCATCCAGAGCCCCCCTCTCTCTAACATTCATGAATGAATAAAAACCCATTTGTTAAATATTTGCTATGCGCAAGGCAGTATGCTAATTATTGGGGGGAGAGTGGGGGGAAGGGAGGGAGAGAGAGAAAGAGAGAGAGGAGAGAGAAACAGAAAGAGAGAGAGAGAGAGAGAGAGAGAGAGAGAGAGAGAGAGAGTCTTGTCCTCGGGGACATACATTCTAATAGGAGAAGACAAAGCATAAAGAGGAGAGAGGTAATAAGGGAAGGGTATTTTGTTCTGAGGAGATGGAAGTGGGGAGAGGAAGAGCAAAAGATACATGGACAGGAGGATGGTAAGATGACTAGGAGGATAGCTGAATGGGAAGACACTGAAGCATAGCTTCATATAATTGGTATGATCTCCCCATAACACTCCCGCATTCATAGTTTTTTTTTACTAGAGCCATGAATCTGAGAGAAAGGGGCTTTGGTTGGTGGTAGAAATTCAGGAGGAAATAAAACAGGGAGAAAAGCGGTATTGTTGGACCTATGGTCATGCTTTTAATAAACAAAAGGAAACAATGTACTATGAGGCCTGAATGAGACCAGCACACTCCAATCTCAGTTTCAGCTTGTTCTCTTTCTATTCTGATAGGATTTGATGAATCCTTTAAATAAATTTTTCATTAGTCTCTCAGATAACCAGAAGACATATGGTGCTAATGTTTCCCCAGCCTTTTATGAGGAGGAGCAGCTGGTAAGCTGAAAGGAACATTTTTTAAAAGAAAAATTGAGCCTTTGGGGAGTGAATATATGTATCAATCTATCCAGAATTCCCCAGGTTCATCTCTTGATTAGAAGAGTCATACAGAGAGAGGAAGGAGTGACCATGGACTCACTGGAGCCAAATTGCCTTTAAAGGAACTCCAGAAATTGTTTATTGGACTAGAAGTGAGGCCATTCCTTTTACTGAGGAGTATGTCTGAGTAAGATGCAGTTCACTAGGCAGCCATTGAATTTTGTAGGTCTATGGACCAACATCAGAAGGGGACGTTGCAAGAAGAGAATCAAACCCAATGTGCCTTGTAAAAGGGTTCCACTCATCAACTCTACTCTGGGAGCAGGAAGGTGGTAATGAATGAGAAAAGCCACTTTCTGAATGACTTGGAATTTGTTTTGTATTTGAAACTTCAAAGGTTCAAGATAAACTCTCCTTTCCACTTGCACTAGCATCTCTCTCTTAATGTTTACAAATTATTCCAGCTGTGACTTGAGCTAGGCTCTAGCAGAATGTTCACTACTGGAGGCTAGGATTGTTTCACTTTTGTCTTTGTGTCACTAATGCCTAAAACAGCACCTGGAACATGATAGGCTTTCAATAAATGTTTCTTGAATCGAACTGAATCCATCTTCCACATCCAGCTAGGAAGAATTTTTAGTCTCGTTGAACAACAGTCTTCCAGCAAATTTCTATTAGGCTGGATTCTTCCATCATGTTTCCTTTAGGATCAAGTTTTAAATGAGTGAGATTCTTTGGGCTCTCATTTGGGAAAGTGCATAGAAGTCTTTAAAATATCCTCAAATTTCTAGACAAAGATTTTTACAAGATGAATTCTCCCAAGCATTTTCAACTCTGTTGCTAAGGTTCCTGAACATAATTTTAAACTGTGGGTCTTAGAGAACAGAAGGAAGTTTGGAAGAGGACAAGTCAAGCAGATCAGTGGGAAAATACCATACTAAATTTGAAAGAAACAAACCAAAAAACCTCCAATCATTACTAAAACTCCCCCAATTTGTAAATAGTATAGATTCACAGTTTCCTATGCTGTTTGCTTTTTCTGTTGTTCTTTGTATAGGGAAATCTTTGTTTGTTGACAAGTTCATAATAATAATAAGTTCAAGTTTGTAACAATAATAATAATAATAATAATATATTAATAAATAAATAAAAAAATAAAATAATAATAAAATAAATAAATAAAATAAATGAATAAATAATGATAATAAATAAATAAATAAATAAAGTAATAACAATAGTAAAAGGAAAATTTAAAAAAGAATGAGTCATCCCCATTTTTTAGCCATTCCTATACACATAGAAAGCATAGACGCTCTGAGGATGATGGCAGATTCTGTGAAGGATAAAACCATCCCATAATGGACAATGGAGCCCTTGCCTAGAGGGTGATATAGCCTGTGTTTGATGCTGTATTTGAGATGGCTCCTTTAAGATCCCACTCTAGAATCTTATTATGGAGGTTACCCCGGGTTCTTGAGGGCTATGGTAATGGAACACAGGCTCTAGCAGGTCCCTTCAGATCAGAAAGGCCTCATATCTTGTCCCTGTGACGGATTATTTGTCTATTTTCCAAGGACCGAAGTGATTAGTGTTGAAGAAGTTTATCACCAGATGGACCATCAGATAATGCATTTTTCAGTCACATTAACTGTCAAAGGTCATCTTCTAAGTTATAAAGGGTAGGTAAGTAAAGGAACTTCTCAGTATTCTAGTTGAGTAAAGAGAAGTTCATACATCAGCAAAACCATGGTCCTTGAAACTATGTAATATTTGAGAGGAGAAGGGCAAAGGTAGCTTGGTATCTCTGGTCGTTTGACCTAGTAGTTTGGTATCATGAGGATTTTTAAGGCCTATTCTTTAGATTATAGTCCAACGGTAGTTCTTCAACTAAGTGGATAAGGAATTGGTTTTTCTTTTTTTAAATTATGTTTTTTTTTTAAGTATTGTATGTTTTTTTCTCTCTCTCCCTTTAGAAAAAAGAAAAGAAAAACACGACCCTTGTAACAAATAAACGTAGTTAAACAAAGCAAATTCCCATTGTGGTCATGTCCAAAAACGTTTTGTTTTATTCTGTATGATATTTATAGGGAATATTTTGCCAAAGCTGGGAGATATAAATGCTCTGGCAAACATTTTTCCCTAAAGCTCCTTTTTCAAATAGGTGATGAGTGTTGTTGGGGGAAATGGTGGAGCAGTCAATCTTCTGAAAGGAGTGAAGGTGCAGTATCCACAGTGTGTGCTCTGTTAAGTAGCTGAAACAAATAAAACCGTCAGGTGATTTTTTTCAAGGTGCCCAAAATGCTTTTGCCAGCCATTTCTCTGTGTTGAAAGACTCTAAGAGCATTTCTTCACTTTCTCAGCACCTGACATGCATTAAGTATTGAAAGGTGATATTTGATCTGATAACTAAAGGATTGTACTTTGTGTCCCAGAAAGAACATTTTTCATCACTTTCCATGTACTAAGCATAAATAATGTGGGCTTAATTTTTTTGTCTAGCTTTTCTACCACCAAATTTTAGTGGAAAATCATAATTCAGAAAATTTCAGATATAACTACCACTACTTAAACAGCTAATGCTTTGATAGAGAAATTAGGTGGCTCACCAAAGCAGTGCAGCAAGTTAGGGGGAGAGTCAATATTGGAATTAAAATCTCCTATTAATCTATTTACTCTTTCCACTATTTGACACTGCCATGGCCATGTAAGGGGCCATTAACTCTTTCAAGGAACAAGGATCACAATTATAGAGTATATTGCATCTCTAAAATAGCATCATTTATTTAGCAAAATTTTTTCAAAACATTTTTACATCATATTTTCCCCCAGCTGCATGTGAAAACAATTTTTAACATTTGCTTTTTAAAAAAAAGTTATGAGTTCTAAATTCTGTCCCTCATTCCCTCTCTCCGTTCCCCTGTTTCTGAGATGATAAGCAATCAGATATAGATTATACAAGCATCACACATTTAGAACTGGAAAGGACTTTAGGGAACATCTGGTCCAACCTTCCTATTGATTCACCTACTATTTTACAGCCAGGATTAAGAAACATTAGTTGGCTTCTCCTTGGTCATAGTTGTGTTACATGGAAGAGCTGGAACTCTTCTAATATTAAATATAGCTCTTTCTATTGTACCATGCAGTCTTGGCTAAAGATCAATGTTGCTGGAGCTTTACTGTTCCCTAGTTTGAGGAGATTTTTCACAGCCCCAAGAGGAATACCAGATGCAAGCACTTTTCCCAGCATTCTTCATAATCTTGGGGTCTGACTATGCCATGTTCTTTAGTGAATCTTATTTGTATATATTGGACTGTTTTAATTTTTAGTGGTATTGTTGTGGTCTAGGGATGCTGGAAACCCTGAAATTGAAGGGCAAAAGGCATGGGTCTGCCTCAAAAGAATTAGACTCAAGCCTTCTTTCAGTCTGAGACAAGGTTTATTAAAACACTGGTTAGAGTGGTTGAGATTTTAAGAATCCGCACATTTGGTAGACGAGATTGACCCAGATTTAGAATGAACTTTAAAGGCCGGTAAGTCCGGCCTTTAATAAAAATCCCCTTTATAATAAAAATAAATAAATAAATATTTATAAAAACCCCCTTTATAATATTCTTAATAAGTAGTTATACATCTTCTGTTTGATCCCATTCAGCCAATGGGCCTATCTGGGCATCTTACAATTTATCTGTCTTCCTCCTCATCACCTGACCTCCAGACTCCATGTTCCCTCTCCTGAGAAGAAGTAACCCACTTATCCTTGGAACTCCACATTGGGGCTCAGCTGTCCTTATGGATGAACCCACTACATGTAGCTGGCTCTAGTGCCGGGGGTGGGGAGCCTGTGACCTTGAGGGCACATGTGACCCTCTAGATCAGCAGTTCTCAACCTGTGGGTTGCGACCCCTTTGGAGGTCGAATGACCCTTTCACAGTAGTCGCCTGAGACCATCAGAAAACACATATTTCCGATGGTCTTAGGAACTGAGACACTGCTCCTCTATCTGTCTCCAGGCGAGTCCTCCCACATGCAGATACACCCACATATGAGTATTTAAAGGGTTGCGGCATTAGGAAGGTTGAGAACCACTGCTCTAGATCCTCAACTGCAGCCCTTTGACTGGATTCAGCCACTTGAGGACTTAGAGGGCCACATGTGACCTCCAGGAGGCAGGTTCCCCACCTCTGTGTCTAGACTATGATTTGTATTCTGTCGTATTATGTAAACACAGGACAACTGACAACCTGGTCACCTTGCCATTTGTCCTAATTTTACACCACCCTTTTTTGTCTCTTCCCCTTCCTTATGGCTATGCTCACAATCCCTGGTTTCAGACCAAAACTCCCTTCCTTAGCCTCTCCCCACAAAATGTGTTGTCTCCTCTTGTTAGAATGTAAGCCCCTCAAGCCTCCTTTGGTAATTACATCCCCAGTGCCTAGCACTGTGTCTGGCACACACTAGGCACTTAATAAGTACTTTCCATTCATTCTCATGACCTCCAGTGGGGCACCTCCTTCTTGAAGTATTCCTCTTCCACTTTGGCTTAGCTCTAACTGTTAGTAAAAATGTTATGTCAAATCTGAATTAGCCCCATATAATTTTCCTCCATTGATCTTAGTTCTGCTCTCAGGGGCCAAGCACAATAAGCTGACTGAGTTAATATTCCTCTCTAGGTTCCTAATTGACTGCTTGGGCACCGGGAACATGGAGTTTCTGGTAGATCTGGGGAACCAATTTTCCTGGGAATTGGGCTGATTTTCAAGTCTAAATGATAAAACCTCAGGATTCTCCTTTACCTGCTGTGACTGAAGCATATTAAGAAGACTTGGCAGAGAAGGCTAAATCTGATCCATCTACCCAGGCTGTCCTTATTAATCTCAAACTCCTCATTGTGCACTAAAATGAAGGTTCCTTTGGCATTCTCTGCTGTTCTTCGGAATATATCAGCATAGTGGTCCTTGCTTTTCTAGTCTCTGCTCTGGAGGAAAAAATGGTTTGTGGAGAGGGAGAGATTTGTTGATGTGTCTCAATTAAGAAAACATCCCACACATCTAATACCCTTAAGGACTTCCTCGGTTTTGAAATGTCCTCAGCTGGACAAAAGCAAAGTACCTCTACCTCCCTCCATTTGGAATATCTTCAGGAGATTCTGGCACTGCCAATAATATTTTGTTTCCTTGGCTGATCCTGTTTGTAGAGGGAAACAGTTTTGCATCTTTATTTCAAATATGCAGCAACAGAGAGTAATAACCTTTCTCTCTCTGACTGAAAATAATGGTCACCAGAGCACAGCAGGGCTGATGGTCCTGTAGAGTGAGTGAGTGAGTCAGTCAACAAGCATTTATTAAAGCAGCTTCAGACCTGAATGAACAAATGGAGCTGACTTCATATTTTTTCCCCTTGTCCACATTTTTGGGCAAAAAAAATCTTATCCACACAAAGTAATAATCTATGTTTGAGTGATAGTAAAGAAAACTCTTTAATTTAACTAACTACCTTAGGAAAGAATAGATTGATGGCATTTTTGGTGGTCTGGTCATTTTGCCCCTTTTTCAAGGTTAAACTGAGAGAATGTAAACACCTCTCTGCCGGAAAAACAAAAAAAAAAAATCCCAGATTTTTTACAAGTTCCCAAGAACACCTACATTCTTATTGAAAACTCAGAGATGTTATTCCTATAACTTCCTCTGCTAATTAAATCTTACCACCTACCACCCATCAGTAGTATCTCCCTTATTTTATCCCTTTTATCTACAGTTACAATTACATGGCCCTAGAGATGGAGCATTCTTTCCATAATCTCTTCTCTAGCCAGCTCAGTCTTCCTTTTCCATTGTAGGGTGATGGGGGGCATTCCTTATTGAATATGGACTCTATTATCAGTAAATTACTGATATATTTTTAGGCAGCTAGAGATGCCCAGTGGATAAAAAGATTGGGCCTGGAGTCAGGAAAGCTGGAGTTCAAATACCACTTCAGATACCACACTAACTGTGTGACCCTGGGCAAGTTACCTCAGCCCACTGCAGTTTCTTGAACTGTGAAATGGGGATAATGATAACATTGATCTCACAAGGTCATTGCAAAGATCAAATGAGATCATTGTAAAGCAGTGCTCAGCACATGGGGGGTGCTTAATAAATGTTTATTGCCTTCTTCTCCTTTTTTATCTTTTCCTAAAATGCTTCTTGGGCAGCCAGGTAGCACAGTGATAGATTGCTGGATCTGGAGTCAGGAAGATCTGAGTTCAAATCTGGCCTCAAACAATTACTAGCTGTGTGACCCCATGTGAATCACTTAATCCTGTTTGCGTCAGTTTCCTCATCTGTAGAAAAAACCAGAGAAGGAAATGGCAATTCACTCAAGTATCTTTGCTAGGAAAATCCTAAAAGGGGTCATGAAGAGTTGGACAGGTCTGAAAAGTAACTAAACAACCACAATAAAATGCTTCTTCCATTTCCTAGCTTCAAACAAAACCGACTTTCTACAGGTCGTACCTCTTCTCTTAGAGTCCTCTCCAATGGAGACTATTGCTTTCCTAACACCACATGAATTATATAGAGAGAAGGGTTTAATATCTTCACTTCCTCTTCCAGAATACCTTTCTATTACTAACACTGAGCAACCTCTTTTTGGCTGAAGCACGCACCATCTCCTCTACTGGCAATCCTCAGCATGCTCGTTGCTGTTGTTTACTGATCTCTGGGTCATGCTTCCATCTGTCTTAGTAGCTTCAGCAGCAGGTCCTCAGTCCTTCTCTCTACCCATCCTTGGCTATTATCCTTAATGCCTTCAGCAGCCATGTTGATTGACTTTCCAATATCCTGGCCTCACAGTTTTTCGGCTTCTTCAAGTCCAATTACCTTCTCCCTCATTTAACTACTCACTAGCACAACCATACCTGGAAATACATTAACACTTAGAATTTTTCAACTTCCGCCATCTCAGTCTCCAAAATTCCTCTTTAACCACAGTCTCCTGTTTCTCACACTTGTTGAGATGACCGATTATGCTATCCTTCCCTATTCTCCTGGACAAGCAATCCTCTCTTGGATTCCTTCAGCTCCCTGCTCATCCTAAACCCTTTAGACAGTGTTTTCAAATATTCTCTTGCTCTCAGATGTACTCATCACAGTCTAATTTAGTAGGGGCAATTAGGTGGTACAGAGCACTGGACCTGGAAACAAGAAGTCCTGAATTCAACCTCAGCCCCAGATGTAGTATTTGTGTGACACTGGGTAAGTCATTTAAACTCCCTTTGCCTCAATTTTGTCATCTGTAAAATGGAGACAAGAATAGCACCTACCTATCTGGGTTGCTATGAGGATCAAATGAGATGTTAATAAAATAATAATAAAAATTATAATAATAATCCAATGAAATGATAATAAAGCACTTAGCACAAAGCTTGGCATGTAGTTAGTAAGCACTGTATAAATGTAAGCTATTAGTATTGTTAATGTGAATTATAATGATTAGTGTACCTGTTTTACCTTCTCTATTAGATCAGAAATTGCTTGGGTTCAAGGATTGGTTTTTATTTATCTTTGCATGTTGCTCAGCGTAGATTTGGAGTCCAAATATGAGAAGAAATCGCTATAGATGGTAACATATTCCAGATGTTCTTTTCAATGGGTGATATATTGATTTCAGAAAACTCTAGAACATTATAGAGTTACCTAAATGAGACCCATAACTGCACAAAAGAATCTAGTAGTCAATTGTCAACAAACATGTGCCGGGCACTGTGCTAAGCACTGAGGATACAAATATAAAAAAAGACAATTCCTGTACTCAAGGAGCTTACAATCTAACGGCAGAAGACAACATGAAAATGAAACTGGAAGGATGGGGTAGAAGGTACCAGGGCATGTTAGGAAGGTCAGAGAAGACTCAGAGTAGTAGCCAGGTAAGAAAAAAATCAAAATAATTCATTTTAACTATTCTCATATAAACAGACAGATGAAAGATTCAATTAGGTTGATGACCCAAAGAACTGCTCAATCCATCTTGGACGGACACAGTAGGTGGACTGCAGACTAGGTACAGAATTAAATAGATGGAGAATAGCTTGCATGCCCTTTAGAAAAATTTGCAGCATTTAAACTGGCCTCAAGCTGCTTCCTGAAACAAAGGACCATGTTTCAGTAACATTAACATTTTCCTGGTGGTTATGTATGACTCTGAGTCAAGTAATGGTACAGTCTCCAGAGATTTAAAGTTATAGGTCACACAATAGATAATGGAGAGTTATATGGTGGATATGAGTAGTTTGTAACATATCACCAATAAGGAATAAAGAATAAAGTATAGCTGAGAGAGATGTGTGACTGGGAAAGGCATTGGATCATTTAGCCAGAGAGAGGGATCAATTGCTGGGAATCCTGTTATCAACAATTTGCAAAGAGATCTCATGTAAATCTCCCAGTATGTTAAATGCCCCCTCTCTTCTCTTTGGAAGATTTATGGAAAAAATGTGAAGAAGAATTTCACAAAAGGAAAAGTCAGGAATAGGTCATAATCTATACTTTCGAGAGGACTGTTCCCATTGATGCAATCAAAGGTGCATTAAATAGATTCTTCAGAGTCAGCATAGTCATATGCGTATTGTAGTCACTCTACAAATGTTTCCTGAATTGAATGGAATTACATACACAAATTTTTATAATAAAAATTTATGAAACTAAGATGAGAAAAATCAACATTAAAAAACTTTGAGAAGTTAAAAAATTATGCAAAGGTAAGGAAATATCCTTAGTAATGACTGGAATGTCACAACCTACTAGCTGTGAAAATTGTCCTAATTAATTGCATCTATGTGAAATATCAACTCCCAGTGCTGAATGGAAGCTATGGTGTCAACCTGAAGCTTTTTACCTAAGCTTGCCTCCAAAGGGGCTGACCATAGTAGTGACAGAGGACTGAGGTTCAAGTTTCCAGGCAGTATGGAGAGCAGGGAGGAATTTATGATGTCATGCATTCAGTACATGATGCTTGTCTTTCTGCTGTGGAAAAGAAACTTCAATATAGGCTCAAAGCACAGGCTAGTTTCTGTCCTAGAAGAAAAGCTAAAAGGGTTAGAGGAATACCTCTTCAAACTCCACAGCATTAGAACAAAGAGTTCCTTTAAATTAATACAAAAAAGACTTCAGGATAAAAATAAAGAAGAAAGGAGATTTGAAGAAACAGAAGAGAACCCAAGGTATCAGCAGTACAGAGGATGAAAAAATGCAACTGAGAGAAGAAAGGGAAGAAGCAGCATTTAACCCTTGGAACTAAGTAATAAATTTGAAGATCCACATAGCTTGTGAATCCATGGGTTCCCATCAGGGGAGAAATCATTGAAAGAGCAATGATCAGTGGTTAGTGTAACTGTGGTTGCCGATTCTCTTTTGAGTAGTAGCGAAATTGGTTGCCCTAATATTAGCAATAGAGAGGTCTGCTGCTTTCCCTGAGCATGCATCCAGTCTTGATTAAGCCATTAAGGAGTATTCTTTGGGATCAGCCATCTAAATGGTATTGAATCCAATCCTAGTTCACATTTCTCTAGTTTGTAAGACTTTGTCAAATTCTTCACCAAAATCAAGGAAACTGGTAACTGCTGAATTTCCCCTGATTTATCAATTTAGTAACCATGTCAAAAAACAAACAAGGAAGGATATGAGGCTATTCAGCCATGGTCTGTTCTTCTTAGTTTCATCCATTCGCCATGAAAATAGTTTTCCTTAAAATATTTTTCATCAATAACTTTGTTATTGATGTTTCATATTGTATAAAATTTCCCTTTAGGATTGAATACCTGCTAGAAGCCTAAAGAAAGTAATAGTCACCCAACCCTATGGGGATCCCAACCAGCAAATAGGCATTTAATCTCAACTCACTGGTTGGGATCCCCATAGGGTTGGATGCCCAGTTAATTACCAAATCCTGGCAATTTTTTGTTTTTAATGTATTTTATTTTCATTTCTTTGTTTCCATCAGCATTGTTACCATCCTAGCTCAAGCTAGCTTAAGTTCTTAACACATTGTCCTTGTATTATTGTAATAACTGCTCTCTTTGCCCCACACCCTCCTTGATCTATTTCATCGTGCACATTACTGCTATATAAATTTTCTTTAAGTACCACTCTGATCCCATTACATCTTCACTGAAAAACTTTCAGCAGCTGCCTATTGTTTATCAAAGTCCAAAATTCTTATCTGGCATTTATGGCCATTTTTGACCCCAATATTTTTGGTCTCAATGGATGTTTTCAGTCTTATCTTCCTACTCCCTCCCCAAATCTAATGAATGCCTTAACAAACTTCAATCACTTGTTATTTCTAGCCATTTCCTTCTTCATGTTGTCTTTTCATCCTGGAATGTTTTCCTCTCTATCAAAATTCTGCAGACCCTTCAAGATCTAGCTCTAATGCCATGTCTGGCAAGACATTCCCTGATCGCCCCTGCCAGATCTGATTCCTTGCATATCTTTTTACTAAAAGGATCAAATGAGATATTTGTAAAGCAATCATCACAGTACCTGTCACATAGGAATTTAATATACATTTATTTACTCCTTCCCTTCCTCTTGTGCCACTCACATGGTACATCACATATTGCCTTTAACTCTTTTATAGTTACTTCTGCATCTGTCTCATATAATAACTAGACTGTCAGCTCCTGGGGGACAGGAAAGAGGTTTTGTGTTTCTTTGTATCCTCTGAAAAACCTCACAGAGGTTTGTGTCCTCTGAAAAACCTCACAAATATTATGGAATGAATAAATAAGACGAATGAAAAGAAATTAAGCAGTGAAAAATACAAAAATTGCAGAATTACAAACTCTTTGGGAACATACAGTATCTAGTCTAGTTTCCATTCGATGCAGAAATCCCCTCCATAAAGTTTGACATTTACATTAAAAAATCAATTGCACAAAAGCAGGATCAGGGCATCCTGGTTTGGCAGCAATTCATATGGAAAAAAAAAAGATCTGGAGTTTGATTAACCATAAATTTAATATGACTCAACAGAGTGATGCAATTGCTAAAAATGCTAATGTAATATTACGCTGTATAAACAGAAATACAATGGAAAAAATATGCTGATGTACACAGGGTGAAAAAAACCTAACTACAATATAAAGTTTGAGCAAACAATATATGCCCAGATAGATTCCCAGCACAGAATTACAACCTCAGAATTAAAAAGGAACTCAGAGTTGAAGTCCAAACTATACCTGAACTGGAATCTTAGCTACATCCCCCCCCCCCCCCCTTCAAATTGTTGTTGAACTTGAAGAGAATTGTGGAATGTAAGCTCCTTAAGGGAAGGGACTGTTTCTTTTTGGTATTTATGTCCCCAGTTTTTATCATGGTGACTGCACATACTAGGTTCTTAATAAATGCTTGTTGAGTGATAGAATGATTGATGGAGAATTCTAGTGTTGGAGACAATTTTTAAGGTCTCTCTGAGGTTCTTTGGAATTGATTATGAGACATGGGAGACACTGGTAAAGGACTGCCCTGCGTGACTTGCTTACATTGAATAAGGTGCTGTGGTCCATGAATGAAGCAGAATTGCAGTAGCTCAAAAGAAACATGAGATGCACAAATTTACAGACATCTCCACTCCAAATGTTCATATGGTAGAGCCTTCTGAGCTCAGATTGGTCTGACCATTCATAGTCAGACACACTGTATCTTGAATACCACATGGTAATGTCATTTGGTTCTCTTAGAGAAAAAAGGACAGTGACCAGGGTTGGGGAGCCAACTATCACCTGGGGGTAGAATTGAGATTTGGCAACTAATTAGGTATGTGGTGAAGATGAGGGAGGATACAGGATGATGTCAGGCCATGAACATAATTACTTGAAAGGATACGGTTGTCCTCTGAAGAAATAAGGTAGGGATGAACTCACTCATAAAAAGAAGTGGATAGCAGAATGGATTACAAATCAGAATCTTACAATATGTTGTTTATAAGAAACACATCTGAAGCAGAGAGACACAGGGTAAAGGTAAGGGACTGGAGCAGAATTTATTTTGCTTCAGCTGAAGCAAAGAAAGCATGGGTAGCAATCATGATTGCAGACAAAGCAAAAGCAAAAATAGACCTAATTAAAAGAGGTAAGGAAGGAAACAATATCTTTCTGAAAGGTACCATAAACAGTGAAGTCTAAACATAAATGCACCAAATGGTATAGAAGCCAAATTTTTGAAGGAAAAGTTAAATGAGATATAGGAAGAAATAGATAATAAAATAGACTAGTGGGGCACTTCAACTTTCCTCACTCAGAACTAGATAAATCTAACAAAAAATAAACAAGAAAGAAGTTAAGAAGGTGAATAAAATTCTGGAAAAGTTAGATGTGATAGATCTCTAGAGAAAACTGAATGGGAAAAGAAAGAAATATACCTTTTTTTTTCCTCAGCACAGTACATGCAGCTACAGAAAAATTGACCACGTATTAGGATATAAGAACCTGACAACCAAATACAGAAAAGCAAGAATAGTAAATGCATCCTTTTCAGACCGTAATGCAATAAAAATTACATTCAATAATGGACACCGGGAAGAGAGATTAAAAATTAATTGGAAATTAAATAATCTTATCCTAAAAAATAAGTACATCAAAGAACAAATCATAGAAGCAATCTCTAATTTCATTAAAGAAAATGACAATGAGACAATTGACCAAAATTTATGGGGTGCAGCCAAAGTGGTCCTTAGGGGAAAATGTATATCTCCAATTGTTTACATCCATTAAATAGAGAAAAGGCAGAGAAATGAATTGTGCATGCAACTTAAAAAAGCTAGAAAAAGAACAAATTAAAAATCTCCAATTAAATACCAAATTGGAAATCCCAAAAATCAAGGAGAGATTAATAAAATTGGAAGTAAGAAAACTATTGAACTAATAATTAAAACTAGAAGCTGGTGTTATGGGGGAAAACACAATAGACAAGCCACTGGCTAATTTGATTTAAAAAAAGAAAGAAGAAAACCGGATTACGAGGATGAAAAATGAAAGGAGTGAATTCACCACCAATGAAGAGGAAATTGAGACAATTGTTAGGAGCCATTTTCCCCAATTATCTGCCACTAAATTTGTCAGTCTTAAGTGAAATGGATGAATGTCTACAAAAATATAAATTACTCATATTAACAGAGGAAGAAATAAAAATCTTAAATAACTCAATCTTAGAAAAAGAAACTGAACAAGCCATCAATGGACTTCCTAAGAAAAAATCCCCAGTCACATGGACTCACAAGAGAACTCTACCAAACATTTAAAGAACAATTAATCCCAGCTATATAAGCTATTTGGAAAAATAGGTAGAGTCCTACCAAGTTCCTTTTATGACAAGAATATGGGGCTGATACCTAAACCAGGAAAAGCCAAAACAGAAAAAGAAAAATTATAAACCAATTTCTTAATGAATATTGATGCAAATTTTTAAAATAAAATACTAGCAAAGAGATTACAGCAATATGTCATAAGGATCATACACTATAACTAAGTAGGATTTATGCCAGCAATGCAAGGTTGGTTCACTATTAGGAAAACTATCAGCATAATTGACCATATGAATAACAAAACCAACAGGAACCATATGATTATCTCAATAGATGCAGAAAAAACTTTGACAAAATGTAGCACCCACTCCTATTAAAAACACTGGAGAACACAGGAATAAATGGAGTTTACTTTAAAATTATAAGTAATATTTACCTAAAACCATCAGCAAGCATTATCTGTAATGGAGATAAGCTAGAAGCCTTCCTAGTACAATCAGTAGTGAACATAAGATGCCCATTATCACCTCTATTGTTTAATACTGCACCAGAGAAGTTCACTATAGCAATAAGAAGAAAAACATTAAAATAATTAGAATAGGTGATGAGGAAACATTATTATTCTTTGCATATAATATTATGTTACACTTAGAAAATCTTAGAAAATCGACTAAAAAACTACTTGAGATTATACACAAATTTAACGAAGTTGCAGTATATAAAATAAACTCTCATAAATCATTAGCATTTCTATACATCACTAACAAAGTCCATTAGCAAGAGATAGAAAGAGAAATTCTATTTAAAATAATTGCAGACAATATAAAATATTTAGGAGTCTACCTGCCAAGACAATCCCAGAAACTATATGAGCACAAATATAAAACACTTTTCACACAGATAAAGTCAGATCTAAACAATTGGAAAAATATTAATTACTCATGGGTAAGCCAAATCAATGTAATAAAAAGGACAATTCTGTCTAAATTAATCTATTTATTCAATGCCATACAAATCAAAGTATCAAAAAGTTATTTTATAGAGCTAGAAAGAAATAATAAAATTTATCTGGAAGAATAAAAGCTCAAGGACATCAAGAGAATTAATGAAAAAAAATGTGAAAGATGGTGTTCTAGCCCTACCAGATCTCACAATATTATAAAGTGTTAATTATCAAAAGAGTCTGGTACTGGCTGAAAAATAGAGCGGTGAACCAGTGGAATATATTAGGTACAAATTGCATTATGGTAAATGACCATATTAATCTATGACAAACCTAAAGATCCAGATTTTTGGAATAAAAACTCATTATTTGACAGAAACTGCTAGGTCAACTGGAAAACAGTATGGCAGAAACTAGATATAGACCAGCATCTCACACTGTATACCAAGATAAGATCGAAATGGGTACATGATTTACACATACAAGTTGATACCATAAACAAATTAAGAGACCATGGAAGAGTTTATCTGTAAGATTTATAGATAAGGGAAGAATTTAGGACCAAAGAAGATATAAAGAACATTTAAAAATGTAAAATAGATAATTTTGATTATATAAAATTAAAAAGTTTTTGCACAAACAAAACCAAATGCAATCAAAATTAGAAGGAAATTAGAAAATTGGGATAAAATTTTTGCAACAAGTATCTCTGATAAAGGCCCCATTTCTCAAATATACAGAGAACTGAGTCAAATTAAAAAAAAAACCACAAGTCAATCCCCAATTGATAAGTGGTCAAAGAACAGGAAGTTTCCAGACAACCAAATCAAAGCTACCTATGGTCATATGAAAAAAAATACTCTAAATCACTGTTTATTAGAGAAATGCAAATTAAAACAACTCTGATGTAAACACCTCATACCTATCAGACTGACTAACATGACAAAATAGGAAATTGATAAATATTGGATGTAGGAAAATTGGAACACTAGCACGTTGTTGGTGGGGTTCTAAATTGATCCAACTATTCTGGATAGCAATTTGGAGCTATGCCCAAAGAGCTATAAAACTGTGTATACCCTTTGATTCAGCAATACCATTGCTAGGTCTATATCCCAAAGACATTCAAAAAAGGGAAAAGGACCTACTTGTACAAAAATATTTATAGCAGCTCTTTTTGTGGTGGCTAAGAATTGGAAATCAAAGGAATTGGGGAATCATCAATTGGGGAATGGCTAAGCAAGCGGTTGTATATGGTTGTAATGGAATATTATTGTGCTATAAGAAATGACAAGAAGAATGATTTCAGAAAAAAAAAACTGGACTTGCATGACTTGATAAATGAACAGTGAAGTGAACAATGAAGTGAACAGAACCAGAAGAACATTGTACACAGTAACAGCAACATTGTTTGATGAAGAGTTGTGAATGACTTAGCTATTTTCAGCAATATGATGATCCAAGACAATCCCAAAGAACTAATGATGAAGCATACTATCTGCCTACAGAGAAAGATTTGATATTGTTTGAAAACAGACTGAAGCATGCTATTTTCACTTTTTTCTTTTATTCAATTCTTCTTGTACAAAATGACTAATATGGAAATGTTTTACATGATTGCACATGTATAAAAATACTTATTGAATGAATGTGGCATGGAATGTGGGAAGAAAAAAAAGAAATAGGGTAATCAAGAGGAGGGACAGATTTAGAGGACAAGAACATGAGTTCCATTTTGGATGTGTTTGAGTCATATTCATCCAGGTAAAGATGTCCTTCCAGCAGTTGATGATGAAAAACTGACATTCAGGAGAAAGATTAGGGCTGGACATGCAGGTATGATATTCTTCTATAGGGAAATGGTAATTGAACATGGGAACGTGGGAGATCAACAAGGGAAAGAGTATAGAGACCAAAGAGAAAAGTGCCTAGGGACCAAAGAAGTTTCAGATAGGAGAAGCAGGAGGGAACTTTTTAATGGGGACAGGTAGGGTAGTACACAAGGTAGAGTGCTAGGCTTGAGGCCTCTCTTTATTTGATTTTTAAGCTCTTTTTTTGAGCTCTTCCACGAGTTCTTTCTGGACTTGAGACCACTTCCCATTTTTCTCTGGGATTTTGCCATGGGATTTTGACACTTTTATACTCTTCTGAATTTGTGTCTTGATCTCCCCTGTCACCATAATAACTTTCTATGGTCAGATTCTTTCTTTGTTGCTTTTTGCTCATTTTTTTTTTTTTGGTCCTTTTCCTTTTATTTAAATTTGAGCTCTTTTCCCAGTAGAAGGAGCACTGCCTTAGGCTTCTTCTTCCAGGGGCTGCAGGACCTGGCTATTTACCTGGCACTGCACTGATATTGCACTGAGGCCTCTGGTGGAACCTTGCATCTAGTGCTGCACTGAGGAGATGGGGTGTGGAGTGACTGGTGCCACTTGAGGTGATAGGGATCTGTCAGTTTACCTGGTGCTGAGCCGAGGTCCTAGTGATGGTGTCTGACATGTGCTGAGGCCAGAAGCAAATTTCTGGGTTTCCCTGGGGCTACACTGAAGCACATGGATGTCTGGCCACTGGAGGTTGCCTGTTTGCCCAGGGCTATGTTGAAATATGTGGTGGTTCTTGGAGTTGGAGTGTGCCTGTTTCCCTCACTATGCTGAAGTATATGGTGGGTCCCAGTGCTGGCACTTCCATCACGCTAGGGCTAAGGAACCCCACTGGTTTCCTGAGATGGAGCTTGTTGCTGGCTTACTGGGATGCTTCTTGTTTTGGACTGCATTCCCCTTTTGCCTGATTTGAGACACCCCTTTCTTGGTGATCTTCCAAGTTTCTTGGGCTAAAAGATTTTTTCACTCTGACTTTTTGTTGGTTCTGCTGTTCCGGGATTTGTTTTGGGGTGCTATTTTATGGTTGTTTGGAGGTAAATAAGGGAGAATTATGGCTATTTACTACTTACCTCACCATCTTGGCTCCCAAAAGATAACAGTCAATAAATTCTTCTTGATTCATTTATAATACTTTTCACATATAGTTACTGTAATATTGCCTCCTCATGTGGAAAAAAGAAATAAGAAGAAAAAAATTCCAACAATGAGCTAGGACTAAACAAGGATTAGCAGAATGAAACTATTTCAATTGAAAGTTTATTTCTAAGTAATGAGATAGTAACTACTGCTACGCAAAGGGCCTTGTTTTGGCTATAACTTCCCAATAATAATAATAATAATAATTATAATGATAACTAACATTTATATAGCACTTACTATGCGCCAGCCACTGTGCTGAGCACTTTATAATCCTTATCTCATTTGATCCTCAAAACAATACTATGAGATAGGTGCTATTATTATCCTTTTTTTTTAATAGATAAGGAAATTGCGGCAGAGGTTGAGTGACTTGGGCAATGTCACACAGTTAATAAGTGTTTGATGCTAGATTTCAATTCAGTTCTTCCTGACCCCAGGCCCAGCTCTCTATGCACTCTGTTACTTAATGGCCCCTAGTGACACAAAAATCTTAGCTTTGGCTTCCTTTCCAAATGAACTATTGAATTCATATTTCAAAGAGCCTTTGTGTAAATGGTTGCTCATTTTCTTTAGTCTCAAGCACTGTCCCTCACCAAGAGTTTGTTTTCTTTAGTTTTCACTGTTTTTGATGATGTTTTATCATCCTATCACTTGATGTTTGATGCCCTTGTTTCCTATGGGGCTGGCAAGTAACTATTACTCTTCTTGCTTCCTCTGAAGATACCTCCTGCCACTCCTGCCTCTGCTCTCCTTCGTCTTATATGATTCTTGTAATTTGCATAGGAATGAAGGCTGGGGAACAACTTGTGTAGGAGCAGGAACTCTGCATAAGGTATAGAGTTGCAGCACTCTAGACTAAGACCAACATGGAAATCTCTCTATCCACCATATTGAGCAATACATGGCAAGAAGCCCAAATAGGCTGGGAAAAGGTAAGACAGTTTGAGTGTAGTTCTGGTTAGATATAGGAGGTTTGTCAAATGGCCTTTAAACCTTCCTTAAAGTCATGGGGTCATACATTTAGAGTTGGAAGAAACCTTAAAGACCTTCTCATCCAGCTACCTCATTCTAGAGCAGTGGTTCTCAACCTTCCTAATGCTGTGACCCTTTAATACAATTCCTCACGTTGTGGTGACCCCCAACCATAAAATTCTTTTTGTTGCTCCTTCATAACTGTAATTTTGCTACTATTATGAATCGTAATGTAAATATCTGATATAAAGGATGTATTTTCATTGTTACAAATTGAACATAACCCACAGGTTGAGAACCGCTGTCCTAGAGAGATGGAAACTGAGGCTTAATGAGGTTATAATGTCATGCCCAGGGCCATACAGCTAATAAATATCAGACTCAGTACTGGAGACCAGGTTCGTTAAGAACTAGTATGCTATGAGTCCTAGAATTTCATCATTATATAGTTAGGATCTTAGGATTTGGGACTAGGACAACATCTGTATTATTTCACATAATGATTAGCAAGGACAAATCAATATTGGAAGAATGCCCACAACAACAATTTGGGTGTAATATAATAAAATATTTTTTTGATTGAAGAGATGAATTGATTGTTTCTAGTAGGCTGCTCTAAGAACTAATTTCTTAGAAAAGATTTCACCTGCCTCTTCTAACATTAAAACAAAAATCAATCTCAAACACAGTCCACAAGGTAGATGTTTAATGATGGCAGGATGTCACTGTGTATGTGCTCTTAGTGGTGATAGATCCCCGGAACAGACATGAATGATATTGGTACATTCAGGCAAATACAACTGTTTGGCAAAAGCCTTATGTTCCAAATTCCAGGTTATAATGGGCAGTGGGCAATAGGTACAATTTTAGCCTGTTGGACACTTGAGCCCTACCATTAGGTTAGTTGAGAGAATATTCTTTGCTGAGAAAATAAAATACATACATTCTCAGGGGAGGATTCCACGTCTATTTTTTCCCCTTTCCATTTCCTTCTTTTCCTTTTTCCTTTCATTTTCTCTTTTAAAATTTTGAGATAGCATTTTGAGAACAAATGGAGTGGGGGTGAAGAATGACCCCAAACTAGAAAGGGAGGGCTTTTTCACTTTTAGAGCATAATTGCCATCTCCCTGGTATTAAAACCCTGGGAATTTATGGTTCAAATACCTTTTAACTTTGGATGTGAAGAACTGAATGTTGGCACACCAAATACCTGTTACTATAGGAGAAATTTGATTGCCTAAATAGGTAAAACCCAAGATAGTTAATTAGAATTAGTGTTGCTGGGGAAGGTTCTCCTTTGAAGTATTGCCAGGAGGCATGATTAAGGATTTAGAAAAATTAATTTTACATTCATGGAAAGGTGAAGGATATTCAATAATTTGTTCAGTGCCTGTTAAAGACTCTTTGGCATCTGAGCTATAAAGCAAAATATCAACCACGTGTGAGTTATGTTCCCCTCCTTGTTTTCCAGGAGAGACTAACAGATTCAGCAGTCACCCTTCCTTTCACCTTCCATTGACAGGTTAAGGACAAGACTGAAATGTGACAGGGTCCATGTATATGTAGAACAAATGGGCAAAATAAGGTAAGATCAGGGGCAACTGTGCTAATTGTGGAGAAAACAGCAGATGAGTTGCTGCTCTTCTCATCTGCGACTTTCAATTTTAGAGTGTAATGGCTTTTTAAACATTTGGCCTTGTGGACTTGAAAGTTTGGTTAAAGGAGGCAAACAGGCTAGGTGATATACCTTTCTATCATTTATCCCCTTAAAGCTAGACAAAACTAGCAAGCTTGTATGTATAAGGAGCCAAAATCTAAGTTCTGACTGCCTGATACAAGACTGATAAAGTTTTTATATGTTTTAGGACAATCCCAGGATGTCTATGTCCCTCAGATGTATGGTCTCCATATGTTTACAAGACAATTGACAAAGCAGTAGAAGTTGAAAATTATGACCTCAGGGCACCTGAGCTTTTCCCCCATATGGAGTATGCCCCCATGATAAGAGAAATCCTACTGATTGCAGGCATTCTGTCATAAATGGGAAGAAACACCCATTGTTGACCTTATGTAGTCTTTCAAGTTACTAATACAGGAAAGGGCATTTTTAGAGCAAAGCAGTCTGAGTGATTAGTTCGGGCTTTGGATCTTATTGAGGGCCAAAAATGATATTTAACGATTATTACCTCAGTGGGCTTCATCGTGGCATTGAAGAGTTTCCACAATCTGGTTTCTTACTACCTTTCCAACCTCCTTTCTTTGATACTTGGTCCCCTTTAGGAATTTAACAGTGTAGCCAAATTGGACTATTAGCGGTTCTGTGTACTTCATTCTCCAAGTCCTAACTCCTACTCTATTTTTGTAAAAGCTGGTGCCCTGGGCCTGGATTTCACTCTCTCATTCCTGCTGCTTGGAATCCCCTGAAGGATCAACTGAACTGCTGGCTCCTCTACGGAATCTTTCCTTATTTCCGTAGTTGTTGTCTTTCCACCCTCCATTTTCCTTGCACTGGGCTTCCCTGCATGAGAACCATACTTATCTAGTTGTGTAAATGATAGATCCCTGAGGAGAACTTAATCTACTTGAAGGCAGAGATTGTTTGAAGCTTTCTAACCCCATCACCTAGCACAGGGCTTTGCACACAGCAGTTATTTAATCAATGTTTGTTTAATTGAATTGAAGCCAATGTCTATCTTGGTTAAAACCACACAGAAATAACAACAAGAAAATCCCAGCCCTTTTGTGTACAGATAGTATTGTCCTTGTGCAAGGACTTATGGGATGAATAGCAGATGAGCCTAGCAAACACTACCAAAAGTAATAAAAAAACAAGAGAGTAGGCTTGGAAGGTAATGCATGTCTTCTCTCACCATCCTGCTCCCACCTTCATTAAAACCCAGCTTTCAAACGCCCCAGTGAGGAGATTAAGGAAGGGCAAGTTACCCTATGGGAGGAGCTGGTCATAGCCCAAGGAGGGAATGAGAGGGAGATAGGATGCCAGAGGGGCCAGAAGGAAGTTGGTGGTGATTGTGTATCCCTGTAGAAGGAAATAACTCAGATCGCTAACATTTATACAGCACTTTAAGATTTGCAAAGCACTTCACAAATGTCATCTCATTTGATTTTCACAACAATCCTGGTAGATAAGTGCTATTATTAATTCCTGTTTTACAGATAAGGAAACTGAGGCTGACCGAGGTTAAGTGGCTTGGCCACACAGCTAAATTGTAGTTGTCTGAGACTGGATTTGAACTCAATTCTTTGCTCACACCTAGGTGTCATAACGAACCCTTGCAAAACTTGTGGCCCAGAGGTTGGAACTTCAAGCAATCAACTCCTGAGTCCCAGTGATTTCTGGAAAAGTAATAATTTGTGCAAATCACAGAAGAGATATTTATGGAATTCTAACAGATACTTCCACATATCTAGCAAACACTACTCACATATATTCAGCTAAACTCTAATTTGATCTAATTGGCATACAATTGCCAATAACCAGTCACTTTTCTTGGGGGGAAAGTGGATGGCTAATTACTTTGATCTGCAGAGGAATCATATAGAAGGTGAGAAAGGGAAAAGAGTCAGGATGAGGTAAATGATCCCTTCCAAAGTGCTTTTTATTTCTTTCTCTGAAGACTCTGTTTGTGTGTGTATGTGTGTGTGTGTGTGTGTGTGTGTGTGTGTGCGTGTGTGTATGTGTGTGGCCTCCAGCCTCTGACCCTGCATTGGGTTCATCCTGAACACCTCTCTCAAAAATAATAATCTCCATGACTTATTTTTCTCCAATTAAGTTTTCTTTACCCAGGAAACAGCAGAATATCATTATTTCTCTCCCTCTAAAGAACTCAGGTTCCTTGCAAGAATTTAGACTAATAAGATAGAAAATAAAGGATATGTTATTTAATCTTTCAAATGGGCAAACCTAACAACCTCCCTGAGCTTTAGTTTGTTCAATTTGCAAAGTGAGGTAATAATTGTGTAGTTGTTTAGTTGTTTTTCAGTTGTGTCCAACATTTTGTGACCCCATTAGGGTTTTCTTGGCAGAGGTAGGTACTAGAGTGTTTGCCATTTCCTTCTTCAACTCCATTTCATAGATGAGGAAACTGAGGCAAACAGGGTTAAGTGACTTGCCCAGGGTCTCACAGTTAGTAAAGTGTCTGAGACCTGATTTGAATTTAGGTCTTCCTGACTCCAGACTTGGCACTGTATGCACTGTGCCACCTAGCTGCCCTGGGTAGCATTTATAGAATGCCTACTATCTTCCAGGCACCACCCATGCACAAGACTTATTACTTTGCAAATATTATCTTGATTGATCCTCTCAACAACCCTGTGACAGGGGTGGTATTATTAATCCTATTTTGCAAATGTGGAAACTGAAGCAAATTGAGATTGTGAGTTGCCCAAGGTCACACAGCTAGTGTCTGAAGTCAGATTTGAATTCAGGTCTTCCTGACTCCAAGCTCAGTCCTGTATCCATGATACTGTCCCAAATATCCACTTAGGTACCTCTCATGATGACTGTAGTACCTGTTTGACAATGTGATTGTACAATTTAAATGGTGTAATGTATGGAGATTGCTTTGTAAACCTTAAAATCCTATTATGAGGCAACTGGGTGGTTTGGTAGGTAGGGCTCCTAGTGAATGTTCCTCTGCTGTCCCAATCCTTCTTCCCCTTTGAAGGTATAGATGATGCGATCAGCAAAGCCTTTCCATGTCAGAGAACTAACAGATATTGTCAGAAATTCGAGCATACCTGCCACACAATATTTAGGTCACTAAACACAGACACTAATTATATACTGTCATAATTATGATATTACTATTATAGAAGGCAACTGTGTGCCTTCTATAAATTTGGAGGATTCAGCTGAAGTGAGTGTGGTGTTTTCATCTCTTTTTTAATCTTCTGTAACTGAGCATCTCTTTTTTTCTCCAAGGCTCTATTTCTTATTTGGCATTTCTGTCCTGCAGCCCTTGGAGGACTTGATTCCCTTTAGTGGTTGCATGACTTCCAAGGCTTGTGTGTTGCCCAATGTCTCTTGTGCTTGTATCTCCTTCTGTCCTCTCTCTCAGGAAGACATCACTGGAGAGGATCATGGGAGTGTAGATTTTGAACTAAAAAGGATTTTGAAGTTCAAATTCATCCTCCCCTCTTCCCCCATTTTGCAGATTAGGAAACTAGAGCACAGCATGATTAAATAATTTGCCCAAGGACACACAGCTACACTGTATCTGAGGTAGCATTTGAACCCCATTCCTCCTGACACTGAGTTCAGGGTCCTTCGTGGTCTTTCACAGTGCCATTCTGCCTCTATGATAGTCTAATCTACCTATCACTACCATGTGTCTTCTGTCTCCCTCTTGTTGGTTCACAGAATCGTAGAATAATCTCCTTTGAAAGGCCAAGCCCTGAGGTCAGCCTAAGTGAACTCTGACCTACAGGAGGGTTTAAAAAACATAGACCCTTTATATGACCTCCCCCCCAAAACAGACATATAGGATAAAGTCACGCATTTTAGAGCAGAATATGGTTTACACTTCTTTTGTACCATGTGGCTTCAGGGCATGTATTATCTCATCTGATTCTCACAACATCTCGATGGAATAGAAAGTACAAATATTTATGTTCGAATCTCAGAGCTGAGAGGCACCTCAGAGTCCAGTTAGTCCAGTGGTATCAAACGCCAATGAAGATGGATCCCTGTAGACCCCAGATTGATCTAAAAACCCCACAAATTAACATTATCTATGTTGCATTGTATTCTTATTTGTGTTGTTAAACATCCCCAATTACATTTTTATCTGGTTCTGTCTCACTAGGGGGTTTCCCAGTCAGGAGTCTGACATTTCTGATTTAGCCCTCCCTCTATTTCAACAATAATTTCCTCTTCAACATCCCAATAAGTCATCATCTAAACTTCACTTGGAGACTTGGTGAGGAGCAAGCCATTGCCTCCCCAGACAATCCATTTTTTTTGCTTTTTGGAGGGGGAGGCAGGGCAATTGGGGTTAAGTGACTTGCCCAAGTCACATGGCTAGCAAGTGTGAAGTGCGTGTGGTCACATTTGAATTCAGGTGCTCTTGACTCCAGGGCTGGCACTCTATTCATTGCACCACCTAGCCACCCCAATCCATTTCGTTTTTAAACATCACTAACTATGAAACTTTTCCTCACATTGAATCGAAATTTGCTCCTTCTGTAGCTTGCACTCATTGGTACAATTTCATCTACTCACCCTCTGGGGCCAAGATGAATGTGTGGAAACCCATTTCCACATGACAGGTTTTCAAATACTCAAAGGAGAATTATCTTGCTGGTTACTTCCATTTTGTAGTTGAAGAAACTGATATTCACATAAATTAAGGGATTTATCAGGGAGTTGGGAAGCAGGTAAGCTGGAACTTGAACCCAAATCTTCTGACATGAACCCCAGCAGAGCATACCACTGACACTGTAAAGATCAGAGCTGTAATAGTCCCCTACTATTATTGTACATGTTCCCATCAGTGCTCTCCTTGGTGTCAACTGAGCTCATCAAGTTCAAATCTGTCCTTAGACACTTAATAGTTGTGTGACTCTGGGCAAGTCACTTAACCCCATTTGCCTCAATTTCCTCTTCTGTAAAATGAGCTGGAGACGGAAATGGCAAACCACTCCTGTATCTTTGCTGAGAAAACTGCGAAATGGAATCACAAAGGGTCTGATATGACTGAAATGACTCAATGACAAAAACACCAAAAAAGGCATAAGAAAGCAGCCCAGGCAGTAAACTCACACACATAACTTTTATTCTAACTGCAGAACTAAGCATAACTTTTACCAAATAAAAGTTCTCACTGTGTTAAAAAACAACATGAAAACAAACACAGTTAGAAAAAATGATACTAATTGGACAAGTCAGCAGGTTTTAAAAAATGAAGCAGTATTGGTATTCAGCTTAAAATGATGTTTCCTGTGGCTGTAGGTGCCAATTAGCATAGTGTATGAAATGGTGGAACAAATGAGGAGTGTACGTGTCAAGACCGTTAATTATGACTTGCTCTTAATTCAAAAGTAGATGCATCATCAGGAAGACCCAACAAGTCCTGAAACAGTTATCTGAACCTTTGTGTCCTAATTTTATTGCCTAAATAGAATTATCAGCATTTGTGGTGGCTAATGGCAAATATGTACCAAAGCCTTATTGTAATGTTCTCTTTGAGTCTACTTTTTAAATGAAACTATCTACCATAATGTCCATTTGGGAATTCAACAGCGAAAATTCTCTGATTAGGTTTCAAGTTGGATCAGCCTTACTCTGAATTCTACTGTCTAGAAGATAGTGTTATTGTGAGGTTCTACAGTGTCAGAAGATGCCAGAGCTAGAAATGAACAACCTCCTTACAACTTTGAGAGATGATTCCCATGAGGGCGTTTGTGCAACTTATGAAACATCAAGATAAGTAAAGGTCAAGATATGTGCACCTGTGAATAGATGGAGAACCAGTGTGCCACAAAAACAGGAAATTGGGGGGTGGCACAAGATGTAGGGCCAGTATAGAAGGCCAGAAAGAATCTAGTTGCTTCTGGAGATGAGTGTCATGGACAAAGGAGACTTAAGAATCTAAAAGGGGAATCTTAAAGAACTATGGGAGGAAGACCTCGGGTAGGCCTAGGTGATACTTAGAATAAGAGTATGATTACACTATTGATCTTGGTATAGGAAAAGATAAGGAGAACTAAAGGAAATTTGAGATATGGGATAGACTGAAAATAGGAATGGGGACAAACTACCTCTGGGAGTTGTGTTGGAAGATCTATGGTTTGATTATATCTATTTAAAGAAAAGATTTTTGTGCTCTATAAACTTATCAAATATGTATTTTTACATGATTTTTCATTTTATTCATCTCTTTTGCGAAAAAATGCTTAAGCAACTATTGAAAGTTCACATTTAACCCTGGAAAATCAGTGGTGACAAAATAATCCCATACCAGACATAATGAGGATTGTCAGGGAAAGGTACTGCCAACCAAAACAGAGCTGAAGGGGCTGGTCTACCAGAGAGGAAGAAATATCTCAAGTATGGTAAGTGGAGCTCAGGAGTGAGTTCATTCTTCTTTTCTGACTGGATATTCCCTTATAGTAGTTCAGCCATATATTTAGGTAGCTAAAAAATTAATTAATTAAATAAAACAAAGAGAATGTTCAAGAGTCTTTTTCCAAACTCTACCTATGACATGACAGTTAATCGTTTATAGATGCAATCAATCCTAGGCAAGTCTAAAGTTCCTAACTCCAGTTATGATTATTGATGTATGTCTGATAAAGGTGAAGTACCGAGTAATTGCCTGACTGCTAACCAGAGAAAGTACTTGCTACTGCTGGTAATTGTATGCTCTAGGAATGCCTCCTAACATGGATCAAACTTGTTCTAAAAGGTTGTCAGAGTGAGGATTTGGTGCTTGTAATTTGTTATATTCCTTTGAGGCTTATTTGTTTGGTATTTTAAATCTCACTGGTACCATGATAATATGGTGGTGGCATGTGATCAATGGCAGTGATATGTTGGTCAATATGCCTAAGGCAATCTCATAAATTTGACACAAATTGATAAAAAGTGCACGTAACTTCCTTATCATGTATTTTAAAAAATTTCCAAAGTATTGAAGATTATCACTGTGTCATTGCTTCATGAACAGATCATTCCCCATAAAGGAATTTACCATGTTCCTATAGCTAGTAGGAAATACTGGATTATAGATATAAATTTATACCTAATGTTCAAGACTATTTTTATATAACCAAAGTGCATTATTTGGCCCTGATTATTCCCCTTTTCTATCATTGGCCAACAGGAGACTTCTTGTTCAACCTTTCATTTTTGAAGAGAACTAATGACATCAGGGGATGATGTCTTGACTTGGACACGAATTGAATTTAAATGAGGCAGAGTTGTACAACATCATTAACCTCAGTCTCTCTCTCTGAGTCATCAAAGTCCAATAGCAAGACAAAAGACAATATGACTGATGATAGTGTGGGATGTATTGTCAATGGCGCTGTCAATGTCTCACCAATTCTCAGTGTTCCACAGTCTCTGCTTTTCATCGGCCCATTGTTTTCATTTGCCCATTCTACCAGGGGAAGTCTTCATATACCTGAGGTAGAAATCCCCCTAAATTACTGAGTTAAAGGTATAGGGTGTTTGGGGAGGACTAGTACCTCTTCTGTGAGAGTTTGTTGAGCCCTTTTCAGGGCTGCTCATCAACCTTTGGTGTCCACCTGTCATCCAATTTTCTCCTGTGTCTCCAAGAAGCTGTATCATGTGTTACAGTCACATGTAAGAC
Source organism: Pseudochirops cupreus (assembly GCA_028627135.1). Taxonomy (NCBI): domain Eukaryota; kingdom Metazoa; phylum Chordata; class Mammalia; order Diprotodontia; family Pseudocheiridae; genus Pseudochirops; species Pseudochirops cupreus. The sequence goes on from CM053582.1 coordinate 172,836,142, forward strand.
TAGAGCCTAACTAAACATAGTCTGCTAAAAGTCTGCAATGCAACAAAGATTGTATTTGGCACAAGAATTTTCATGAATAATTTTGTGAGACTAGATTGGCTTGCAGATTAGCTGACATAGAAGACCTGGCCAAAGCCTGGTTTCTTAGAGTCTACTGCCTTCATAAGCCCATGTTGGGTGTTACACAATTTGTAGACCCTAGGGACTGAGTGACAGGGGCACCATACTGAGAGGAATTTTTAGTAGAGCTGGAGTAGAGGGGAGAATATTTGTGAGCACATCAGAGACTGGGATCAAGGATCAAAACAATCAGTCAAAAAGCATTTGTTCAGTGAAAGCATCTGTTAAGTGCCTCCATGTGCCAGGCACTGTGCTAAGCACTGTGGATACAAAGAAAGGCAAAAATAGGCCCTGCTCTAAAGGATCTGACAATACAATGGAGGCGGCAATATGCAAACAAATGTGTACAAACGAATTATATGCAGGGAAAATTGGAGACAATCAAGAGAAAGAAGACATTAGTATTAAGAGAGAATTAGAAAGACTTACTGTAAAAAGTGAGATTATAGGGACGGCTAAGTGCCGCAGTGAATACAGCACCAGCCCTGGAGTCAGGAGGACCTGAGTTCAAATCTAGCCTCAGACACTTAACACTTACTAGACATGTGACCTTGGGCAAGTCACTTAACCCCAGTTGCCCTGCCTTCCCCCCTTTAAAAAGCAAAAAAACCCAAAGCAAGAAAAAAACAAACAAACAAACAAAAAACAAGCAAAAAAAGTGACATTATAGCTGACCCTTGAAGGAAGCCAGGAGATAGAGATAAGTAGAGAGAAAATGCCAGGAATGGAGGACAGCCAGTGAAAATGTGCTCTGTACCAGGGATCCTTGTGAGGCCCATCAATGGGTGGGGAAGTTTTTATATCCCATTAACCTTATATGTGGTCAGACCTAAGTTGTGAGAAAATCATTTTAATAGCTGAGTGGAGGGTGGACTGGAATCAGGAGAGACTTGAGGCCAGAAGACCAGTAGGATACTGCAATAGTGCAAGGATGAGTTAATGAGGGTCCACACTAGGGTTCTGGCAGTATCAGAGCTGAGAAGGGGACATATACAAGAGCTGTCACTAAGGTAGAAACAAGAAGACTTGGGAACAGATTGGAGATGAGAGGTGAGGGGAAGGAGTGGAGGATGATACCTAGATTGTGAATCTTGGTGACTGGGAGGATGGTGATGTTCTCAAAACACTAATAGGAAAGTTAGGAGAAAAGAAAGCATTAGGGAGAAAGATGAGTTCACTCTTGAACATGCTGAATTTAAGATGTTTGAGTTGCATAATTTGGCAGTTGGACATGAAAGACTAACGGTCAGAAGAGAGGCTAGGACTCAATAAATAAATCTGATAATCATCTATATAGAGATGATAATTGAATCAGCGGAAGCTGCTGCTGTCACCAAGCAAAATAGTGTAGAGGTTGAAGATGAGAAGGTTTAGCACAGAGCCTTAGAGGACACTCATCATTAGTGGGCTTGACCTCAAGGAAGGTCCAGCAAAGGAGACTGATTAGGACGTTGTCAGACAGGTAGGAGGAAAATCAGGAGAGAGCAGTGTCACAAAAATCCAGAGATAAGAGAGTATCAAGTAAAGAGTGATCAATAGTATCAAAAGCTGAAGAGAGGTCAAGAAGGATGAGGACTGAAAAAAGATCAATTAAGAGATCATTTGTAACTTTTCAGAGAGATATGTCAATTGAGTGATGAGATTGGAAGCCGGACTGAACAATATTAAGAAGAGAGAGAAGAAAGGATATGGAATCATCAATTGTAGATAGCCTTCTCAAGGAGTTTAGCCACAAAAAAGAGGATGGGAGATATGTATATATCAAGATAGATAGATTTACAGATCTATCTATCTATATAATGAGAGTTAGCAGATATATACAGATCAAGTGAGAGGGGTTTTTTTTTGAGGATAAGAGAGACATGGACATGTTTGTGGGCTATAGAGAAGTAGCCAGTAGAAAGGAAAGATTAGTGAAAGAATAGGGATGATAGAGTGGGCAATCTACTGGAGAAAATAGGATGGAATGGGATTGTTTGTCCAGGTTTGCCATGGCAAGGAGAAGAGCCACTTCTTCATGTGAGACAAGGTGGAGGAGATAATTTCAGAAGGCATTTGAGTGATGTGAGATGAAGAGCAGGGGAGAAGAGGGAACTCTTCACTAATAACCTCAATTTTTTCAGTGAGATATGAGGCAAACATCATCTGAGAAAGTAGGTGTGAGCGTGTCCTATGTGAAGTTTTAGAAGGAATGAAATGACTTAGAAAAATTGTTGAGATGAATGGGATGGTGAATTTTTTAGGGAAATAGAAAGGATTGCCTTGCTGTGGTGAGGGCCCAGTTGAGATTTTGTTATATATGTATTGGACCCGGATAGCACAGTTTCATGATTTTCTCTACCTTCATTCAGCAGGATGTGAATAGAAGTGAAGGCAGGATGGTGGGAGTCTTTGAATAATGGGACTTGTCAGGACAAAATCCACAATGTATAAGGGGTCAAGGAATTAAAGAGGAGAAGACAACATAAAGTCATTTTACTAATTTTCCAAGAGTTCAAAATTGAGAAAGGATGAGAGAGTAGCTAGTTCAGGGGTAATAGTCTAGGAAAGAACTGGAGGGTTAAGGTATTAGAGGCTATATTGAAGAAAAAGAACAGGTTTTGGGGTTACAAGGCAGAGTGAGAGGTGGAATGACAACAGATTTTGATCAGATAAGGGAATTTCAGAGTTCACGAACATGGGAATGGAACACTTTTGGGTGATTACAAGATCAAGAGTATGATCATCTCTGTGTTTATCTTCCAAGATTGGTAATGGAGCAGGTCATGGGAACAGTAAGGTGAGGAACTGGGAAGTAAGGGTCTTTGAGGGAATATCAATATGTACACTGAAGTCCCTGAGCAGGAGTAGAGGAAGAAAGACTGTGAGCCAGATCCTGAATTCACTAAGGAAGAAAGGAGAATGTCCTGGAAGTTGGTAGATAGCAGCCACCAGAATCTTGATTATGTGATAAATAGGGATTGAATGAACCTTGATGAAGGAAAGATTACTGAGTCGTCGTGGTAGAGGAAATCTGGAAGTTACAATGGGGAAAAAAGAAAATTCTGATTTTTCTATCATGCCCACGGTGCTAGGGGTGGAGAGGTAAAATTGCAGACAGAGTTGGAAAGGGAGTCCAGAGAAATGAATGGTGTTATCAGGAGATAATCTGGTCTCAGTGAATGCAAAAAGGTAGAAGGAACAGGAAAGGAAAAGGTTTAAGATAGAGAAATAGCCACAATATCCTGGAACTGACAGCATTCACCAACCTGCAGAGAAATTACCTAACACCGTAAGCCTAGAGATGATTAAGGCCTTGCAGAGTATTACCTTCTGCTTATTAAGGAGTTAGTTGGACCACTAGGTGATTGGGAAGGGAAGAGATACAGATCAACTTTTGGAGTCCAATTATGGCTCTTCTGTACTGTTTTGGGGATGAGAAGGAAATTGCATGCCCTTAAGAGTTGGGGAAGTCAGATAAAACTATTCTAGCCCAAGGAATACCACCTTTTAGATAGACATTGAGGAAGAGATTAAATTCAGTTTCTGCTTGTTTCCCAATTAATAAATAGGATGAGTCCTCAAGAGAATGGAAGTCACTTATAAAGTCTGACTTAATAGAATGCAGAGATAGTAACAGCCTGCTGGGCCACTCGTAAGCTTAGTATTATGATTACAGTATAGTGGTTCTGAGGATAAGGAAGGCATGAGCAAAAAGGAGGTCACTGTAGGATTCCAAGGGCTACCTGATAAGGGACCAGGCTTATTATGATGCCACAAGAGTTATGGGGGAAGAGGTTATGTATATTGCTAATTGATGACTAATGACAGAATATCTGTAATGTGTGGAAAATGTAACTTCATTCTTTGTGCTGTTTTATGTATTGTTTTATGAATCAATCAATGAACAAGCATTAATTAAGGACTTACCATTTGCCACTTACTGTGATGGGTACTGGGGATATAAAGACAAAAGTGAAATTGTACCTGCCCTCAAGGAGTTTATATTCAAGTGAGGGAGATAACATGCATGTACTTGGGAACATACAAAATACATTAAACAAATATAAGATAATCTTGGCAGCTGGGGTAAGATGTTAATACCTAACAGGACCAGGAAAAACCTCATGCAAAAAAGATGCAAGGACAGTTTAGATGAATCATCAAGTAAAGTTGGAAAGGTAGAATGGGGAGATCATGAAGATCTTCAAAAACCAAAATTAGTAATTTATCCTGGAGATAATAGGCAGGCAAAGGCTCTTGTTGAGTGGAGAAGTAAAATGGTCTGACATGTACTTTAGGAAAATAACTTTGTTAGCTGTATGGAGAATAGATTGCAGTAGGGAAAATCTCGGGGCATAGATGCCAATCAATTAGGAATTTCTAGCAATGGTCCAGGAGAGGAGTAATGAGAACCTGAACTAGAGTGTTGGTTTTGTGAGTGGGCTGAAGGGGGTATGTGAGAGATGTTGCAAAGATAGAAATGTTAAGATTTAGAAATGGATTGTTTGGGGTGAGGAAGAATGATGGATATTGTTACATGCTCAATGGAGCTTAGCCCTGACATGGTATCTTAAGGGATGTCAGGAGTATATATTTCTCATGACCCAACATTAGACAGGAGAAATAATTAATGATTTCTGCTTCTCAGTGTAAAGGACTAGTAAAGAGGTAGGACTAGATCAGCTCTGCCTCACCTTATTGCTAACTTTCATTGCTCATAAGTAGAAAAGCTGGCATCTGAATCCAGGTCCCCAGCTTCAGACCCACTATACTTTTCATTGCACCATTCTTCTGCTCTGTTGGAATGAAAAAAAAAAAGGCTTGAAAATGTTATTATTCTTTATATGTCTGAAATCCTATTTCCTGAGCTACTTGTATTATTCTTAAAACTGTACCTATTGATTATTTAACCCTCTCAAGGAGATGTATAACAAGTTAGTCTGGGGGGGGGGGGAGCAGGTCTCTATCATGTGCTGTCTATGGCCTTTTGATGTAAGCTTGAATTATTCAGAGTAGGAAGACTGGTTTAGTTTTCCCCTAGTGTATGCTTTGGAGCATGTGTTAACCTTGATAAATTTCAATTTGATCATTTCTTCAGTTAGACACAGAAACATTTCTAGGCGTACCTCATTTTGTTGTGCTTTGCTTTATTGTGCTTTGCAGATATTGCATTTTTTACAAATTGAAGGTTCGTGACAATCCTGTGTTGGGCAAGTCTCTGGGCACCATTTTCTCAATACCATGTGCTCATATCATGTCCATGTCACATTTTGATAGTTGCAATATTTTTAACTTTTTCATTATTATTATATCTGTTTTGGTGATCTGTGATCAATGATCTTTGATGTTACTATTATAATTATCTTGGGGAGCCATGAACAGAGCCCATATAAGATAATGAGCTTAATTGATAAATATTGTGATTGTGCTGACTACTCCACCAGCGGGCTGTTTATCTGTCTCTCTTCCTCTCCTTAGGTTTCCCTATTCCTTGAGACATAATAGTATTGAAATTAGGCCAGTCAATAATTCTACAATGGCTTCTAAGTTTTCAAGTAAGAGTCAACAATGCAAAAAACTTCATTGTTGTCTTATTATAAGAAATTGCCACAATGATCCCAACCTTCAGCAATCACCACACTGATCAATCAGCAGCCATCAACATTAAAGCAAGACCCTCCACCACCACCACCACCAAAAAAAATCACAATTTGCTGAGGGCTCAGATGATGGTTAGCATTTTTTTTTTAGCGATAAAGTATTTTTAAATTAAGATATGTACATGATTTTTTTTTAAAGACATAGTACTATTACCCACTTAATACAGCTTTTTATATGCACTGGGAAACCAAAAAAATTTTGTGACTTGTTTAATTATGATATCCAGTCAGTTATGGTGATCTGGATCTAAACCCACAACATCTCTAATATCTACCTGTATTGATTTCAAAATTAAGTGATGAAAATAGTCATGTTTATTTTTAATTGCTTATTTTATGCTACTGTTATCATAACTCCTAACATGAGCACTTCTATATATAGTAGAACATAAAAGATTATTGTACATGAAACTGTGAATATGTATTATATGTACTTTTGTAACCTTGGCTCAAATTTATGAGGCAGATTTATAAAATGGGGCCATCATTCATTGGGATTCTGCACTTAGAAGGGTAGCTATGAAATGGCTCCTACTGATGCCCACTGTTAGAAAACATAACTTTATGATGTGGACTAGGGGTTGAACTTTCAGCCTCACTCTAGGAAAAATCCTTCTCATTTGTATGACTCCAATTGGGCTCTCATGCTGCAAACCAGGGGCCATTCAGCAAAATAAGAGTAAGGTTATCTGTAAGTGTTTATTAAAAAGTGATATTAAATCCAGCAAATATATTCTTTAATTGACTAAATTTAAGAAAAATCCAAACAGAAGTTAGTCTGGGACAGGGAAGGGCCTTTCTAGTCTTCTTTGTTCCTCTCCTCTGGCTTGTTTCTCTCAGCACTCCTACTGGAGGGAGCACCCAGGATAAACAAATCTTCCAGGATACACATTTAGACAGAACTCATCTCTCACGGTCTTAAACAAGGAAACTATAGATGTGGCAGACACTGACTTTTGCCTTAACAAGACTGCCACTTCTCCCTCTTTCTCTCTTCATTCTCCTCAAGAGTCCCCTACCCTCCAAACTCTTACTGTTGTTATTAGTGGAAAACCTCTTCTTCCCTCTCCTATGGATGATCTAGGTTAGTTTCTTCTCTTTCAAAACTCAGGAAAATATACAAATCCCAGGAAAGAGTTTTGTGGCCAGGAATTGTTATAATTTTAAAGTATGAAATAATTCCAAATATGAAAGAATTTAAATTATAAAATAAACATAAAATAATTAAGTACAAGTGATTTTAAGTATAAAATAAAAATAAAATAAGTATAAAACAATAATTTAAGTATAAAATAAGATATAAAATAATTTAAGTATAAAATAAGGACAAAATAATTTTAAGCATAAAATAATTAAGTATAAAATAATTTTAAGTAAAAAAAATGTAACAATTAGTGTAAAATGTAACTTTCAAAGCTGTCCTATTTGTCTCTGACTCCTTCTGGCCTTCATTCCATTCACTTCTGTACATTTAAAAATATTTCAATAACCCTCATTTTTGAAGAGGAGGGGCAATCCCATCCCTGCTCTCCTCCCTTACTCCTACTAAAAATAAAGAAAAGAAAAACTGTATCAAATATGCAGAGCCAAGTTAAACAAGGTCCCACATTGACTGTGTCCAGAAATGAAATGCATTTTGTATCCTGAGTCCATCACCTTACTCTTGGAGGTGGCTAACCTGTTTCATCATTTTCTTGAGTAATGGTTAGTCGTTGCATCATGGTTTATTTTAAAGATGCATTTATTTTGTGGGGTTTAGAATGAACAGAGGATTCAAGTCCCAGCAGTAACACTTTACTGTGTGTATTAGCAATGCAGTATTCACAATGCCTACAGTAACTATAAATATGCTGATATAGTTATTAATCACAAAATGGAACAGGCTCTCTACATAAGAAATATAGATAGTGCATTCATTTAAATACCAGAAAACTGAGTCCCAAAACCAG
>CM053582.1:172844352-172860188 GCA_028627135.1 Pseudochirops cupreus
CAGTTTCCTTAAATGTAAAATGATAGCATTGGAATAATGGTTTCTAAGGTCCTTTGAGCTCAAAATATATGATTCTATGATGCTGTGACATTATGGTAAAAGAGGCAAGTGAGCTTATAATGGCTTGATTGCTTGATGTCAAATATTAGGGCTATCTTTGTGAAAATTTGATATTTCCTCTACCTTCTACTTTTCTTTCTCTCTTTCTTTTTCTTGTGGCATCCTTCTTCTCCCTTCCTCTCTAGGCAAACTGTTTCTTCATATTCTTACCTTGTCTTCTGTCAGATTCTACTCTCAGAAGGTTAAGCCTGATAAACTCAATCACACTGAAAGCCCCCTGAGTGGTAAGGCTGAATATTTCATCTCTTCCAGGGGTATTTTCATTTTAATAGGTCAATATCTTTACCCAAAGGAAGAGGTGACATGTTGTGAAATTTCAGGCATCAGCCAGTACAGGGGAGAATGTGTTAGTGGGTAGGAGGCCCTGCCTGGGTCTGACATCTTATATATTAGAGCTATTTGTCTATGTCATATCTGTATACTAGACTGTAAATTCCAAGAAGGCATTGAGAGCGTAAGCACCTTGCACAGTCACATAGTTGCTGTGTCAAAGGCAGTATTTGAACCTAGGTTTTCCTAACTTTGAGGCTGATCTTACCTATTATGTTATACTACCCTGATTTTCAAATATTAAAAATATGCATATAAATGTGTTATGATTGTAAAAGACCCAGGTTTGGTAAAGAAAAAATCCTTATAAATATTAATATAATTCTATTTGAAAAGCATTTTGAGATCCTCAAATGCCCTCAGTTTTTTGTTAACATTTCAGGCTCACTTTGTTTTATGTAGGCCCTCATTAGTAGTAGTATTATGTACCTTTGTAGCTCCATTAGGAAGAAGATATTTCTTTTATCACTAAATCCCTAGGCAAACAGAGTATTGTATTGGGAGTTCTCATCTATCATCTTAGCCCTATGTCTTCTAACTGTGACTTTGGACAGTGTAAGAGATAGGGCCCCATATACCTCCCTTTCTTTGTGGCTATAATGTAGATAGAAATATTGTTTAATAGTTACTACAGAAGTATAATTATAAGCAGCCCTACACTGCTGTGACATTATGGTATAGCTATGACCTTAGGTTCTTGAGGACTAAATCAACAGACTACAGGCTGTGGACAATCCTAATCAAGTTGGAGAAGCTTCAAGTGTAGACCTAGAGATGATGACGTTGCATGGCTGTAGTGTAAGGATCACTTATGGGAAATTTGGGGAATCTCATTACCAGATTAATCACAAAGTAATAGCAGGTCATAAAGACTGTTCCACCTGGCTGAACCTTTCTCCTACCTAGTCAAACTTTTCTGGACTTTCATCATGCTCCTGCTTGAGTACTCTTCTTTCCCACCCACCTCCTCTGCTTTTCAGCCTATGTGTCATTTTCTCCCATTAGATTGTAAACACCTTGAGGGCAGGCCCGAGTTTTATCTTTCTTTGTATCCCCAGAGCTTAGCACAATGGTTGGCACATATAAGCTTTTTAATAAATGTTTATTGACTGACAAAGCATAGAGGTATTGTATCCCATGTTGTTGGAGGGATTACCCACACTGATGGAAACATGGGTCTTTGAAATACTGTATGTTCAATTATATCCATTTGCAGCACGTCCATTGTTAACAGCAATGTTACTTTTCTCCTGTCCTGTCAGCTTAAAAATTGGAATCACTCTACAAGAGTCCTCCTTGCATGATCCATGGAAAGTCACTTAGCTTCTCTGAGTCTTAGTTTCTTCACATGTAAAATAGAAATTATAATTTTGCAACATTTACCTTATAGGATTACTGTGATTTAAAGTTTTTGTAAACCTAGGAAAATTATGGAATTATGATTTATGGTTACACCCTCCTTTCCTTGAAGTCATCACTAAATCCTGCTGATTTTCCTTCAGTAATATTTTCTGGATTTTTCCTCTTTCCTTTTTCTCTCCTAGACATAGTCCTAGAATAGGCCCTAACCAATTTAAATTTGGGTTACTGCCACAATAGCAAGCTTACTGGGACTCTCAGGAGTATTGTTCTATTCACTGATGCCTGGTCCCCAAATGGAAATAGCCTTCTATTTCTTCTCCCCTACTAAATTATTCACAAAGTGATAAAGGAAACGCTAAATAGAAATGTTTGTTTACTGTTGTGCCACCATTTCCAGGATAGCCATAGTCAGTCTTTACCTTCATATTCTACGTAGGACCATTTTTTTTGTTGACTCAGGAGAAATAGGCAAAAAAAAGAGTATTCAATCAGTATTTTCCAGTGTTCCTTAATCCTCCATCACTACCCAGCTATTAACCAGTATTCAACTAGGAAGCTATGGTACAGCAACCAATCCAAACCATGACTATCGGAGGCCACTTGGGTACCAGCCCCAAGTGTGAGCGGAGATGTGATAAAGAGAAAAGAGAAAAGAGAAACCAGGGAGTAGCTCAAGGAAGAACCATGAACTCCATTTAATGATGATTTGAACAAGGTTTTTAAAGATCCAAAGGACAAAGATTCAAGTATTCTCATCAATAGACTTAGTTTATCACATCCTGGGATATTATCATAGTTTTATCATTACAATGGTCTGCTACATCCAGGAAGTAACTCAGATACAATCAAAACTTCTGATTTCTAGGCTCCAAGAATCTGGGGCAGCCCATCAGGTCCTTGGGAAGTCAATCAACATTAACAAAGAGAATGCAAATCAGAGCAGACCTCCAAACATCTAGGTCTTTGTAAATCGTTGTCTTGAATCTGCTATACCTTGGGACCGAAACAGGAAAGGCTTGTCTTTTTTAAGTAGCTGAAGTTTTGAGAACTCTAGGCACCAAAAGTCTTTGGAAATCCAACAGGTCCTTGGAAGTCAGTTAACATTTTAAAGGCATAGAAAAAAGATGATGCGAATGAGAGTAGATTTCAAAGCATCTAGGTTTGTTTAACACAAACCTATGCCAAAACCACATTTCCAAGGCATCTGCATGTGAGCTGGACCCCAAGATCAAATGTTTTGGCTTGCTTCACATGACTGACTAGTCGGGTGCAGATTGATAGGTGAAGAGAAGGGAAGAGTGATTTCCCAGTATAACAAATCCTAATAAGAATACCCATTTTTATATGACTTTTAGATTTATTGGATTCCATTAGCACCAAGTTACTGTTTAGCTCAGATTGTTCCAGAACTCTAAATGGTGTTCTGTCTTCCATTGTCTTTGTCATACCACATGCCTTTCCTATATAGCTTCAGCATCATTGATTCAATGAAGCCTTTCTAGATCAGACCCATGCTACTTTGCAGGTATTTCAGTCACTGTAGCATCTGCCAGAATTTAGATATAAACAGAATCAGTTGTGTGTTTCTGTTTCTATGACACATATTCTTGTGTTTTTTAGTTGGTGCCTATCCCAACTCCTCAGACAACCCATTCCCTGTCAAAATTTGCTTTAACATAAACTACCTGAAATTATACTCCCCAAAGATACTCAATCATAGTTGGAAAAAAATCTCTTAAAAGGAGAGGTGGTAATTAATGGAAGAAATGGTATTCCCTAAGGGCAGGGACTCTGTGCATTCTTATTAGGACTAGGACTGCTGGGCAGTAAGCAAGAGGCTGGTTGATGCATTTAAAGTAGATGCATCTGTAGGCACAATGTTTTATACATAGCAAGTGTTCAACAAGTGGATTTTTTTGAATGATAAAATGAGTAAGTGAGTGAATGAATGGAAGTATGAATGAATGAATGAATGAATGCATGAATGAATGAATGGAAAGTCTCCTTCAGAACTATCAGTATCCATCCCCCAGTGCTGCTGAAACTTGATCATCATGCCATGGGTTATATCTTTCTTTGCTTTTGATGAGCCAGATGGTATGCATACATCAGAGAGAATTGAGCTTGACATCCATTTGAGTCACACTGAATATATGCTTGGTTAAATATTTTTCCATTTTCTGAAAATCTTTCTCACTGAGTATTTGCTCTAGAGAGCACAGCTTTCATTTCCCCCTCTAAAGCACAAGTCAAACAGTGAGGAATGCTGAAATGAAAGGAATGAATAATGAGGCATGAAGGGGCCTGGATAGCCACTTGGAATAAGACTTTAAAAAATCCAAGCCCTATCCTGAACTGTGAGCTTCTCTTCATTATAATAGGAACCAAGGTCAAGAGTCAAGCCTTTGCAAGAGGATGTTGCTACTTAGGAAAGGCATTCTTTGACCCCATTCTTCTGTAGTTGCATATACTTCGTTAAATTGCATTCAAATGAAGCAGGAAGTCCTTGGTGTTGGTGATGAAGATCATAGTCATAAAAAGAGCTTATATTTATAGAGCACTTGAGAGCAAGTCCTTCGTATTTTATCTCATGATCCTCATGGTCACCTTGTTGGATAGATTGTGCAAAAATCACCTATATTTTATAGATGAGAAAACGGAGTCTGGGAGAGGGAAAATGGTTAATTATTAAGTCACAGAGCCAGAATTTGAACCCACATCTCAGTGCTTAGTCTAGCGCAATTCCCAGGACATCACACAACTAGACCTAAATATTAAAATGAATTCCCTAGAAAGGAAGACTTTTTTTCCTTTTATTATTATGGGTAGAGAGATTATCTGTACAATATTTTGTAATATTTTTAGATTTCTGACTTTATTATTTCCTTGACATAAATTTTCGCTAGTCAGATATATAAGTCAGTGCATGATTAAACATTTATTAAGTGCCTACTATCAGGAACTGTGCTAAGCTCTGGGAATACAAGGAAACATAAATACCTGCTTTTTCAGATGCACTGATTTCTAGCCAAAAAAAATCAATACAATAGTAGAATGCAGTCTATGAATATGTGTGCCATCAATTAAAATCGTAAATATAATTTCCCCATCAAGAACAATTTGAATGGGTAAAAATGTTTAGCTAATAGGGGGTTTGTTTCTGAGTCATATATTTAGGAACACAGGTAAAAGCTTAGATTTTATCCCAATTTTGCTTGGTTGTTGTTCAATCATATCTGACTCTTTGTGACCCCATTTGGGGTTTTCTTAGAAAAGATACTAGAATGGAGCACCATTTTCTTCTCTAGCCCATTTTACAGATAGGGAAACTGAGGCAAGCAGAGTGAAGTAACTTGGCCAGGGTCACACAGCTATAGGTGTCTGGGGTCAGATTTGAACTCAGAAAGGTGAGTCTTCCTAATTCTAAGTCCAGCATTTTATCCACTATGCCACCTGGCTGCCTTTTATGACAACAGGATATCCCAAGTATGGGAACTACTTCAATTCAGGCAGATTGAAACTCATCTATGACATTGTGGGTACATCCTAAGGAGCTGCCAGTGATACCCAGAGGTTAAACAACTTGCTCTGGGTCTGAGCTATTATACTAGCCTCATAATTGGTTTTCTCACTCAGGTTTTTCTCCTTTCCAAACCTTTATTAGGTCAACAAAATAATCTTAAAGCACAGGTCTGACTACATGTCTCTTTCACTCAAAAATCTTTAGTAATTCTCTGTTGTTTTAAAGATAAATATGGAGAGAGTTATGGGTTTGAAATAGTCAGCACTGTGTTTGAATCAATTTCACTCTATTTAATAAACATTTAAGTGTCTATTAGGGCATGCTATGCTGGTCAGTGAAGATAGAAAACCCAAAAGAAGGCAGACCCTGCTCTTGGAGAGTATATGTCCTTCCAGATGGATATAACACTAACATAGAAAAATCAATCAAAGAAAATTTAGAGGGAAGAATAGAACGGAAAACTGGGAAGGGAAATCCATAAAAATTTCAAGTATGAGGTGGCAACTGAACTGAGCTGATGATTCTAAGATATAGAAGTGAGGACAGATTGAATCCTGGGCATAGGGTACTGTGCAAAGGGACCATGATGGGAGATGTATGCTAATTTGGTGACAACTAGTAGTAGGCCAATTTGGGTGGATTGTAGACTATATGAAGGAGAATAATATGAAGTAAGTCTGGAAATGTAGGTGGGAGCTAAATGTCAGTCTTAAATACCAGACTGAAGAGTTTACATTTAATTTTAGTAGCTACAGGGAGCTACTGAATATTTTTGAGCAGATAAATGACACGAAGATTTTTGGCAGTTGTGTGGAGGATGAATTGGGGAGAGGACAGTCTAGAAGTGAGGAAAACAATGCGAAGACTATTGAAATAGTCCAGGAGAGAGGTAATAGGGATCTTAATTAGAACAATGATCATGTAGATGAAAAGAAGAGGATAGATGTAAGAGATGTCATGAAGCATAAGGCCAGCAAACTATGTTACTTAGCAACTGATTAAAGATATGGGTTAGGAAAAATAAAGAGTCAAGGATGACTATTATTGCAAACATCAATCTGGGTAACTAGAAGAATGATAATGGTGGTGCTTGAAACCCAAAGATCTTAGTATTGTGGGTAAGAACTCAATATTTCTCAAAAATGCTGGGAAAACTGGACAGCAGTTTGGAGGAAACTAGGCCTAGAGAATATATCACATTGTATAGCAAGGTAAGGCCAAAATGGATGAATGATTTAGACAAAAAGGGTGATATCACTGGTAAATGAGGGGAGCATGGAAAAATATATCTGTCAGATCTGTGGTTAAGGGAAGAGTTTATGACCAAACCAGAGATAAGGAACATCACAGGATATTGTTTATATGTCATTAAAAAAGCTTTTGAATAAATTAATTAATGTAGTCAAAATTAGAAGGAAAACAGAAAGCTGGGAAAATTTTTTGATATAATAATTATAATATATAATAATATATAAATAATTTCTCTGATAATATCACTGCTAGGTCTATATTCCAAAGAGAACAAAAAAAGGGGGGGAAAGGACCTATTTCTACAAAAAATATTTATAGCAGTTCTTTTTTGTGGTGGCAAAGAATTAAAAATCAAGGGGATATCCTTGGGGTATGGTATTGGGGAATGGCTGAAGAAGTTGTAGTATATGATTGTAATTGAAGGCTATTGTGCTATGAGACATGATGAGCAGGATGGATTCAGAAAAGCCTGAGAAGATTTATATGAACTCAGGCAAAGTGGAGTGAGCAGAACCAGGAGAATATTGTAAATAGTAATAACAATATTGTAAGGAATAATAACCATTAAAGCTTAGCTATTCTGATCAAGACAAAGACCCAAAATAACTCCAATGGACTCATGATGGAAAAATGAGATCTACCCCCAGAGAGAGAACTGATTAACTCTGAATGTAGATTAAAGCGTAGTTTTTTTTACTCTGTTTTTATTTCTTTATTTTGTTTGTGTTTTCTTTTGCAACATAGCTAATAAGGAAATGTTTTTGCATCACTTTACATGCATAATTAATATTAAATTATTTACCTTCTCAAGTTGGGGTGAGGAGTGGGAAGAAGGGAGAAAATTTGGAACTCATAATTTAGAAAAATGATTGCTAAAACACTTTTACATGTAAACTGGAAATATTTAATCACACAAATAAAAGTAATTATAAAAATAACAAAAAATTTAAAAAAATTACCAATACATGATGGAGGTATATGTAGAAGGGCAACAAGGCAAGATCGTCATGAATCAACATGATATGTCAATCAAAACATCTAAGGTACTTTTAGGTTGCACTGAGAGAAGACTAATGTCCAGAACGAGGGAGGTGACAGTCTCACTGCATGCTGCCCTGCTCAAACCACTTCTATAATATAATGTTCAGATCTGTGTGCTATATTTTAGCACACAGTTTTACAGTACTGCTTTTTTCCAAACTGAAGTACACCTTGTATATGGAGTGAACTGGATACCATGCCATAACCAGATTGATTGAAGGAGGTCAGGATATTTAGCTGGGGTGGGAGATGACAGGAGGAAAAGAGGAATTTGCCTCAAGTTTTTGAAGTACTATTATGTTGATATATTGAGCTTGGTCCTTGGAAGGCAGAATTAAGAGCAGTGGGTGACTGTTCCAGAGAGGCAGTTTTAAGATCAACCTAACAAACAATGTTTTATCAAAGTAGGTTGAACTGCTTCTGAGATAGTGGGATCCCTCTCACTAGAACTCTTCAAGCAGAGATCTTTGGGAATATTGTAATGGGGATTCTGTTCAGTTGTGGGTTAAATTATATGGGCTCTGGGATTCTGTGATTTATGAACCACTGGGTATATCAGTACAAAAAGCAGCACAATCCTTGCCTTCCAGTGCTGACAATCTACTTGGGGGCAGTGTTATGACATGTGTGAATTGGGTAGAATGTGACAAAGACAAAGCAAAGCTCCTCACAAAGTGCTGAAAGGAAAGTGGAAGAGGAAGAGATGTCTTTGAGCTGGGAGAATATTGGAAGACTTCACAGAGAAGGAGGCAGCTGAATTGTACTTTGAAGCAAAAAAGGAATTTCAGCAATAGAGATTAGAAGGATCTGTATTCAAGGCATGTATGAATCTACAAATATAGGAGGGGGCAGGATGAGATCAGGGACTGCTAATAGCCTAGTTTGACTGGAACATAGAGTTCATGAAGGGAGATAATGTAAAATAAAGCTGGAAAGGTCAGTTGGAACCAGATTGTGGGAAGTTTTAAATGCCAAGCTAAGGATCTTGTAACAAGTAGCAATATGGCTTAGTGGAAAGAAGGCTGCACTTGTTTTCAGGAGTGGGTTTGAATTTTGGCTTTCCAACTTACTATGTGTGTTACCTTTGATGTCACCTGACTTTTCCAGGTTCAGTTGCCTCATTAGTAAAATCAATGAGTTGTATTAAATGATCCACTTTTAAATACTATTTTAGGCACTAACTAAATTTTGAAGTAGGAAACTGACCCTGGGATCAGTCATACCTGTTCATTAGGAGGATATAGTACTAGGTAGTTCAAAGGAGATTTGGAAATCTATTAAACTCTTAAGGTCAATATTATTTGGCCATTTGGTTGTTTTAGAAAACAAAATTCAGGGGCTTCATCATAATTCATTGCAGTGCTGCTGTTTTCTTGGCTCTCTGCTTTTCACTGCTGCAGGCAAGAAGTGAGATCAATGTGGTTTAGGTGTTAGTTTCATTGTTGATGTTCTGTGGTCTGTCACCTTTATAGGACAAGGCATGCATACAGTAGACAAGGAGCCAGGGGAGATCTGGCATATGCCAGATGGGGATGTGTGATACAGTCTTAATGGACAATGGGAATGACTAGAGAAGTGACATGCTGAGCAACAAAGCATCTACCTATTGCTGAGTTGAATTAATTACACTCAATCAGCTACGTGGCAGCTAAATATAGCTATTGATTTGACTACATTTCCATTTTGGAAGGCTTGATCTTTGCCCAACAAAAGCCTCATCTTTTCATTGGTGTGGTTCTTGGAAAGTAATGCAAGTGCTATTTCTCTGAAGGAGATACGGGTGAATTCTCAGCAAGATATTGGCATTTTTAATACATTTTTATTCCAAGAAATTTTAGCTGGTAGTGACTGAACCTTTGCTGCCTCCCCTAACATGTTTGATTGAGGTTTATAATATGGCTTTATTTTGTGAGCATTCTTATTTTTTTTTTATTCTTCAGCAAAATGGATTTTAAAACATTGCTTATTATTCACCAGGGTATGTTTCATGTAACTCCTTTTATTTTTTAGTTAAAACTAATCTCTGCTAATAACTCAGGTATTTTCTAGTGGCTTCTTAGTACTCAACTTAAATTGAAATAGATTATTTTCTTTCCCCATCTAGAATTTCTAAATGGGATGTTCATGGTTTCCCCCACTGGTTATACAGGTATTCTTTCAGTTGCTCCCCTTCCTCCTAAAACCTCACAGTCCTAATGAAAACATTATTTATCTAAATTGCATCTTTTAAATGAGTGATTTGATCTAATATGAATTTGTATTTTTTGAGTCTAAAGAACTTCTAGGTTGTTCAGTCAATAGGAAGCTGGGCCTAGAAACAGGAAGACCTGAATTCAAATCCAACCTTAGACACTTGTTAGCTGGGAAGATAAGTCATTTACCCTCTGCTTCAACTTTGTCAACTGTAAGATAGGGATCATAATAGCACCTATATCTCAGGGTTGTTTAGTACTGTGCCTGATCATGGTAGCACTTAAATGCTTGCTTCCTTTCTTTCTACCTAAGTGCAGTATACTTCATAAATGGGCCTGTTTATAGAGATTTAGTATTCAGTTTCCTTGGAAAATTAATCAGATGAACACTAAAGCTTCTTCAAATGGATAGCTTTTGTGGGGCTGTCCTTTATTAAACTTTTTTTTTAAGTTCCCCCTGCTTTTTTTACTTATAAAATTGTAAATAAAGGTCATTAAAATAAAAAAAAAATCCTACTTTGAATTCTTCAAATGATTTCAGGTCTCAGAGCTCAGAGTTCATAGTCTAATTTTTTTTTCTGTATTGGCTTAAATTATTTTCCAATTGTCTTGATTTGGAGGGACCTCTGGAAGCAGGATCAATTTTCTGATGACTCCTGACATTGCTTGTTTAGAATTGGAGTGGGTCTTAGAGATCCTAGCAGGAGACATATAATCAATAACAAACCTGGATTAAGTATATAATGTGTGTCAGACATTTTTTCTAGGTACAGGGGATAAGAAAAGGGAAGAAAAGAAAAAGAAATAGTACCTGATCAAAAGAAGGACATTTCTAACAAGGAAAAAAAAAGACCATGGGGTTTATAATCAAAGATTTTAGAGTTCAAACCTGATCATTCCATTTAGTACCAGTCAGGTAAGTCACTTAACCTGCCTGGGTCTCAGTTTCCTTTTCTGTAAATTGAGATAATTGGATGTGATAACCTCTATGATCCATTTCAGCTTTAAATCTATGATCCCATCCCAATCTAATCCTTTCATTTGGCAGAGGAAGAGCTGGAATCAGAAGTTTAAGCTATATAATCAAGATAACTTTCTGGCTGTTGGCATTAGAACTAGAACCTCAGTCATCTGGTACCCAGAGCACTAGACTTTCCATTACATCATTCTTTATCCCTTTGATTCCACAAGAACTTTGGTTTGGGGAAAAACCAATGGTTTTCTTGAAATAATTAAGTTGTTGAAACAATGACCTTTCATAAGTTTGTCTTTCCCTTCATAAAATCTTTTTATTATCAGAATTAAATAAATATTTGTTGAGACTGGTTGTCAAAGTATAGCGATAAACAATATAAAACACTATAACTCTTAGACACATTTCAACCTTACAATAAAAAGGAAATTTATCAAGTCCAGTAAATACATTAGAGTAAAGTGGATCAAATACTGAATTTACTAAATTATTTCTCATCAATATCATGTCCCAGTACTGTCTGTAACATTATTATAGAATCATAAGGCAGAAAGAAACCTTCCAGAGGTTATCTAGTCTATTCTCTCAGCCAAATAAGGTTGGGAATAGGTGAGGAGTGTGTGTGTGTGTGTGTGTGTGTGTGTGTGTGTTCATGCATGGGATTGTGTGGAGAATTAAAATTTTTCTAAGGTAGTGGGAACTTTTTTCCTCATAAGAAAGATAAA
The DNA here is from genome assembly GCA_028627135.1 of Pseudochirops cupreus. Classification (NCBI taxonomy): domain Eukaryota; kingdom Metazoa; phylum Chordata; class Mammalia; order Diprotodontia; family Pseudocheiridae; genus Pseudochirops; species Pseudochirops cupreus. The sequence continues at coordinate 172,855,870 of CM053582.1, forward strand.
TAAAAAATACTTAACTCACCTTAAAAATTAGGAATTGAGAACTTAAGCGTTATTTGGTAAGAAAAAACAAATAATAAATCTCCATTTTTCAGATTATAAAATGTTGGAGGAGAAAGAGAAGAAAAAAAAATTTAAAAGAAAGAAAGCAGAAAAACCATAAGCAAAAGGGAAAGGAATAAGCATTTTTATAGTAGCTACTATATGTGAGACACTTTTTACAAATATTATCTGAAATGATGCTCACAACCACCCTGGGAGGTAGGTGCTATTATTATCTCTGTTGAACAGTTGAGGAAGCTGGCGCAAACAGAGGGTAAAGAGAAAGTAAACAGACATACCAAAGGGGCAAAGAGTTAGTAAGTGTCTGAGACCAGAAATGAGCCTAGGTTTTCCTGATCCCAGGACAAGAATGCTATCCAATGTGCCATCAGCTGTTTCTAAAGGTGGATGAATAGGAACTATCCTCAGAAAGACAAAAGCTTTAGCTCTGTCATACAGTAGAAAGTGCTTCTCTGTTTAGAGCTGGATCATCTGTGTTCGAATCCTAGCTTTATTGTTTATTACCTATGTAGTCTTGGGGAAGCCACTCAACATCTGCCGGCCTCACTTTGTAAAAGGAGAGAGATGGGACTAACTTATTTCTGAAATCCTGTTCAACTCTAAGTACTACAATCTATGATCCCTGTTCTGGGCCTGATATGCATCAACATTTTAAAGGAACAGAGTACAATGAGCGTTTGATAATGGTTATTAAATTTGATATATGCCCAAAGTCTTACTGCAGATATAAGCTTTAGCTTAAATATTTTAAGCATTAGTGAGGATCTTTGGGATACATAAATCCAAATAGCTTTTTTTCCCCCTAATTAGTAGATTTGAGTAGATACCTGAGTTAATGGAAATGATTGTATCTGCTTAAATATTTAAATTTTTATGACATTAAGTGAATTCAGCACTTAGTAAGTGTTCATTGTATGAAGAGTCCAGTATTATTAGTCCTCTGGGAATGCAAAGATAAATATGAGTGGTCCTGACCTCTTGGATCCTAATAGAGAGATTAGACACCTTTGGAAATCCAGTTCTAACACTGTATCCATGTATTTATATAAATCATCAACATGAAACATGCGAAGTACAATCAAAGTAATATGACATCTGCTAGGAAGGAAAGATAAGTTCCGACTGCAAGAATCTGGGAAGACTTCATGGAAGAAATGTCATTTGAGCCAGGTCATCAAGGATGATAATATTTCAAAAGAAAAGTGAAGGGCAGAGGTTGTAGGAGATTTTCTAGGTATGGCAAACAACAGAAGGTGGGAAAATGAAGAAAGCATTTATGGGACAGGTTGTGCTGGATATATCCCTGGAGCAAAGGATATGTTGAAGAGAAGGAATGAGATAAGGCTAAAGAGCTAGCCTAGGGCTGTGTTGTAGAGGGCTTGGAATGGAGTTTGGATTTTATCATTAGACAATAGGGAGTCATCAAATGGTTTTTTTTTTTTCAACTGTGAAGCACATGATAAGATCTGTGCATTAGGGAGGTTTATCTATCAGTGCTATCTATGCAGGATGGTCTGTTGTGGAGGACCATGTGGAGACTGGAAAAACTGAAGAAACACAGTAGTTTAAGTGAATGGGATGGCTAGTAAAACATGAACTAGGGTACTGATTGTGATAATGATAAAAGAAGGCAGGAATGCAAGTTATGTTGTAGTGGTAGAATTTACAGATTGGTTCTCAAAGGTGGAAGAGTGGGATAAAAAGGCTTTGAGTATGAGTGAATAGGGGAGTTACAGTGCCATTGCCAGAAAGAAGGAAGTCAGGAGAAGGTTAAAGGGAAAAATAATTAAGGTTGGCAGTAGTCTTAATGAAATCTGAGCTGCTCCCAGGAATTCCAGGGAGAAATATTTGATGTTCAGTAGGTGGTTTGACCTGGAGACAAAAGAGATCAGGGCCAGAAACACAAATTTTGCAGTCTTCTGGGTAAAACTGATAGCTGAAGCCATTTGAGTAAATGAAAATGTCAAGAAAGAGAGAGAAGAGGGAGAGAGAAAGGAAGAGAGAAACAGAGAGAGATAGAGATAGAGAGACAGAGACAGAGAAACACAGACACAGAGAAAGACAGAGAGAAATAGACTGAGAAAAACAGACAGACACATACACACACACAGACAAACAGAAAAAGACTCAGCATCTTATAGCCATTTAAAACTTAAGATGTTCAAATCAGAATTCATTTTCTTCCATTCTAAATCCCTATTCCTATATCTCCTGTTTCTTTTGAATGATACCATCTTGCTTCCAGTCACCTCTGCTTACAACCTCAGAATTATCCTTAACTCTTCCATCTCCCAACCAATTGTCAAGTTTGTCTTATTCTATCATCACAATTTCCATCACCCCATCCCTCTTCTCTCTATTCATAAAGATTGCCGCCTTCAATAAGACCCTTATCACCTCTCACCAAGATTATTTCATTTCCCAGCTTTGTCTTTTCCTTCTCTAATCTTTCCTTCACACCACTGTCAAAGTCGTATTCCTAAAACAAAGGTCTGATCATATCACTTCTACGCCAAAAAAAATTCCAATGGTTCCTTCTTACTTCTAGGATAAAATATAGACTCATTTATTTGACACTTAAAGACTTTTATAATCTGCCTCTGGTCTACCTTTCCAGTTTAAATGCACGCTGACTGCTCTCCTTCATGTGCTTCCTTGCTGTTCTCATACACAACATTTGATTTCCTATCTCTGCTATTGCCTGGGCCCGGAATGTTCTACTTTCCAATCTCCACCTGGCGGAAGCTCTAGTTTCTTTCAAGATTCAGTCAAATGCTGCTCCTTATGGGAAGCCTACCCTGGTGTCTCCAACTGCTAGTACCCCAAACCCTGACACAGAAGTTACGTTATATTCACCCTGTAAATATCATGTATTTACCCATCTCCCTGCATTTCCTCCCTGCAAATAAAATGTGCACTCCTTGAAAGAAGAGACTGTTTCATTTTTCTTTTTGTATCCTCAGCACCTCCTATAGCCTTGTGTATTAAAGGTTATAAATAAATTCTTATTAATTGTTTGGCTCTGCTGTCCTTCATAGTACAATCTCTTATCTTCCAAAGGGAGTAGAGAAAGAACTGTCAGAGAAGTAGAACGAGAGCCAAGAGAATGCCTTATCGCAAAAGATGATTCGGAGATCATCTTCCTGTACCCTTTCCAGTTTTGGAATGTTGGTTAGTCCTTTTCTTCCAGATATTTTTTCTTTCCTTTGATTTTTTTGGTGTATATTCTCCAGTCTCTTCTCCCACTTCTCAGACATCTCCTTCTCTGTCTCCTTTACAAGTTCCTTGTTTCTCTCTGGGTCTTTCTCTATGTCTTATTCTCTGCCTTTCTGTGTGTCTCTCTGTCCGTGTACCTCTCTCCTTTTCTCTGCCTCTCTGTTTCTTTCTGTGTCTCTGTCTCAGTTTTTCTCTCTGTCTTTCTCTGTATCTATGTCTTTCTCTGTTTCTCTCTCTGCCTCTATCCTCTCTGCCTCTGTTGCTGTCTCTCTCCCTCCCTCCTTTTTCCCCCCTGTCTTTGTCTCTGTCTCTCTCCTTCCCCCCCCCCCCCATCTCTTATAGCCTGTATGATGGTAGAATAAGACTTAACTTAGTGTTTTTCCTTGTTTTAATATCAGTCTGTCAGCAATGATTTCTCAATCATGCGTTATGTTCTAGGCATTCTGCTATTCTCTGGGGAAGCAATGCAAAAGTGAGACAGCTCCTGCCCTTCAAAAGCTTCTATTAAAATAATTCTGTATTGGGAAACTTCTACAGTTAGTTCAAAACAAGTTTGCAGATAATACTATTATGGACAAATAAACACAAACATGTACAAATGGAGTGAATTTCTTTCTGTTCCGTGGAGGTATTTCAAATGATGATTTCTTCTAAGAAGGCTGTGTATATTTTAACTCCCATAGTAATGTAATGTAATGTCTACTTCAAGAGCAAGGCATTTACATTTCCTTTTTTACTCCCAAGTTCCAAGATGCCATGATAGGGCATGTGTATACATGGCATCATGTATACACATGGCATGCGGTTCTTTCTGCATCTAGAATAATGGATGAGAAGTCTAACTTCTAGATGATACCAACTGTGAGTGATTGACACTAGCTCCAACTTATGTTGAGAGCCAAGACATCTATTATCCTGCGGCCCAGAGTCCCAGACTTTCCTTCCTTCCTTCCTTCCTTCCTTCCTTCCTTCCTTCCTCCCTTTCTTTCTCATTCTTTCTTTCTCTCTCTTTCTCTTTCTTTCCTTCTTTCTTTCTCTCTTTC
>CM053582.1:172860688-172902783 GCA_028627135.1 Pseudochirops cupreus
ATATTTTCTCCATAATTGTGTGTACATATGAAAATAAATAAAATAAATTATCTCCAGTTTCATCCTTTTAACTTCATGTCAATGATCAGCATGGATGTTTGCTAGGGCAGCCTGTTTAATGACTTTGTAAATTATTAGTTTCTGCATTATATATATACTTTCTGCATTATATAATGCATATAGTCAATGCATTAGTTGCATTGAGTAATAAGGATGCATTTCCCTGTTCCTTTGTAATGGCATGTCAAATCTCTGTCTTTCAGAGCCTTTGCTACCTTTTTAATATTTAATCATTAGGATCAGAGGAGGAAAACTTATGGTTCCTTAGACTACTCAATAGTAGTCTTTTCTCTACAAGTAGAGCAATTTCTGTAAAATTCTCTTCCTGAAGGATCTCAAATCATTTCATGAATCCTCTTTGGTATCTTCATAGTGCATACAGGGATAGGTGGGTAATCTTTACCCATTGCTGTTCACTTAACTGCCCCTGGCCTAAAAATGCCAAAAGGTGGTGGCATTTCAAAAATACTATGTAGCTTTTAAAACCCTCAACTGCAATATCAAAAATGACCACAAGATGGTGATATGGTTCCTTGAAAATTTCTGCTCCACTCTTCTCTGGGCAGAAATTCCAGAATCTTCTCTGAGGAAAAAAAAGAAAAATGTTTATATTGAGAATGTATATGTTTCACAACTTTAGTCATTGAAATAATGTCAATATAAGATTGTATAATCAGTTACCCATTTTAAAGTTTAGATTCTCATTATGTAGAGCAATGATTTAGATTTGTATGTATTAAATTTTTGATCAAGAACCCTGTTGCATTTTTGCAACCATAGGCACAATGGACTACGTGATACTCTGGTTATGTGAAATCTCTACATGAAATTAAATCACCATTAAAGAGGAGGGATTCATATGATTTTTGTTGTTTGCTATTAAATTTCTAGTTTACTTTTACTTTTTGTTTCTTTTCATCTTTTTCTTTTCCCCTCATTCTTCTACTTCTCATTCCACATCTCCCCGTATACTTCAGTACTTCTAGAATTGATGATTACATCAATACTGTGTCTATTGAGCAAAGCTACTCTTTGATCTAGTAGATGGTAATTGTGAGATGGCAAATGTGACAGAAATGTGGCAGAAAAAACATGATGACCTGTGGCCAAAATTCTGGTCACTACTTTTTCTGTATGTTTCTTATCTTAAGATTAATGTTTGTCACTGGGCCACTGCTTGAAAACTTCTCGGCTTAGTAGGACCTGACAGAGTTCCATGGCATTTTGTCTCTGAGAACTCAAAATCATCCCCATTGAGACATTCAAACAAGATATTATGGAAAGCTTTCTCCCTAATTGGCAAAATATATTCCAAAATATGTATTAAGTATTTTGTTGAATAGAGCTTTATTTTACCTCTTAATAATAAACAAGTGAAGTATTTTTAATGTTTTACCATTCTCTAAAAAAAAGAAAAACAAAGTCCAAGTTTATAAAAATGTTAACTTTTCTTTTTTTGTTTCTTAAGAGGTGTGTGTGTGTGTGTGTGTGTGTGTGTGTGTGTGTGTGTGTGAATGTCCTTTAAAGTCAAAGAATATTCCCTCCTGCTTTAGGTTAAAAAAATCAATGCTGGTAATTGGAACCTGGAATTTTTGTAATTAAAATGATCAAGTTGCATCTTTCCACAACATAAAGTCACATAATCATACAATTTCAAGGGACTTTACAGATCAACTTGTCTATCCCGTGCTTTAATTCTCTAATATTTCCAATTACGTAGCTAAAATAATGCCTCCAGATCAGAGACCTGGGTTGCAATACTACCCAATTTAATTATAGAATCACAGAATCTCAATGTTGGAAGGGGAGCTAAGAGGACATTTGGTTTGAGCTTTTCATTAAGCATTGATCTATTTTACATCATCATAGATCTAGGTTCCACTTAAAGACTTAGGACAATGAACTGCCTATGGAGGTAGCTCGTTATGCTTTTACATAGCTATAATTATTAATGTACCTTCCCTTGTGTTAACTTAAATTTTGCATCTTTATAGTTGCCACCCATTGACCCTGGTTAGGTCCTCCATCTCCAAGAAGATCTCGCTTTCATATGCTTCACACAAATATTTATAATAATGACCCACATCGGTAGACCATCGATTTACAAAAGACTTCACAATTAACGTGGGAGACAGGTAGTGCCAGTATCATTGAGCTCATTTTATGTGATAACAGTTGAGTACAGAAAGGTTAAATTACTACTTGTTGACAAAAGGAATACTCAATTAAGAAAGGACACAAAATTGGCACACATTCTCAAATGGGCACAATGGCATATTTACTTTTCTCCCTGAGTAGTTTGGGAAATAAACCCCTGCATGATTCATGACTCTGGAATGTGTGTACATCGGAGGGGGGGCGGGAGTCTGACACCTTAATATTGCTACTTAAAAATGATCTTGCCAATACCTACCATTTGTCTCTTACTTTTTGCTCCTTATGCTGTTCTCTGTTTGGCTGGCCTCAGGTATGACTTGTCTTCCCAGTTTTAATTATTTTCCAGACTCCCAAGCTCATTGTTCCCTCTGTGTGGTCACAGACCTCAATAGAGATTTAAAAATTTAAAAATTATTTATCTTTCTTCTTTACCTGAAAGTCTTCTTTAATGTAGTCAACCTGAACAAGGATGCATACAATTCATGGGACCTGGGGTTCTTGTTTTTTCCTCTGTTGAGTGTTAATCTTTGGGCCCAGGCATCTTTGAAGGTGTAGCGCTTTCTTTCACCTCACCCCTGTTTGTTGTATTCCTTTGGCATGTTTTCAAGTCTCCTCATTATCTTAATTTCCTTCTGTTTATTTTCCAGATATCAGTGTCCCTTCCTGACCTGAGGTACCTACATCCTTAATACATTATTCCTTACTAAAGTAGAATATAGTGGATTATCATCTCTCTCACTTAAGAGAGTATACTTTTTTAGTATATGTTATCTCTGGGCTCACTCTCCCAAACTACACTTGCATAAGCAGGTTAGGTACATAAGACAAGGTTGGCTATTGCTCCCTTCTATGGTCCTAGGGGCAAGCCAGGAGAGATAGGCTGTCTTTCTCTATTGCTCATGAGCCCTTATCTCACACGTCCCCCCAATATTATTCAGCCAATTATTGTTTCCTAATATTACCTAACCAGTGATTAATTCACCAATATCAACAAATTCATTGATATTAGGTTCATGTAACTTAACATCAGCTAGCATTTAGAGTGGGATATTTACTGAGAAGATATGACAAGAACCAAGGCATAAAATCCTCCAAAAATGAGAACCCACATTCACCTCCTACCTCAGTCCCTGAGAAGAGTCAGTTCCAAATTTAAGTGGTTGCTACAAACATTCTCCTTAAGTTCACTTTGGGGTGTCGCATAGGCAAATGGAGAGTTACTCTTTTGCTTGAAGGATGTAGTGTCTTCAGGGCTGGGTCAATTGGCTAGGCTAGATGAAGGAAATGACTCCTTAGAACTGGTTTCTCATTGGGCTTAGCTGCTGCAGCTATGTTAATCTCTACTATACACCCTGCATTCTGGACCTTTGATGGTTCTTTTGACTCTTTGAAGCTCATAAGTTCATAACTTGCTTTGTTCCGTCTCTGGCACCCATTCACCTAAGATCAGGAAAGTAGAAATACACAAGCAGCTCTTCCCAGAAGTGCTTTGGCTAGGCCAGAGCGGCCATGTTGTGTCAGGATAGTAATGATGATACTGAAGATGTTTCACTGTTTCATGCCAGTGATGATGAGTCAGCCAGGAAGCCAAAGAAGGTGAAAATCAGACACCCGGTGGCGTCATTTTTCCATTTATTCTTTTGAATTGGTGCAACAATTGTCTATCTTCTGTGTGAATTGCTAAGCAGTAGCTTTATTGCTTGTATGGTGACAATTATCTTGTTATTATTGTGTGACTTTTGGACAGTGAAGAATATAACAAGCAGGCTTATGGTTGGCTTGCACTGGTGGAACCACATGGATGATGATGGAAAGAGTCACTGGGTGTTTGAGGCTTGAAAGGAATTGAAACAACAGAAAAGGACCTCTTCAGAAGCTGAGTCATGAATTTTTTGGTTAGGATTGATTTTCTGTCCAATTATGTGGGTGATATTTGCTTTTTGTGCTCTCTTCTTCAAACCGAAGTGGTTGGCAGTGGTCACCATGGGTGTAGTACTACAAGGCGCCAACTTATATGACTATATTTGATGCAAAGTAGGCAACCAAAGTAATTTAACCAGTATGGCTAACAGTTATCTTGGAAAGCAGTTCTTGAAGCAAAACATTACAGATGATTAGATATCTTTAAGATAAAGAGAAGAAATACATTTTGTCATTTTAAGGAACAACTGAAGAGATTGTCTTGATCCCTTTGGAATTGAGTAAATATCTTGGGGTGGGGGAAATCTTAGAGACTTTTCTTGATTAAAATAAATATTTTTGTAGGAAGATATTACTTTTGTCATAAAAATCTCTCTTAGGATTCTTTTTTTTTAAGGTTATTGCCTCAAAACTGAATGGGGCAAGCATATTCATAATTTTAGAAGAGAGAAAATTATCTGAAATAGGAGTTATGTTGAATATTAGCTTGCATTCCATAAGTCATCTCCATTTCTATAAAACACTATAGTTCATGGTGAAATTTTTCACCTAAATTATAAATAAGCAAATAAAATTACATGCCAACCCTCCCCCCACCCAAAAAAAAGAAATCCACAAGCAACAGAAGAAACAAGGATCCATGAATTCACATCTAAATGGCAATTGGGTTGGGGAGATAAGACATTTAGCAGCAGAATCTCTTTTTTCTCCTTCTAAGAAGTTTGCAACATCTTTTTCTTTTTCTCCTAACTCAAATGCTACAAGGAGAGAGAAAGATAAAGAGAGAGAGAGAGAGAGAGAGAGAGAGAGAGAGAGAAAGAGAGAGATGTATATACACACACAGATTGAGACAGAGCAGGCAGAGAACACTGGATTCTCTAATGATTAGGCTTCCATTGGTCACTCCTCTCTTACACTTTGATTAATGCAACCAATGATTTGAATTAGATTTTTATTTAAAAAATTTGCATCAACATACATTAGGGAAATTGCTCTAGAGTTTTCTTCCTCTGTTTTTGCTTTATCTACTTTAGGTATCAAAACCATATGTATATCTTAAAAGGAATTTAGTAGGACTACTTTTTAAACCTATTTTTTCCAAATGGTTTATATAATATTGGAATTTATTGTTCTTTCAATGTTGAGTAGATTTACTTATAAGTCCATCTGGTCTTTTTTCTTAGGCAGCTCATTTATGACTTTCTAGTTTCTTTTTCTAAGATAGAGTTATTTAAATATTCTATTTCCTCTTCTGTTAATCTGGGCAATTTGTATCTATTTAAAAACACATCTAACCATTTCATTAAGATTGTCAGTTTTATTGGAATATACTTGGACAAAATAGCTAGTAATAATTGCTTTAATTTCATTTTCATTAGTTGTACATATACCATTTTCATTTTTTGAGACTATAAATTTGTTCTTCTTTTAAAAAAAAAATCAAATTAGCCAAAAGTTCATCAGTCTTATTGGTTTTTTTGTCCATGAAACCAACTCTAAGTTTTATTTATTAGTTCAATTTGTTTTTTACTTTCAATTTTATGAATCTCTCTTTTGATTTTCAAGATTTCTGTTTTGGTGCTTAATTGGAAATTTTTTATTTGCTCTTTTTCTAGTTTTTTTTTTTTAGTTTCATAACTGATTTATTGATCTGCTCCTTCTTTATTGATGTAAGCATTTAGAGATGTAAATTTTCCCCTAAGTACTTCTTTGACTGTATTGTGCAAATTTTAGTATGTTATGTCATTGTTGTCATTATAATTAATGAAATTGTTAATTGTTTCTATGATTTGTTCTTTGACCCATTTATTCTTTAGGATTAGATTATTTATTTTCCAATTAATTTTTAATCTATGCTTCCATAGCCCTTTATTGAATGCATTTTTCCTTGCATTATGATATGAAATGTCCATGCACTTAACATTTCTGCTTTTCTGCATTTGTTTGTGAGGATTTTCTGCTCTAATAAATGATTAATTTCTGTAAGGTTTCCATGTACAGCTGAGAAAAAGACATAGTCCTTTTTATTCCCATTCAGTATTCTCCAGGGGCTTATCATATTTAACTTTTCTAAAATTCTATGCATCTCCTTAACTGCTTTCTTGTTTATTTTATGGTTAGATTAAGTTAGGGTTAAGAGGGGGTAAATTGAGGTCTCCCACTAGTATAGTTTTATTGTCTATTTCCTCTTTTAATTCATTTAATTTTTCCTTTAAGAATTTGGAAGTTATGCTAATTGGTACACATAAGTTCAGTATTGATATTATTTTGTTGACTATGGCACATTTTAGAAAAGTGTAATTTTCCTTATTATGCCTTTTAATTAGGTCTATTTCTGCTTTTACTTTGTCTGAGATAATGTTTGCTACTTCTTTTTTATTTCAGCCGAAGCAAGATAGATTCTGCTCCAGGTCCCTTATTTTAACTCTGTATATAGCTCTCTGTTTCAAGAGTATCTCTTGTAAACAACATACTGTTGGATTCCGGTTTCTATTCCATTCTGCTCTCTCTTTCATTTCAGGAGTGAGTTCATCCCATTAACATTTAGAGTTATCATTGCTAACGGTATGTTTCCCTCTATCCTATTCTGTTCTATTTATCTTGCTCTTACTTTACTCTTTCTTCCCCTCAAAAATCTATTTTGTTTCTGACCACTGTCTTCCTTAATCTATCTTTCCTCTTATCATGCCCCATCCCTTCTCTTAGCCCCATCCCCTCCTACTTCCCTATTAAGTAAGATACATTTTTACATCCAACATACATATGTGTGTATGTATATATGCATACACATACACACATACATATATACATACACACATATATATTTCTTCTCTCTGTATATATATATATACATACATGTAGATAGGTATGTATGTGTGTATGTATATGTGTGTGTATATCTTCTCTCTTTGAACCAGTTTAAGCATTGCCTGCTCTGCTTCATTTTCCCTTCCTAAAAACTCTTCCTTGTGTACCTCTTTTATGTGAGATAATTTCACCTACTTTTCCTCTCTCTTCTGCTTTCTTCCAGTGAATACCTGTTTCTCAAACTTCTATTCTTCTCTTGAAATCATTCTAACACAATATACTTACATGCCCTCTCTTTAAGTAGGCTCATAATTGCCCTAATAATGATAAAATATAAGGGGTTACATATATCATCTTCCCATACAAGAATATAAAACAGTTTAACTTTAAGTCCCTTATGATTTCTCATCCATGTTTACCTTTTTATGCTTCTCTTAAGTCTTGTGTTTGAATGTCAAATATTCTGTTCATCTCTAGTATTTTCATCAGGAATGTTTGAAAGTCCTCTGTTTCATTAAATATCCATTCTTTTTCCTCCTGTAGGATTATACTTAGTGTGGCTGGGTAGGTTATTTTTGGTTGTAGTCCTACATCCTTTGCCTTCTGGAATATAATATTCCAAGCTCTCTGTTCCTTTATTATGGTAGCTGCTCAGTCTTGTGTGATCCTGACTGGGGCTCCATGATATTTTAATTACTTCTTTCTGACTACTTACAATATTTTTTCCTTGACTTGGGAACTCTGAAACTTGACTATAATGTTCCTAGAGGTTTTGATTTTGGATCTCAGAAGGTGATTGGTATCTTCTTTCAAGTTCTACTTTGTCCTCTTGAAATATGATGTATAAACTCTTGTTCTGATCATGACTTTCAGGTAGTCCAATAAATCTTAAATTTTCTCTCTTTGATTTATTTTCCACGTCATTTGTTTATCCTCTGAGATATTTCAGTTTCTTCTTTTTTCTTCAGTCTTTGACTTTGTTTTATTGCTTCTTGATATATCAAGAAATTATTAGCTTCCACTTGACCAATGTAAATTTTTAAAGAATTATTTTGTTTAATGAGGTTTTGTACCTCCCCAACCCCCCTCTCCCACGGTTTGTCACTTCTGATTTTTAAAGAGTTATTTCTTCAATACTTTTTGTCCCTTATTTTTTTTGTTGTTGTTGAGTTATTTCAGTTGTGTCTAACTCTTTGTGACCCCATTTGGGGTTTTCTTGACAAAAATACTGGAGTAGTTTGCCATTTTCTTCTCCAGCTCATTTTTGTAGATGAAGAAAGTGAGGCAAACAGGGTTGTGACCCACTCAAGATCACACAGCTAGTAAGTATCTGTCCCTCATTTACCAAGCTTTTAATTCTCCTTTCATAGTTTTCTTGAATTGCTCTTATTTCTTTCCCTTTATGGCTCTAATTTTATTTTTAATCTTTTTGGTCTTCTTATCTTTAGCTCTTGTAGGAATTCTTCTGGAGTTTGTGTCCAGTATAAAGTTTTATCCTTTGAGACTTTGCTTGTTGATGTTCTAAAGTCATTAGTCTTCTTCTAAATTTGTCTTGAATTTCCCTGTCTCTATAATAAATTTTTAGGCTTAGGTTTTTTCTTTCTTTCTTTCTTTCTTTCTTTCTTTCTTTCTTTCTTTCTTTCTTTCTTTCTTTCTTTTTCTTCCTTCCTTCCTTCCTTTTTTCCTTCCTTCATTTTCCCAGTCATTTTTTTACTTTGGATTTTATGTTAGAGTTGGACTCTGTTCATCTCTGGGGTTGGAGGTGGAGATGTCTGACCTGATTTTCATCTGTGTGCGTGTGTGTGTATGTGTGTGTTAGTGGAAGTTTGGAGGAAACAAGAAGAGAGATGTAATTAGCTTAGGGAAATAGTCATTTAGTCAACAAACTTTTTTTTTAAGCACTTACTATGCAATAGGCATTGTGCTAAATGCTAGGGAAAGGGGAAAAAATAGTTCCCACCTTTAAGGAACTCATATTCTTCCCCCCAAACAGTATTTTATTTTTTCAAATTACATGTAAAGATAGTTTTGAATATTACCTTTTATAATATTTTGAGTTCCAAATTTATTTCTCCCTCCCTTCCTCCCTCCTTCACTTTCTCCCTCCCCAAGACAGTATACAATCTGATATAAGCTATACATGAACAATCATATTAATCATACTTCCACATTAATTCTGTTGTGAAAGAAGAATCAGAACAAAAGGGAAAAACCATGAGAAAGAAAAAAAAACAACAAAAGAGAAAATAGTATGCTCTGATCTGCATTCAGAGTCCCATAGTTCTTTCTTTTGATGTGGATAGCATTTTTCGTGATGAGTCTTGGAATTGTCTGAGATCATTGCATTGCTGAGAAAAGCTAAGTCTATCAAAGTTGGTCATTGTACAATGCTGCTGTTACTATGTTCAATGTTCTCCTGGTTCTACTCACTTCACTCAGCATCAGTTCACATAAGCCTTTCCAGGTTTTTCTGAAATCTGCCTGCTCATCATTTCTTATGGCACAATGATATTCCATTACGTTAATATAGCACAACTTGTTCAGCCATTCCCCAATTGACGGGCATCCCCTCAATTTCCTATTCTTTGTCACCAAAAAAGAGCAGCTATAAATATCTTCGTACATGTGGCACACAGCTCACATTCTAATAGGAGGAAACAACATGCAAATAACTATGTACATATCAGATACACACACATGCACACAAAAAAGGTGAGAGCAGGGAAGGCCTGTCATAGAAGATAGAATTTAAGTTAAAGCTTAGTGGAAGCCTGATCCTATATCTTACCTCTTGATCCTATGGAATAATAGGATAGTACTGCCTCTAGCTGCCATCCTCAGAGTCTTGTCGTCATCATGCTTACATCTTAGCGGCCCTTGCCACCAATCTCCATAAAGAAAAAGGCCAAGATTCTTAAGATGAGCCACCCCTTACTGATGCAACTGCAGCTATGGTGAGAGAGACTGTTTTTTATGCCACCTCCAGTGGAATTTTCCCTCATCACAGTCAGGTGTAATTATGGCTCTGACTGTGACTGTCACTGGCTGTGTCATTTTGGACAAGCCACTTTATTTCTCTGGATGTCATTTTTCTAATTTGTAAAATGAGATAGAGGAACTAAATGATCTCTAAGAGACCCATGATCCTCTATGATCCTATGATTTTGTGACAGTGCTTGGTTTCAACTGATCATTTCTCATCTCCAACATGGATCATGAATTTCTAAGAGTTGGCATTTCAGATGTGACCTTTTCTGTAATCACACTAATCCTATCTAATTCTTCCTATAAATTGAAAGATGATCTTATTTCTTTATTTCTAAGTGGCAGGGCTTTTTTTTTTTACCCCTATGATTCAGAGTCAGCTAAATATTTGATAGTAAAGTAGATAGCTACATACTGTGTCCTAAAATTCTTTGTAAAAATGATAGAATATCATAATTATCTGGAGAGTCATAATTATCTTAAAAATAGCTTCCAAAGGTAGTCAGATTTATAGTGAGAGGCAGCATGGTGGACTAGAAAGACTGATGGGCTTGGAGTACGCAAGATCTGGATCTGGATCCCTCCTCAAACACTTACTAGCTATGTGAAACTGGGAAATTTAGAGAACTAAGCCCTGGTTCCTTTGTCTGTAAAATGGAGATAATAATAACATCCACTTCGTATATTCCTTGTACATGTTGACTCTCCACAAGCTGAATAATTAGATTTAAATCAACGGAGCAAGAGTTTAATAGGTGCCTATTATACATCAAGTGATAGGACAATATGGCCAAAATTGGTTCCACAGTCAGGAAGATCTGGCTTCAAATCCAGTCTCTGTCACAACCTAGTGTCAATTTTCTCTGAATCTCCCCATTCCCTCAAGCAAATTTTATAAGATAATCAGTTGAAAAACAATTACCAAGCTGCATTGATGGTCATATGTCTGGTTAAAAAAAAATGTGTTGGGCACTATACTAGGATCTGCAGATAAAAAGATACTAACAAAGAATTTGCATTCCATTGTCTATCCTATACCTAATCTTTAGTGAGCTGGAGGATTTAGTTTGAGTGGTTCCTTTTTTAAATGCAGCATTTGGGAGTGGACTTCAATGCCAATCATAACATAAAAATGTTAACATAATTTTAAGATAATTAAGATAATAATAGTAGCTAGCATTTATAAAATGCCTATTATGTGCCAGCCATAAATATGATTTTATTTGATTCTCACAAAACCTTGGAGGTAGGTGCCATTACTCACATTTTGTTGTTGTTCAGTCATTTCAGTTGTATCAGACTTGTTGTGACCCCATCTGAAATTTTTTTTGTGAGATTCTGTACTAGGTTGCCATTTCCTTTTCTAGCTCATTTTACAGATGAGGAAACTGAGGCAAGCAAAAATAAGTGGCTTGCCCAGATTTGTACAGTTAGCAAATATTTGAGGTTAAATTTGAACTCAGGTCTTCCTGATTCTATGACAGGTTCTCTATCTTCTATATCATTCAACTTCTCTTCCTTTAAGGAAGTGTACTTTGTTAAATTAGCTGCATATTTGGGCTATCAAATCTGCCAGACCTTATTATAACTTCTTGATCAGTCAGTCTCTTGGGGCTCCTTAAGTTTTTTGTCTTGGCTATGCTGAGTATTATTAGGGAGCAATTGCAGGACAATACACCTTGGAGGATCTTCTTTAAAAATAACAAACAGAAGAACAGGAATTCAAGGTTTCTTTCTTGAGGCTGAGGAAAGAGAATCTCCAGCTCCTCTAGGAAGAATGTATTCTACATTTGGAAGGTGGGAATGATGTGTAAATGCCTCATATGTGAAATGAGAGACTCGGCCTCATTGACCTGTAATGTCTCTCCTACTTCTAATTCTATGAATAGAACTATATGCTTTAAAAAAACAAACAAACTGAAGCAAGTATTTTAAACATTCAAAAGATTTTATTTTTGAATCCATATATCAGACCTTAGGGATAGCTAGGTGGCACAGTGAACAGAGCACTAGGCCTAGAGCAGCGGTTCTCAACCTGTGGGTTATGTTCCATTTGTAACAATGAAAATACATCCTGCATATCAGATAGATTCGTAACAGTAGCAAAATTACAGTTATGAAGTAGTAATGAAAATAATTTTATAGTTGAGGGTCACCACAACATGAGGAACTGTATTAAAGGGTCGCGGCGTTAGGAAGGTTGAGAACCACTGACCTAGAGTCAGAAAGCCTCATTTTTCCCAAGTTCAAATTTTGCCTCAGACATTTACTAGCTGTATGACTCTATGCAAATCACTGAATCCTGTTTGCCTTGGTTTCCTAATCGGTACAAATGAACTGGAAAAGAAAATGGCAAAACATCCCTGTATCTTTGCCAAGAAAACTCCAAATGGGGTCACAGAGGGTCCAGCATGATGGAAAAAAGTAAACAACAACATGTTGGATGTCAAAATGTAGAGCTTGACATTTGGGAAAAAAAAGGGTATATCACCAAGTGGCTCCGTGTTCCAATTCCTATTGTCTTATTCTTAGGATAGAAATATTGTAAATCAGCTTTAATCTCCAAGTTCTGGGTGTGTATATTTTCTTCTCCTTAAGCTAAATTCTTTAGGGTGGCATTGTCAGTAGTCATGGTATAAATGAATTTTTTTAAAAATTTGCTATTAGTAGCCAAAGTACACTTTGTATCTTGCCTCTGGAACTTTTATTAAAGATTAGAGAGACTGACTCACTTAGTGATTTTAAATCCTTTCTAAAATCTAACTTGTTTGCTCAGGTTTTTTCACAGGGTAAGCATTTGTCTGTTAATTGCTTGGAAAATGATGTACAATAAAAATATAACAGAAAGGAAGAATTCTCACAAAGTCATAGGATCTGTTGGAAACCACCCTTCTTTTGCCAAATGCTTGGAGTCCTCATCTTTGTGTAGATATTGCTGACCAGGCAAGACCAGAAGTGCTGACCAATTAATTTCACAGTAAGAGAGGTTTAGGTTCATTTTTTTCAAATAATTATTTTTTTTTCTGGGAAAATGTTTCCCAAACAGATTCCCAGAACCTCTTAACATCTCCCTTTACTGCAAGTCTTTTATCTAAACAAAGGTACCTTCTGCCCGATTGGTTACTCCAGTACCTTCTCCCGCATCCTATACTTTTCCTTAGTAAAATAATTCATTATTATAATTTAATTTTAAAAAAATTTAAAAGATTGATTTAACCATGTTTATTTTTATGTTTCTTAGCACATATTTTTCTTTTTTATTTAAATTTCATTTTCAGTTCCAAATGCTCTACTTCCCTTTACCCTACCCCTATCCATTGTGAAGGCAAGAAATATGATTACAATCATAAACATAAAGTCATGTAAAACACATTTCCACATTAAATGCCTCTTCCACCAAAGCAAGTAAAATAAAGAAATGAAAAGTGTGCTTCTATCTGTACATTGATTGAGACTGTCATTTTTCACCATGGAAGTAGATAGCATGAGTCTTTTGGAATTGTGGTGGCTTATCGTGTTGAGCAATGTTTTTCAATGTTTCATAGTTATTGTCCTTGCAATATTACTGTTATGGTATAGATTGTGGTCCTGGTTCTGCTGACTTCACTTTGCATCAGTTTACATAAGACTTCCCAGGTTTTTCTGAATCCATTTCCTTCATTATTTCTTATAGCACAATAGTATTCCATTACATTCATATATTATAACTTGTTCTGCCATTCCCCTGTAGATGGGCATTCTCTTAGTTTCTAATTTTTTGGCACCAGAAAAAGGGTTGCTATAAATATTTTTGTATATATGTATCCCTTTCCTTTTTTCCCCTCTAAATCCCTTTGGGGTATAGACTTAGTAGCAGCATTGTTGGGTCAAAGAACATATGCACAGTTTTATATCTCTTTGGGCATAATTCCAAATTATTCTCCAGAATGGTTAGACTGGCTAGGTCACAGCTCCAACAACAGTGCATTGGTAAATATATTTTTCCATATCTCCTTCACCATTTGTCATTTTCTTTTTCTGTCATCTTGGTTAATCTGATGGGTATGAGGTGGTATCTCAGAGGTGTGTTAATTTACATTTCTCTAATTATTAGTGATTGAGAGCATATTTTTTTTCATATGGCTATTAATAGCTTTGATTTCTTACTCTGTGACCATTTATCAATTGGGGAATGACTTGTATTTTTACAAATTTGGCTCAGTTCTCTATGTTTTTTTGAGAAATGATATATTTATTGGAAGCAATCTTTTGTTTGATCATGAATTGTTCCCATATCCATAACTATGACAGGTAATTTCTTCCATGCACTCCTTATTTCTTTATAGTATCACCTTTCATGTCTAAATTATATACCAATTTTAAATTTATTTTGATATATGGTGTGAGATGTTGGTTTCTGCCTAGTTACTGCCAGAGTACTTTCTAGTTTTCCCAGCGCCTTATTTTTTAACACGGAGTTCTTTTCCCAATAGCTGGGATCTTTGGGTTTTTCAAACACTAGGCTATAGTACTCATGTGCTTCTGTATCTTCTGTAATTTCTCTCTTTCTTCCTGTTGGGTATTGTTGGTAATATATAGAAGTGCTGATGGTTTGCATGGGCTTATTTTATATCCTGGAACTTCGCGAAAGTTGTTCATTGTTTCAACTAGTTTATTAGTTAATTCTCTAAGGTTCTCTAAGTATACTATCGTAACATCTGTAAAAAGGTGATAGTTTTGTTTCCTCATTCACAATGCTTAGTCCTTTAATTTCTTTTTCTTTTCTTATTGCTGCAACTAGTATTTCCAGTACAATATTGAATAATAACAGTGCTTATGGATATCCTTGATTCACCCCTGATTTTTTTGGAAAGGCTTCTAATTTATCCACTTTACAGGTAATACTTGCTCTCGATTTTGCAGATCCTACATATAATGTTAAGAACTCCATTTATTCCTAAATGTTCTAGTGTTTTAAATAGGAATGAGTGTTGTACTTTGTGAAGCTTTTTCTGCATCTATGGATATAACCATAAGATTTTTTGTTGTTATTTTTGTCATCAACGTGTTCAATTTTGTTCATAATTTTTCTAGTTTTGAACTAGTTCTACATTTCTGGTTAAATCTAACCTGGTTATGGTATATGATCTTTGTGATATATTGCTGTAATCTCTTTGAAATAACATGTTTTTGGATTCTGATTTCAGATACATTCTGCTATTATCTTCTGTTTTATGGATGAATTCATCCCATTCACATTCACAGTTATGATTGCTAACTATGCATTTCCCCCATCTTATTCTCTTCTATTTATTTCCCCCTCCTTTTTGCCCTGCTTTCCTTAATCTATTCTCTCTCATGATCACTTTTCTCCCCCACCATGAACCCCTTTTTCTTAGCACTATCCCCTTCTATTTCCCTATTGCTATATGTCTGTGTGTGCACGTATATGTCTGTATATATGCATATGTAAATATATTCATATGTATGTATGTATGTGTATACTTATGTGTGTGTACATTCACACACACACACACACACACACACACACACACACATCTCTTTCAAACAGTTCAGATGAGGGAGGTTCAAGTGTTGCCTGCTCTCCCCATTTCCCTCAGAATTGAAAAAGCTCTTCCTTGTGAGCCTCTTTTACGTGAGATAATTTCCTCTAGTCTTCCTCTCCCTTCTACTTTTCTCCAATTCATTTCCTTTCTCACCCTTCCATTTTTTGATTTGAGGTCATCCCAATATAAAGACAAAAACCCATGCCCCCTCTCTAAGTAGACTCCTTCTAGTTGTCCTAATGATGATAAGGTTCTTAGGGGTTATATGTATCATCTTCTCATATAGGAATGTAAACAGTTTAACCTTAATAAGTTTCTTATGGCTTCTTACTTATGTTTACCTTTTTATGCTTCTCTTGAATCTTGTGTTTGAATGTTAAAGTTTCTACTTAGCTCTAGTCCTTTTGTTGCGTTGTTGTTTTTCTTTTTTTATTCTATTTTTTGACTTTGTCTTTTATGTTAGAGTTGGTCTCTGCTTACCTCTGTGGAGGTTGGTGGGGAATGATTTGCTTAAGCCTCTTTTATATCCTGCTGCTTTCATAGCTAGGTCTTGGGCCCGGTAAGATATTGATGCTTTCCAAATGGTATGATCTAGGGCAGGGGTAGGGAACTTGTGAACTTGAGGCCACATGTGGCCCTCTCGGTCCTGAATCTAAACTCTAAGGGCTGTACTTGAGGACCTAGAAGGCCACATATGGCCTCAAGGTAGCAGGTTCTCCACCCCTGATCTGGGGAGTGTTCTAGTCCTTGCTTTCTTGGTCTATGCTCTGGTCCTTACTGAGGAAGGACTCCAGTTACCTTGTGATTACAACTGTTTCTTTCCACCATGGAAATGTTACCTGGAATGGGCAGTAAGCAAAGGGTTGACAAATGATGCCCAGCCCTACATTCAGTGTTAGCACAGGGAATCTTTTTCTGACCAGGATAAGGAAGTAAGGAATTTCTTTCTGACTGAGTCTCCTTACCGTCTCTGTATGCTGGGTGCTTTTAATATCTCAGCAGTTGCTGCTACTGCCACCTCCATGGCTTATGTCCAGTATACTT
The DNA here is from genome assembly GCA_028627135.1 of Pseudochirops cupreus. Classification (NCBI taxonomy): domain Eukaryota; kingdom Metazoa; phylum Chordata; class Mammalia; order Diprotodontia; family Pseudocheiridae; genus Pseudochirops; species Pseudochirops cupreus. The sequence goes on from CM053582.1 coordinate 172,877,209, forward strand.
TCACTGTGCCACTATTCTAGTGTCCACAGACCTTTTTATGTCCTCCTAAGCTTCCCTGGGCTGGGAAAATGATTCAGTTCAACTTTTTTTTTTGGCAGTTCTTTTAGTGAGATGAGAGTGAAAAGGGAGACAGTGACAGAAGTTATCTGGGTGATGTGAGATGTGAAAGAGGTGAGAAGAGGGAGTTCATGGTGAATGGCCTCAGTTTTTTCTCTAAAACATGAGACATGGTTTTTAGCCAAGAGGATGGGAGTGAGGGAGTCATGAGTAGTTAGAGTAGGGATGAAAAGACTTGGAAAAACTGCTGTGGAAAAAATGTCTCCATATTAGATGATCTGAACATGCTCAAAAGCCAAGATACAGAATATATGCAAAAGAAATACTAAGTAATTTTGGAAGGGAACTGGCAGCTAAGGAGATCAGGAAAGGCTTGAGATTGAAAATGGTGTTAGAACTAAGTTTTAAAGGAAACAAATAATCCACAGAAGTACAGGTGAATCAAGAATGCATTTCGGAAATGGGAGACAGCCAGTGACAAAGTATCGATACAAAGTTATCTTTAGTGGATGGTATCATACTTATTCATGTTGCATCTTCATAGGAATATGAAGAACCAGAAGGCCAGTTTGGCTGGATGGTGGTGTGGTAGAAGGGGAGTAATTTATAATGAGGCTAGGATAGGCTAGAACCACATTATAAACATTTTTAAATGCCAAACAGGGAGTTTGTGTTTTATTCTATAGGCAATTGGGAACTGCTAGAGCCTATTAATTGGGAGTGGAAGCTGAATATGATGTGGTCACATCTGAGCTTTGCAAAAAAAAAATTGGTAGTTGTGTGAAGGATTGATTGGAGAAGACAGGGAGACTAGTTAAGAGGCTGTTGCAATCATTCAGGCAAGAAATGTTGAGGGTCAGAACTAGCATGGTGCCTGTGAAAAGTGGGGAGTAGGGGTGTGATATGAAAGCTGTTGTGGAGGTAGAAATGAAAAGATTTGCAACTGACTGAATATGTGGGGTGAGGGAGAGTAAGGAGTAATGGATAATGCTGAGGTTGCAAACCTGGGGAACTGGAAGGATGGTGGTATCCATGAAAGAAATAGGGTAATTGGGAAGAGAGGTTGGCTGAAGGAGAAGATAATAAGTTCTGTTTTGAATATGTTAAGTTTAAGATTTCTATAGGCCTTCCAGTTTGAAATGTCCCTAATAGGGAATTGGTGTAAAACTAAAGACTAGGAGAGAGATTGGGATTGATTATAACTCAATACAGTTCCACAGACTGTTCATGGCTCAAGAAATATCTAACATAGGGAGGAAATATGGGAGTTTCATTGCATCCAGAAGCATTATGGGGGAGGGGGAGAAAACCAAAAAAAAAATCAAGGATGGAAGTTCCAGGGTCGAATGTAAGCAATCTTCCACGTTTTGCATGCAAAGCAGTCAAACACTTGTTTGTGTCTTGCTTTGCTGAGATCTTTTGTAAAGGGAAGATTTCCTAAATGTTGGGTCTGAAAGAAATTTATCTAAAAAATCTTGCCCATAATTAGTAACTAATGTGTCTTCTGATCTTGCTATTTGTCACTTTGGTTAATGAAACACCAAATATGGTTTGTATTTACTTCACGGAGTCATTATCTCTAAATTCTTGGATGTAATCACTGTATTGGAGGCAATTACCAGTTGCCTGAAGAACTAAGACCCTGACTGGGCAATATCTAACATGTACTTAATATAGATTTAACTTTTAATGAAGATTTGTGATATTTGAATTTATGGAAATTAACCACAAACCTGAAATGAACTTTGAACGGAAAGAATAATGACTTTCAAGAGCGTAAGGATGCATTTAAAAAAAAATTAAATTAAATTTTGATCTTATCCAACAAAAATGTTGAAGTTAGAAAGTGAAGAAAGCATTTCAAAAGACAAGCAATAACTGAGATTCCTTCCAGATGCTTAATAGGAAAGGTAAACAACTCCTACATGAATATGTATAAGAATGCCTTACCCAAGATTAAACTTTAACCTCATTAAACTTACTCATGATGATTCAGATAGAGTCCTAACCCTGTTTTACCTTTCACCAAACTGTGAAAAGTACATAATGCAGAAGTGATAATTTTTCTAATTTGTTTCTCCATCTTCATTCTGTCCTCCTTTACTGACTCCTTACTATCTGCCTACAAACATATTTAGACCTCTAATATCAATTAAAGAAAAAAAAACCACACCCTTCCCTTAATCTAGCTCTCAAACTGTGATTCAGCACCTCTCCTTCTTTTCCCTAACAGTTCTAGAAACAAGAGTTTCTACTTGCTACCTTCACTTCATCAGCCCTTTTAAACCCTCTGTAATCTCATTTATAGACCCACCATTTGTATCAAAACCACCCTCTTCTGGATCACCAGTAGTTTCCGTTTCCAAGTCCAATAGCCTTTTCTCAGTCTTTATTCTCTGGCTTTTTAATAATGTTTGACATTGAGGCATAGTGAGTGGCATGCAGGCTTTGGTATAAGGAAGACATGAACTCAAATCTGACCATAGGCACTTAACTAATGGCAAGTCTTTTAAACTAATTGGACTTTAGTTTCCCCGTCTGTAAAATGACAAGGTTGAACTCAATGACCTCTAATGCTTCTCCAATGATGATCTTCTAAGTTGTGATCCCATGGACTATCATCCTTGTCAATCTGATGAGATCAGACTCGGCTGAGGTGATGCTTCAGAATGATTTTAACTTGCATTTCTTTTATAGCTAATGATTTTCATAATTTTAAAATATTTTTTGATATATTGCTTTTCATTTTTTGAAAGCTGTTTATGTCTGTTCATTGCTTATTTATTGGGAGAATTCTTTGTCATATATTTGTGTCAATTCCCTATGGATTTTGGCTATAATTCTCTCATGAGCAATATTTGATGGAAAGTCTGTGAATATGTGAAAGACTGAAGATGACATAAGGAGGAAAAAGTATACAGGGAGAGGACAATGAAGGAAAAAAGAGGTAGGCAAAATAGGAGAGAGAAATGCTGGCATGGCAGGGAAGTTAACTTAGAGAAGACTGGGGGGATTGTGATATGACAGCTGTGTTTAAATATTTGAATGGGAGATGTTCAGCTGAAAGATTTGTTCAGCTGGCCACAGAAGAAAGAATTACTAAAAAGGATGAAAGTTGTGAAAAAAATAGATTTATGTTCAAGATGGGTGAACAGGGGTGGCTAGGTGGTACACTGAATAGAACACAGGTCCTGGAGTCAGGAGGACCTGTGTTCAAATCGGGCCTCAGACACTTAACATTTATTAGCCATGTGACCTTGGGCAAGTCACTTAACCCCAATTGCCTTGCCCTCTCTCCTCCAAAAAGGAAAAAAAAAAAAGAGGGAGCAGGCATTTATTAAGTACCTATTACACGTCAGGTACTTTGCTAAGTGCTTTAAAATATTCTCTCATTTCATCTTCACAAGAACCCTTTCTGAAGTAGGTGCATTATTATTATCATTCCCATCTTGCAGTTGAAACTGAGGCAGAAGGAGGTTAAGTGACTTTAAGTGACTTACCTAGGGTCACATAGCTAGTAAGTATCTGGGCTAGATTTGAATTCAGTTCTTCCTGACCCCAGACTCCTTTATCCACACATGACTGCTCCTACACAGAAAAAACTTCCTTATTATTAAAACTAACTGAAGTTCTGACCTGTCTTTTATTTCAACTTATTTATAAAAGATTATGTCTTGAATGTCCTACTGTCACTTCAAACTCAAAATTAACTCATCAAATTAAATTCATCATCTTATCCTCCAATTATGCATTTTCTATAAGAAGTACCACAATCCTTTCAGGTTTTTAAAAGAAACTCTGAAGTTATTTTGGACACACCCTTTCCTTCATTCAGTATATCCAATTTGTCACCAATTCCTGTCATTCTGGATGTAAAATATCTGTTAGACTTGTCCTTTTCTCTCTCTTCCCTCCCACCCCCCCCCAAAAAAACCCCCTTTCATTAAGGTCTTTATCCCATCATACTTGGGTTATTGAATCTATCTCCTAGCTATTTTCTCTGTTTCCCAATAACCTCTTCCTCTTCTTCAACTCCTCTAGACCATTGCTATCAGATTCACATTCTTAAAATAACAACATCCTCATTGTTCACTACTTTTATCATGCCTCTTTTCTGATTTAAAAAAAAAACCAAAAACAATTGCCTCCTTTTGTTCACAATGTAGAATCGAGACTTCTTATCCTGGTGCTCAAGGCTCTTTACAATCTGAACCCAATTTACTTTTTCAATTAGATCATTTACTTCTTTCTAACATTATCTCTTTGCTTTAGCAAGGACAATGAACTCACCTTTGTTTCTGGTTAGTAGACATTTTAACTGGTTGAGATTTTCTTCCTCTTTCTTTTTCCCTCTTCAATCTGTATTCATCCTTCAAAGGGCTGCTTATGTTCTACTTCTTCCTTGCAACCTCTCTTGACCCTTTCTGGCCCATACATTGTCTGTCTGTCTATCTCCCTCAGCATGTATTGTCTGTACTACATTTAGCACTTGAGTATACATACATGCATATGTATATATACATACATATAAATGTATACATACGTACATACATATATATGTATGTATATATCTATATATATATATAGTACTTGTATACATATGTACATGGTACTTGTTCACATGTTCAGTCATTTTTCAGTTGTGCCTATGACCCCATTTAGGGTTTTCTTGGCAAAGATAATAGAATGGCTTGCTATTTCCTTCTCCAGCTCATTTTATAGGTGAGGAAACTGAGCCAAACAGGGTTAAGTGACTTTCTCAGAGTCACATAGCTAGTAAGTGTCTGAGTCCAGACTTGAACTCAGGAAGACAAATCTTAACAGGTACTTAATGTTTGTTGAAAGAATTGATCACAGCTAGATGTGTTTTTAACATTTTTCTTTCTTTGCTAGATACATGGTAGGTTTTCAATAAATTCATATTGAATGAATGATGTAAGGAAGGAAGGATTATGGTTAAGTATGCTTAATCCACCACAATACACAATGTTAGAATAAGTGGGTGAATTAGTGCAAATTTGTCACCTCAACTAAAAAAACAACTTAAGAGACATGTTCTGCAACCCCCAGCATCTTTCTATGTATCTGAAAAAAATAACTGCCCTAAAAGCATAGGTTTAGTACTATGTTATGAAATAAGAGATTGACTAGTCATCCAATCAAACTATCAACTCATTTTTATCTAATAGCTACAGAATGCTAAGCACTAAGAATAAAAAGAAAGGCAAAAATAGCACCTAGCTCTCATGAGGTCATTAGCTCCTTGACAGCAAGGAGGACTTTTGGCCTTTCTTTAAGGCATCCCCATCATTTATGCTTGGCACACAGTAGGCACTTAATAAATGTTTATTGACTGACTAACTAACCTTAATGAGCTTACATTATGGTGAAGGAGACAACATTTAATAGACAAGTATAAAATGGAATGTAACTTGAGAGAAGAAAGCAATAGGGGACCTGCCAACGTCAACTCCAGAAGGTGACATTTGATATAAATCTTCAAGGAATCCAAGGATTCCAAGAGGCAGAGATGATGAAGGAGAGGATTCTGGGCATGGAGGGGCAACTAGTACAAAGACAGAGTCAAGAGATGGAGAGCAATTTGTGAAGAAAAGCAAGTAAGATCATAGAGTATGTAGAGGGAAGTAAAATGTAAGAATACTGGAAGGGTAGGAAGGGGACAGGTTGTGAAGAGAGTTAAATGCCAAATGACGGACTTTGTATATGATCTTGGAAGTAATGGGGAGCCACTAGAGTTTATTGAATCAAGGTGGAGACTGACCTGGTCAGTACTATACCTTAGGGAAATCACATGGATACCAATATGGAAGGTGGGTTGTAATGGAGAGAGGGTCAAGGCAGGGAGAAATAGATGGCTATTGTAACAATCCAAGTGAGAAATGACAAGGGCAAGAAATAGGGCAATGGCTATATAAGTGGAGAGAAGGGAGGATATTTGGGAAATACGATGGAATTAGAAATGACCAGAATTAACAGATTTAATTGGATATATGGGATGACTGAGAAGTTGATAATGGCATCAATGCTGCAAACCTGGATGATTAGAAGGATGGTAGCATCTTGATTGTAATAGTAAAGATTGGAAGAGGGGAGGGTTTGGGGAAAAATAATGAACTCTGTTTTAGATATCTAAAATATCTATAGGTGATCCAGTTCAAAGTATTTAGTAGGCAGTTGGGGATTTAGGACTAGAGCTTAGGGGAGAGACTAAGGCTGGATATATATAGATCTGGTAATTATCTGCATAAAGACATTAATTCAACATTGTTATTAACTTTATGAAATTGTACTTTGAACAAGATCAAATCCCATCTGCCTCAGTTTCTCCATTATCAAAAAGGATACTTTTCTTTCTCTTCTGCGTCTGGGAAGCTAAATGATATAAGCCCTATCCCCAAACTTCCCAACCCTTCCCCCAGATGTTGAAAATAATTGCTAAATTTTTTTTAACAAATTATTAATTTATTTAAAAAGAGAAATTTTATGTGTTTAGATTTTTTAAAAGTTTTCCTTCTTTTGCAACAGTAGTTTAAGAAATGCCCTACAGATCTGACAAGCTATCCGCATATGATTTCTATGGTAATTAAATTTTGCATAATATACATAATAAGTACCTAAAGGCAAAACCAGTTATTTAGGGGAGTTGATGGCTAGAACCTACTAGAAAATTCATGAAATGGAGTGTTCTAACAATGGTAGAAACAATACACAGACTTTATGTGCAACATACACGTGTAACATATGGCTTATAAATGCATTGTGTGTTTTGATATAATTTTATGTTGTCATTTTTTATGTATTTCCCTCTCTTGCTTTTGATATAATTCAGAGAGAAAAACATTAAAATGCCTACAGAAATAGAGAAATGGCATGCCAAGATACCATAAAAACTAAGTAGAGCCATATTTGTATCTGTTCTATTTGCTACAGAATCAAATTAAAGTTAATAAAAATTTACTTAGGCTATATCTATAAGAGTACATTCCCTAGAAAAGGCTGAAGTGTTTTGATATGGGTGGCTGAAGTCTGGAAACATGAATCATTTCATTCACATGTCATCAAGATGGTTCCACAAGACACAGGGCAAATCAATATTTTGATCCCAGTCCAATCTAGTTAAAATGGAGACCTTATCTCTATTTTAATTTTTTTTGTTAGTGGAAAGCACTTGTAATTAAGGCATCTTTTGGCAATGCATTAACAGTATTCTATTTTGCTTCCAGATTTCTGATTACTTTCTCTTTGAGAAGAGGGAAGAACCTCCATTTCAATTATTTTGAATTATAAAAATATTTTTTAAAATTTAGTTTTGGACTCAACAATTCCTAAAGCTACTTGTGTCATTTTTTTCCTTTGGAAATAAATTCAGTACTTCAACATGTAAGCATTTCAGGCAAGGAAGTAGCATAAGTACCTTTAGGAATACGAGTTCAAACTAAATCATAGAATGATATTGTTATCTTCAGAAAATTAAATTATCTTGGTTTCATAGACTGAAAAAGAAAAATTTAATTATCAAAGCTAATTAAAGCAGATTTTTTTTCTTTGTCAGAAACAAATGCTTATATTCTGAAAATTAATCATCATCAGTTGTTTCTCAGAATCTTTTACTTTGAGAATTAGTATTATGGCTTACTTTAAGTCAATAATGTATAAGCAATTAAGTAATAGGTTTCATTCCTATTACTACCATTTTTAATTTTCTTTTTTATTGTGAATTTGATTATCAACAAACAAAAGTATGGCAAAGTACAGTGCAAAGTAAAAAAGAGAACTGTATTTGAAACCATGAACTGCTGTGTATAGTTTGGTTTTTAAAAGTATATATTAAATATAACAACAGAGAAACATAGATCTAGAGTTGAAAGAAAACTCAGAAACATCTAGTCCAACCACTTCAATTTTATAGATGTGGAAACTGAGGCCAAGGAAGACCATGATTTGTCCAAGTTCCTCCACATAGCAAGCACCAGAGGTTGATAGTCCATTACTAACATTTTACTAATATAATTTTACTTTATGTCTTGTAAAAAATATGTTTATTCTTAATTTGAACACTTTAGAGACTTCTAGTATTTCTTTCCAAATTGAATTTTTAATAGAATTAATTACTCACAAATTACATTTAAATAATAGATTGTACATATCCTACAAATTGAAAATATTTAAGTAAATGTCTATTAAGATGAACAAAGTTACAAGTCACATTCTTATTGATAATGAATATTTGTTATTAGTAGTTGTAAAGTGTGTTGTTATAGTTGTTGAATAATAAAAACATAGACATGAAGATGTGATTTCTTCCTGTAATTGAATAGAGGAGACAGAAGAATTAGGTTACAAAAAGACAGGGAGATGATGAGCAGCTTACCAAATACAATTGAGTTGAAATGTTTCTCTTTTTCTTCCATTAAATGTTGTGGATTCTGCCCATGGCGACACTGTGCAAAGAACAGCCTCAGGTAGTTAAAGAAGGGATTTTCAGAAGAATTAATTTCTGAGAAGAGCTTTGCAGCGGAAAAAAAAAGTAACCTCGGTGGATGTATGAGCAAAGAATGTGCCAGGATCTGGAGGCTTTAGGAGAAAATGCACGTGCTAAGAAATGGGGAAAGCAACAAACATGTAGTAAGAACCTATTTTTTGTTAGACACTGTACTAAGTATTTTAAAGATATTTCATTTGATTCTCACAACAATCTTGAAGGATAAGGGGCTATTATGATTGCCATTTTACAGTTGGGGAAATTAAGGAAGTCAGAAGTTAAGTGACTTACCAAGGGTCACACAGCTAGTATCTGAGGCCAGATTTGAACTTAGGTCTTCTGATTTGTAGCCAGGTGCTCTATCTACTGTGCCACCTCGATACCTGAATGGGAAAAGGGAACATGCATAAAAAGAAGGAAGAATTGGGGGCATTTATTAGCTATTGATTATTAACGTGATCAGCAACTAAAATAATGATTTTAATTGTTTAAATTGATTTTTTTCATCATGTGGGAGAACGCAGAAAAATGAATACTGTAATGACATAGGAAAGAACAGTGTTGAAGAAAATAAAGACAAAAGTTCTTGACAGAATACAAGAAAGGAAATTCTTTACAATTTGGATAAAATTGGTAATGTGTAAGAATGATTGAGGAGGGGAATATAAGGGTCCTAGTGGGTCACAAGATGATCACAAGTACTTCAGTACTTTCCCCTTTGACTGGTACAGATCACAACCCTTCTACTTTCTTATCCTCTGTGATCCTTATCTAGGTCCTCTCATAAATGATCCACAGAATAACCATGCAATGTGCAGGAGGCCTCCCTTTAGGTCTTTTTAATAATATAGTCCCCTAGAGTTCTGTTATTAAAAAAAAAAATTCAGATGGAATGCTTGTGTACAAACAACATGTTGGTAAGGTAATCTTCCAGTATAAGCAACACTGAAGACTTCTCAAGCATACTGCTCAATTCTTAAGCTTCATTAATTAAGAAGATTCTGAGTAGAGTTATTAAGATGAAGAAAGGTTGTAAAATAATGATTATGAAGAACAGCTAAAGGCTTTTGAAAGCTATTTAGCCTGTAGAAGAGAAAACTAAAGTTGTAAGAGAAGTCATACACATTAATAGATTCACCATTTGTCATGGTGACTTACTGTGGCAATTTCTATTCCCTCTCCCTGTGACGACAGTTTGTACTGAGTCCCAGAGGGTACCTACAGAGCTGATTACAATGGTATGGAACGGTACAGTGGGTTATTTATGGCTACATTTTACTAAATAGTGCTGATTCAATTTATTTTATAGGACAAAATAATCTTAGTATATTCGAGGCAGCCAGGGTTTAATGAATAGAGCACTGGGTCTGGAGTCATAAAGAGCTGAGTTCAAATCTAGCCTCAGATATGTACTGTGTGATATTTGGCAAGTCACTTTATCTCTGAATTACTGCCCATCTCAGTGCTTACTTACTACAGTGCCTGACACATAGTAGGTGCTTAATAAATGCTTGTTGACTTGAATTGACTTGACTTAATCCATGAGCTTGCATTATCTTATGCTGGCATTTTTAGAAATTCTTTGACAGACTGATATTCTCTCAATCCATTCTTTACCACCACCCATACTGGAAGCAAGGGGAAAAGGGAGGAAGGAAGAAGAGAAAAGAATAAGAGGAAATATATACTAGTGACCTACAACAAGGGAAGATAGGCCAAAAGTTTCTCAGCATTGGGGAATGGCTAAGCTAATTGTGGTACATGAATATAGTTGGCTATTGCTATTCTATAAGAAATGATGGCTATGAAGAATTCAGAGAAGCATAAGATTTGCTTGAACTGATATAGAACGACGTAAGAAGAATCAGAAAAACAAAATATACAGTGGCTAGAAAAATAATGTAAAGAAATGATCAACTAAGTGGTGCAATAGGTAAGAGCACTGGGCCTGGAGTCAGGAAGATCTAAATTCAAAGTTCACTTAGACACTTAATAGCTGTGGTTTTAAGCAAGAGACTTAGCTGGATTGCCTCAGTTTCCTCAAATGTAAAATGGGGATAATCATAGCACTTATCACCCAGGGTGATTAGGGGCAAATGGAATTATATGTATAAAACTCTTAGCATGTAATAAATGCCACATAAATGCTTATTCCTTCCCATCTCAGTAGTGTATTACAAAGATTATAATAAAATTAGTCCCTCTCTCTCTTTCTTCCTCTTCCTTCCCTTACCATTTGAATACATTAAAAGAAGCAGAGGAAGGCTTCTAGTGCTATGATTATTATTTGTGAAGATCTTTGGAAAGACAGGTCAAGAAGCACACCAAAAGGGAAGTTTTAGGAGGGGATACTATTTTCACCAGTGGAGGCCATGCCCAGAGACTGAAATTTATCTAAGGATCTGTGAAAAAATTACTGGATTTGGAGTCAGAGGACTTTGCTTTGAATCTTTGCTCTACCACTTACCACTACCTATGTGATCTTGGTTGAAGGTTATCCTGGCAACTTTGACTTTGTCAATTTTGAGAAGTGAGGAGAGTAGACTGTTTGAGATCTGGGAATCAAAGAATCTACATTTATGATGGATTTTGCAGCTAGTGTAGCATTGATTCTTCAAGGAACAAGTAATTAAATGAATGTTGGGACTCATTCTCACAGTAGCTGCTGCTGCAGATTCATCTGGGAGCAATTCCACATTTGAATATGAACTTGGTGAGACCAAAGTTATGTAGAAATTGCATTAAATTTGAGTCCACTCTCCCAAGAGACCAAGGTCCAACAGGGGTTCCCTCAAAATGTTAGGGAAATGTTTATGCTTCTCTTCTTGCCATACCTTAAGGCAAATATTTCTTTATTAAAGTGAATTGATGTTAATTTAATAAATGGAAGTAGAATATGAGTAGGGTGGCTAATAGTGTGTGTGTGTGTGTGTGTGTGTGTGTGTGTGTGTGTGTGTGTGTGTGTGTGTGTGTGCATACCCATAATGGGGGCTTTAGCCCATCAGAAAAAAGATACCTCCATCCCCTAAAAGAACCTCTCTAGCCTGAGGAGGATATATAGCCAGCCTGACTCTGATACAATGAGCTCAGAGAGTGCTTGCCATAATGAGTACAGTAAATTTTAGGTCATACTTCCAGTTGAATTTATTTATATTTTTTTTCTGAATTGTATGTACTTGTGAAAAAAAGAGAAAATACCCTTCCCTCTCTTCATCGTAAAGGAGGAGATTTTTAGGGGATAGAATAAAACTAGGTCAGTGTTACTTCGTTTTGCTAAACTTTGTTTTCTTTTTCTTTTTTAATCCTTATAACAAGGTAAAGCTCACTGGGTAGTGGAGGAATATACATATATATATATATATATATATATATATATATACATATATACATATATATATACACACACACACATATATACACACACACATATATATACACACACATATATATACACACACACACATATAAATGGATTATAAAAACAAAAGGCAAGGAAAAAAAAACAAAGAAAAAAGAATAAAAGGTCAGACTTTTGCTTTAGTGTTGCTCATCCCTTTGCTTCTATCCACCCATATTCTTACTACAGTATTCCCCTAAGAATGTGTCCTGATTTGGGGAAAGAATCACTGGGTTCTAATATTGGCTCTGAAACTCATTACTTGTGTGCTTGTGGGCAAGACAAGGCAATGCACATTTATTAAGAATTTACTATGTACTAGGCACTGTGTCAAGCACTGGGGATACATATAGAACCAAAAAGAATGACAATCCCTATCCTCAAGGACTTACCTTCTAATGGGAGAAGATTATGCACAAAGGGAAAGTAAAGGGAGTGGGTGAAGATACCTGATGTTGAAGTATGGAGAATCATTTGATCTTCAAGAGGAAAATGAACATTGGCTGGCCTGGGCCCTTATCCAATATGGAGGTCTTCAGGAGGAACTCAACAATAGGCAAAAGGGGACAGCATGTGGGAAGGATGGGGCAGCTAGTGAATAGAGCACTGGACCTGGAATCAGCAAGACTCAGCTTCCTAAGTTTAAATCAGGCATAAGGTGCTTACTAGCTGTGTAACCTTGAGCAAGTCACTTAACCCTGTTTGATTCTGTTTTATCATCTGTAAAATAAGCTGGAGAAGGAAATGGCAAACCACTCTAGTATCTTTGCCAAGAAAACCCCAAATGGGGTCATGAAGAGTCAGACATGAGTGAACAACAAAAAGTACCTAAAAAGTATGAGAGAAGGACATCCCAAGGTGAGAAATCTTCAGGGGAAGATGAATGTTCCAGGGTTTGGAGGCCCAGGTACTGAGGAATGTTCTATAGTGTGAGTAGGAGTCAGACATGGTTTTGAATTCTGAAAAGTAAGAAGCATAGCTGGGACAGGAAGTCACTTCTTGTGTGTGGGTCTCAATTTCCTTATTTTTAAAATTAGAGTTGGAGTAGATAACCTCCAAATTCCCTTCTAGATTTAAATCTAGGATCCTTTGATCCTCTAAAGAAGGGATGCTTAACTTGTGAGTCCCTGAACTTAACGTTAAAAAAATTTCTGTATTTCAATATAATCAATTTTCCTTGTAATAGTATACATTTTTATTTTATACTATTATTCTAAGAAAGGGGCCATAGGCTGCCAAAGGGGTCCATGGCACAAAAAAGGTTAAGAGCCTGTGCTCTGGAATCTATCTCCCACGAATGCCTAGGGCTTCCCATGACATAAAACTGGTTTTCTAGCAGAGAAAAGGTTCTTTCACAAAGAAGAGATCAGCTCTATCTATCTCCCTAAAGACAGAACAAGAAAACATGGTTCATGGAGTTTAGACAAAGCTTTAGATGGAATGGAAGGATGTATACTGAAATAAAATTTACTTTTAAGAAGACCTGAAGATGTGCTGTTTCCTTCATTCTTTCATACCTAGCATTGGAATTAAGTTCAATTTAAGGATGAATTTCCTGGCAGTGAGGATTGTTAGCCACTGGATGGATTACTGAGGGAGATTCTAATATTTTTGTTATCTCATTAAAACAGGATTGAAAATCATTTGTCCAGGATAGTGGAAGAATAAATTAGCTGACCTTTCAGGCTCTTCTATTCCTATGATCATAGAGTGACTCCCTGAGGATTATGAATAGGTGACATATCTTCTGTGTTTGCTATTTCTCTGCTTATGCTTTTTTTCCCCTTTCCTTTAAAAATGTTAAGTGCAAGGATACATATGTTATATGTTTACACAGGATTTATTTGTTCAAGAAGTTTAAATTTTTTACGCTTTACCTAGGACCTGTGGGTTTTGAATAGTATGCTTAAGTTCACTATAGAAAAGGCAACTGTATTCAGGAAAAGAGGGGCAACTAGATGGTTCAGTAGATTGCTGGACCTTGAGTCAGGAGAACCTGAGTTCAAATTTGACCTCTGACACTTACTAGCTGTGTGACCCAGGTTAAGTCACCTGACCCTGTTTGCCTCAGTTTCCTCATCTGTAAAATGATTTGGAGAAAGAAATGGCAAACCACAGCATTTTTGCCAAGAAATCCCAAATGGGGTCATGAAGAGTTGGAAATGACTGAAAAAATGACTGAACAACAACAAAATTCAGGAACAGTAAGACTATTTTAATGAACTAAGGTTCATTAAAATGGATGAGAAGCAGACTTGGCATAGAGGGCTGGTCTTCAGAGTCGGGTTCAAGTGTTGCCTCTGAAGCATATACTATGTGATGATTGATAAGTTACTTAACCTCTAGCTCTAGGGAGCTTTCTTCTTAGAGAAATGTAAGTTGTAGAGTTAAACCACACCATTGGAGGGAGTTTCTATACTAGGAGTTCCCTATAGAGATGAAGTTATGTCTGGGATCCTCTCTTCCCTTCTAAAAAAGGTTTGTGGGAAAATATGGATAATAATTGAACAAGATGAGAAGACATGAACAGAGTGCAATTTGTACTAATCCAGAGAGTACCCATGTTGTATGGAGGGAGGGAGGGAAGGAAATAAAGATTTATTAAGTGCCTATGATGTGCCAGGCACTGTGTTAAATGCTGTACAAATATTATCTCAAAACTGCCCTGTTTGATTCCCATTTTACAGTTGAAGAAATCTAGGCAGTCAGAGGTTGAGTAACTTGCCCAGGGTCACACAGCCAGGAAATGTCTGAGGCTGGTTTTGAATCCTATCCACTGGACCACTTAGCTACTTCTCCCCTTCCCCTCCCCTGCCATGAGAGCAATGATCTGTTGATTTACTGAAGTATTAAAAATGTGCTAAATAGGTTAAAAGCAATAGAAAGATTCTTCAAGTTAGTGTCATTTTTCATCTTTGTATCTCAAGGACCTAGTGCAGTGCTTCATACATGTTAAACACAATGAAAATTTATAGAAATGGATTTATATTCTCTAATAGTAAAAAAAAAAATAAGTGTGCTGTCTTTCTCAGGTTTTTCTCTAATATGGTCAAGATGAACATTGCTCACTTTGACATTAAAAAAAATTCTTATTCATATTTGTTGACTCATCAGCCTTAACCAGATATAAATTAGGGAATTCTGATTACAGTTACCCTCTCTGATAATAAAAAGGGAATAGTTAATCAGGGGGGGTAAAAGATCAGATCAGTTTCAGGGAATATGTATACAACACTATTTGCATTAGGTAGGGGTGAAGACATCATCTTGGATGGAGATACAGGGAAGCTTACCCCAGATAAAAACCTGAGCAGTCAATATATCTCCACAGGAAACTTCTTTAATGTTATCTTCATGTTTCCTGTGAGTTGTTAGATTTATGTCAATTTTGGATATAAATACATTTTCCCCATATACTGAAGCTGTGGATGAGCTAAGCTCTGAAGGCACCTATCCAAAGGTTAGGGGTTTTCTTCACAGGGACTTGGAAAGATAAAAAGGTATTTAAAAAGAGCCAAAAGTTCTGGAATGTAAAAACGTCTGGCTGATGACTAGTTGCAGTTTTAATTTAAAGCTGACATAGAGGTCAATTTCCTTCATACAAAACAAGAGCCATGTTTCTCTCTTAGAGTAGGAATGGTTACCATTTTCAACAAGGCAAGAAAGGACTGCTTTCTGATCGAGTGCTTCCCAAATGAGACGATGATGGTATATCAGAAAGAGCTTTGAATGGAGAGCCAAATATTCTGGGTTCCAATCCAGCCACTCTCACTAAATAATTGTGGAACTTTACTCAAGTTGCTCAAACTTTCAAGCTTCAGTTTCTGCAGCTGTGACATAGGGGTTTCAATGTCTAAGCTTTTAAATTTTAAGTATATATTTAGATAATTATTAAGAAACAGCTTGGCATAGTGAATAGAGAGCTAGTCTTGGAGTCAGAAAGACCTGAATTTGAGTCTGGCCTCTTCACCATATTTGCTGTGTAACCCTGGACAAGTCACTTAAAGTTTCAGGTAACTTTAAAAGATTGTAAATTGCAGAAATGGTGCAGTCCTGGACCCAAGCTAATGAGGCAGTTTCTCTCTGGTAGCTTCCTAGACTAATGTAACTAGGGATCTGGTTTAATAAAATAGATATTAACTAAGGTAGCAGGAGGGTCAGTTCCAGTTTTTCCATTTCAAAATAGGACCATGCTTTAAAGAACAGTTTTCTTTACCTTCTACTACAATAAACTCTGTTAAATTCAGAACCTCCTGAAGCAACGAATAAGAGTTTCTGTTTGCACAGGTTTAAGTAAGTTATTTAAATATATAAAATGAGAATCCAGGATATCCATTCACTCAGTCTTTTGACTTATTGATAAGGTTTTTTAAAACTTGCTTTTAGTGTTTTGACTCCTTTTCCAATTTTTACATAAAATAAGAAATTTTACTAAAGTGGTGAGCTTTTGAAAATACTGTATCAAGTGCTTCACATTCTTCCCTCAGTTAGGATCTTTTACACTTTGCACACCAATAGGAATAGACAAGTAAGTAGCAGGAGCTATATTTCCTCCATAGTTCTCCATATAGTTACAAGTAGAAATTCAGCCAACTTTTCAGTCTGGTAAAGTATAATAACTACATTTGTATAATAGCTACAAAGTATAATAGCAACAGCAAATAATTTGACTTCATCCCCTTACAAGTTTTTGATTCAATTGAGTTGTGCATGTGCATATACAAGTCTCACTCACAGGTTCAGAGTTCTTGGCAACAACTTACTCTAAAGAGAAAGACTAGTTACTTGGACCTCACACAATGATTAGAAACAAGTTAGATTCATGACATTCCACTTAGTGATTTTGACTTTGAGAAAAGCACTAAGATGACTAATTAAAGAGCCCTAGTTTTCATTTTAACCATAAGGTCAATAACCATTGTCATGCTGGATCATTTGTGTCCAAAAATAATTCACTGAATAAATGTGGAAGGCACAGCCTTTCTATGTGAGTATAAGATAACATGACAATTGAAGTTCATCACTCAGAATAAAAAAGGCAATTAAGGCCTCCAGGCTGTTGTGTTCCAGATGACATGGCACAGCAAGAAAATCCAAGTTTCCTAAAGTTGTATTATACTCTCTAGTGAGTTTTTTTTTTCAAGGCAACTATTTACAACTGTTCAGCAAGGATAAAACCTGCAAGCATTTTAAAATTTGTATTAATACCTGTTCTAACCATAGAAAAATATAGTTTATGCATGATTTCCATTGGAAATAGTACAAAATTAAATGAAGAGAAAGTATGTAACAGTGCCATAATTTAATTCAATTCTATTTTTAAATTTGAAAAGGGAGAGCTTAGGATAATTATTTCCACACTTTTAGCTCAAGACAACAGTGTATCAGAGAGCAGCTGAGGTGTCATGAAAGGAACAAGAATAAGACAGCCCAGGTTGGAGTCCTTGTTTTGCCATTTGCTGATTGTGTAGCCTTGAAGAAGTCACTTAACATCCTTAAGCCCCAGATTTCCTGTCCATAATATGCAAACAATAACACTCACAGAGTAAGTATGAGACCAAATAAGATGTATGCAAACACATTGCAAGTTCCAAAAAAGCCACGTATGAATATGAGTTATTATTAGTTAAATCAGCCAAATAATGGCATTTGCCAGACATGGTAAAGTAAATTTCTCCTTTTAAATCCATAATGCTTATCTCTGGGCCTTCTGGGGAGGCTTTCTTCTCCTTGATGCTTCTAGGACAGTTGCCTCAGCTGCTGCACTCCTTCAAGGAGGACACACCTATTTGACTGTAGTGGAGACACTTTTCTTCACAGTTACCCTTATCAAGGTCAGAGTAGGTCCAGGTTTTTCCGAGAGAAAGGGAAAGCAGGTGCTTAATGACCTGCTTGTTATCAGTGACGAGATTTTGAGTGAAGTGGGTACATAACAAAGTGCAAAGTGATCAGTTAAACAACAGTGAAGATGTTATCTTTCTGTGTTGCATTTACAGGCAAATGCAAAGAGATTTTAACAGTGGAGTAAAAAGAGGTGAGTGACCCGAGAACTCCACCTTCCTGGCCTCTCTTTCCCTTCCGCCTCCTTGGTGTCTTGTGAACGCTGTGGAGCTATGTTAGAGCTTTTCTCAGTCACCAGGGAAATCTGCAGCAGGTAGAAAATGGAGCTGTCCAGCACTTATTCAGAAGTCTGGGAGTCTCTGCAACTCAGCTACAGGGTTCTTTTTCTAAAGAATCTCCTCACCCAAGTTTAGGGCCCCAGTTTTGGCTCCATACCTATCCGGCTCTTCCTCCAGCAGGACGAAGCACCGACCGGGGAACTGTCTAGTCCCTGGCACAGGTTCTTGCCGGGAGTTGGGTCAACGTGTTTGTTCTTTTCTCCCTTCCCCTGGGGTTTCCCAATTTTAGGGAAGGCAGGTGACTCCTGGGAATGTGGAGGTATCCTAAACTGAATAACAGCTTTTCCTTCTGCTTCTGCACTCACCTGTTAAGCGTGGCAGGAAGACCAGAGAAAGGGCAAAGATGTAATCAAATGTCCACTCACTTTCCAACCAATCTTGTCCCCATCTAACTTTAATTCCACACTAAATACTCCTCATCTTGCCCCAAGGGAAGAGTCTTCCAAGAGTCTTTTCAGGTCCTCACACTCACCCAGAGAGTTCATCCCTTGAGGCTTTCTTTCTGACGTCTCGAAATGGGGGAGGAGGGGGTTGTGTCAGAGGTTTTCTACGGTGACTTTCCTCCTATCTCGTTTTACCCTTCCCCCCTCCCCCATTACTTCTTTCCACGCCCTTTCCAAGAGTTAACTCTACTTCAGGCAACAGCCTCCCCATAAGAGGGAATCCAGAGATTTGGGAATGGTAGAGGCAAGAGAAAATTGGGTGTGGGGTCATTTTATATCCCTTTTATCTTCAGCTCTGCACTCCGCCCCCTCTATCCCCTATCCCAGCCTATCCAGCTGGGAGGGAAAAGGAGGAAAGCGGAGTTAAGCACTGGGGGAGGGAGGGGGGAGTGTCCTCATTGCTTCTGAAATGTGGCGACAAGCTAGGGAAAGACTCCAAATGAGTCTGATGGCGACACGTGATACCGGCGGAGGGAGGGGGGAGAGAGAAGAAGGGAGGGATGGGGGTGGGGAATGGAGGAGGAGGAGGAGATGATAAAAAGAGAAGGAAGGGGAAGAGTAAGAAGAGAGAAGGGAGGAGAAAGAAGGAAAAGACTGGAGGGGAGACAGAAAAAAAAAGGGAGATAGAGGGGTAGCAGAAGCATCTGCTTTCAAAATCACAAGGTCCCCCAACCTCCTCCCGCCCCTTCTCTCACACACGCACACATATACAGGAGCGCGCGCATACACACACACACACACACACACACACACACACACACACACACACACTCTCTCTCTCACACACACACACTCTCACACACACACACACACACACACACACACACATATATACATACACATACTCACACTCACCCACCGCCCGCCCGCCCCCCTCCCCGAGAGCGCAGCGCAGCCCGGGTAGAAGATGCGCTGAAGCTAGAGGCAGCAGCGGCCGTGGTGGCGGCAGCGGGAGCCGCGGCGGAGGCGGGAGCGGGAGCGGGAGCAGCAGGAAAGCCCAGCTCCGGCAGCCGCCGCCACATCCAGAGCCGAGGTACTACTGAGCTACCGGAAGGGGAGAAGGCGACCAGGACGTCTGAAGTTCCCGCCATGAGCAGCCGATTCGCGGGGCTCCGAGGCCCCAGGAGTTCCTACCCGTCTGAGCCCGCTGGTAGCTCCGCGCCGCCGCGGCACATCTAGTTCTGCTAGCCCTGCTCCGGGTCCCTGGCGCCACCCGGCGCCTCTGCCGCCACCACTGCCACCGGAGCCGCCGCTGCCGCGCTCCTGACACGCTTTTGCACAGAGCCTTGGCCATCGCCGCAGAGGCAGCAGCAGTAGCAGCATGTCTCGGAGGAAGATTTCTTCGGAGTCCTTCAGCTCCTTGGGATCGGACTATCTGGAGACCAGCCCAGAGGAGGAGAGCGAATGTCCCCTATCCAAGCTCTGCTGGAACGGCAGCCGGAGCCCTCCTGGCCCTCAGGAGCCCGATGCTGTCGCTACCGCCACGGCTGCCACGGCCACTGCCACGGCCACGGCCACTGCCACGGCCACTGCCACAGCTACAGCTAGGCGTGTACAGCGCCGGAGACGGGTCAACCTGGATTCTCTGGGCGAAAGCATCAGCCGCCTGACGGCGCCCACGGTGAGCGCCTGGCAGCAGAGGGGTGGGGGGCGGGGGAAAAGGGAGGAAGGTGGGCACAGGGGAAGTGGGGAAAGTTGGCTGGGGCGGGGGTCAGGGGTGAATGAAGCGCAATGGGACAAGCTTGGCCACTGGAGGGGGCAGCGGGACCTGTCACCCTGACGCACTTCTTTGGTCACCTTTGCATCGCTCTTCATCCCTCCCAATTTAACAGCTCCTGAATCTGAAAAAGATGGGGTGATACGGAATTCAGGGAACAGGATTATTGTCTTCTTGTCTCTCTTTAGGCTCTTGGACTATGTCTTTACGCCCCTTTTGAAATCGGCCACCTCAAGAGTTTGGTGCCCCTGTTCTTCACCCCCTGCCACCTCTCTAACATTCTGGAGCATTCTCTGTTTTAAACTTCCTGAGCTTTTCCTTAACTACTTCCTTTGTCCAATCCTTCCTTCTCCTTCCTATAGTCATTTAATTTCCCTGTTGTTAAACAGCTCTTTGTTAACATTCCCATTATTGGTAAACATTCCTCTCCTGAAAACCTTTCTACTACTCCTTGTCATCTTATCTACCAGTAGACTAACCTTCTGTTTTCTGAATCTCACACCTATAATTCAGGTTGCCTTACTTCCCTAGATCATCACTAACTTCCCACCAAATTACTTTTAAGAGTTGCCTCTTGTCCTGGAAACCTCTTATTAACCTATCCATGTCTCTGCCTACCTTTCCAGCTCTCATTTGGTTGGAGACTCAGTAATGGCATTTTTCTCACTCCTTGTTGGTCCCATTTCTGGTTCATCCCTCAAATTCTTCTAATTTATTTTATGTCTTTTCTCTCCCTCATTCATTCCACTTTTATTCCTTTTATTCTCTTACATCCTTCCCCCCATGTCTCCCTGGATATGTACTATTATCTCCCTATTTTCAGATTTCTCTCTCATCTCAAATTTACATCACATCCCTTTGGTCCTTGAAATCCTTAAAAAATCAATTCAGCACTTATTAAGAGTCTTCTTCCTTGGGCAGGGTCCTTTTCCTTCTGAGTTTACCAATCTTTATCCATGCTTTGTTATAGGGAGACACTCTAGATCATTGTCTAGATAACAATGCCTCCTGAGCTCTATAGTTTCTCCTACTGTGTCCACTCTTTAAACACCCACTCTGATGTAGCTAGACTGAGAAAGAGAGATAGACAGGTAGGTAGAGGGAGAGAGAAAGAGATGAGAGAGAGAGAGAAAGAGAGAGAGAGAGAGACACACACACACACACACACACACAGACACAGAGAGACAGAGAGACAGAGAGACAGAGAGGAGAATCACCACTCTGTTTCTTTGAGCCGCTTGAATGCTTTATTCAGTCTCTTCTCTCTTTTTCTCCCTAAAAGCTGGTTCGCTGTCACCTTGGCCTTGATCACAGACCAGGCTTCTGACTCAAGAGAACTTTTCCTTGCTGCCCAAGTACTTGCAGTTGCTTTAGAAGGCTCCTGATAGCCCATAATAAACCTGAAAACAATTTGGCTGAATTTAAGACCTTCCTTTAGGAGGATGGAAAGCTCTGGGATTTGGATAGCTGGTCTGGTGCAGTGGAGTATTGGGGAATCAGGGTTCCATGGGTTGTCTAGATTGGTCAGTAGTCCAGGGGCTTTTGGGAATTCATTATGGAAATCTAAGCAGTGGGAAATATTGAAGAACTATTAGAAACTTTTCTTTAGAATCTATGAAAATGCCACCCCTCCTTTTCCTGTTATTTTTCTCTTTCTCTTAATTTAACTCACTTTTACTTCTGAATGGAAAAGCTCAGGCGTAAAATCTAAGCAAGGTTATTTTCTCCACCAGAAGGGGTTAAATGAAGTAAGTGTACAGTTCTCAAATAGGAACATCAGCTTGGTAGTGCACAGCCTTGGGGGGCAATGTTATGACACAGATCACAAAGTGGATGCCCTAAGAGGAAAAAAGCCTAAGACACACATATAGCAACATGTACTTCTTTGATTTATGCTAGTACAAGGAGGGGGACAAGAGTGGCATTTGTTTCCTTTATACAGTCTTCATAGAAGAGGTTTTAAATTTCCACAAAAGAAATAGATTTTTGATACAGTGATTTTGCTGTCATTTTGATTAAGATGAATGTTTGGCTTTGTTCGAAAGCATTTTGCCTCTCCACAGTTATCCCAGATTGCCTAGGAAGCAGGAATTTACAGAAGACTCAAAAGTAAGCCAAGACACTCTTACCTAAAACCACTTAAACAACTTCTTTGAGGTGTGAAGAAATCAAATATTTAACACAGGAATAAGAACCAATGGGAACATTTAGAATTCATGATTGAAAGACACTCGTTGATGTCAATGTAAATATATGTACCAAATGGGAAATCTTTAGTATCTAGAATGTTTTTTAAAATACAGGTTTTTACAAGGTATGTGTGACTATTTCATTCATGATTTAGTTTTGTCTTGTGTTAACAGATGTTTAGCAGTCATTTTAAAGTCTAGTTGGGAACATTAAGTCCTTTTGAATAATGGCCTAATCAGTGCTAGTTGGCCAAAGGTGTTCCCGTCTGAGTCTTTGGAGCACAGTCATTGTGAATGGATTAGGTTTTGAAGCTGCTTTGGTTTTGCTACTCACCCTCCTCCATTCCCCTAAATTTCTTATTGCTCTGCAAGCTGGGACATATTGTCCCAAAAAGTTCCATTGAAAACGTTAATGAGAAAAATCATGCAAGAATTTCATTTGCCCATTCGGTCAGAAAACAGGACCTCTCTGAATACACCTGAAAGGCTAATAGAAATTTCCCTCTTAGTGCAGCTGAATATTCCACTGCTTCTGAATCATACTGATAGCCACTTCACTTTTCGTTTTGGATTTACACAAGGGACTGATGTGGTGGCACTTTTAGCAGTCTTTCATAGTATATTTTGAGACCATTGGTGGTGGTCTCTGATAACTATTTTATTCTTCTTCTGGATCCATATTGAAGAAGCAGGTAGGTAAAAGGAAATTAGTTTAATTAGGAGATAAAATAATTGAAAGTGGTTAATATTAGTGAATGATTCAGCAACATTTTATTTTTACTCCCAGGAGAAGATCTTGTAGATTTTTCACAGAAGATATTTTAGTGGCTTTGATTTTCATAGCAATTTTCAGTTCACCAAATATTTTCCCATTCTTGATTTCCTTGCCCTTTTGAGGTAGATAGGTTAGGTGTTGTTATCTCTAGTTTATAGATGAGGAAATGGCACTGACTGCAGTTACCTTGTTATTACTAAGATATACCGTGGTGTAGTGGAAAGAACACTGGGCTTGTGGGCAGGATTACAGTGTCAATTGCTCTCTTTCATTTATAAGCTGTGTGATTAGGGAATTCTCCAAACCTTGGTTTCCTCATCTATTAAATGGAAGCAGTATTATCTGAACTCTCTAACTCACAGGACTTTTTCGAGGCTCACCTATCATCATGTATGTGTAATGCTTTAGAAATGTCAGTCATTGTTATTTAACTGACTAGAGAAACATTCAAAGTGAGTGCATTTCATTTATTTTTGTAGTATGATCTTAGCTTTTAGAATTATTGAAGGAGTAGTCATAAATATAACATTTCCACAACTAAAATGACCAACACAGAACGAAATATATGTTCTACAGTGGGCAATAGGTCAGTAGAATCATCTGCATAGATTAGTTAACATAATTTTGAGGGTTTTAACTCTTTTGAGAAAAGATTTCCACATTGGGATGTTATTTCATTTTAGATATATTATTCTCATTTTGTACAGGAGGAATCTGATGCACTGTGGAGTTACATGATTCCTTCCTATGGGTCATGATGGGTCCAGGCCTTTCAATTCCAACTCTTACACCATACTATCTTCCATTAATATATACTACCTCAGTTATTTCAAGGCCTCCAAGATTTCGACTATTTTATTTTGAGGAAAACTCCCTTGAGGGAAAGCATGAAAAGACAGGTGGCACAGTAGATTGAGTGCTGGATCTGGAGTCAGAAAGACTTCGGTTGAGATGTGGCTTCAGACACTTATTTCTGTGTGACCCTGGGCAGAGGATTTCAGCTTTGTCTCCTCAGTTTCCTCATCTGTAAAGTTAATGATAATAATAGCACCTACCTTCCACGGTTGTAGTGAGGATAAAAGGAGAAAATTTTTGCAAACCTTAAAGCAATATGTAGATATTCTTATGTTGATGATGATGATGATGATGGTGATGATGAAAAATCCTAAAGTCATACAAGTAACCTGTACTTTATTCACTATGATTCCATGGGGTACAACTATTATCATCACCATCTTTGTCATCATCATTCCCATAAAAAAATTATACAGGGCTGAATTAAAAAATGAAAACTGAATTAGAAGTTATTTAATTTAAAATAATTTAATACTTGGGAACACATATGGAGAAACAGCTGGGATTTTCACATCTAGAATGAATTTAGTAACTCATTTATTCTTGAATTTTTTCTTACAACTTAAGGAACTTAAAACATTGGCATTAGACATCAGTTTTAGGTCTTCCCTTCAGGGTCAGTTGGCTACTGAGAGATGTTCCATGAGATCAGAAATGATTTATTAGGTATTCCTTGCAAGAGAAGAACTAATAGCAGTTTTGGTACAATACTGCCTAAAGCAGAGGGATTTGGGAAGCATCAGAGAGGAGATCTGCAGAAATAGAAGTATCACAATAGGATGACTGCCAGGTTGAGAAGGCAAAAATGTTGAGAGAGAAGACCCAAAGAGAACTTTCAAGAAGGGGAGATGAAAGGGAATTAGTATTCAAGGGGCAAAAGAGTCCTCAGTATTTAGGAAAGGCAAGTTGCATTTCTGTGAGTCAAAAATGGAAGGAAAGAATTAATAAGGAGGAAGAATAAATAAAATCATTTTTAGCTCTTCTAATACTAAATATGAATGGATGAGCACCACCTGGAAAAGTAATATAACAAGCATAGAAGTAATGAATAAGTAATTTAAAAGCCACAAACATATTAGCTTATTTTAACGTATATTTAAAGAAAGTTCAGCTTGTTTTTTTGTTATTTTGAATGTGAAATTTGACACTTAATTTTGACAACAGGATTGTTACAATTAGAAAATTTAGCTAAGATCTATTTTGGTGGATTATAAGTTTTTAGCTTTGTATATATTAGAAAATATGTTTCTAATGTATACATATCTATCAGTTTGTTGTCACTTGCTACATTGATCCTAAAATTTATTGAGTTCTATTAATTTCAGTCAATCATATTTGAACATCTTGAAATCATCTGTCTCTTTTGATGTTTTTGAAGATTTTAGTTATCTATTTATTATAAATGTTTGCAGAATGTGTTTAAAACTATCAATACCTATACATTGTGTGTACTCATATAT
>CM053582.1:172902883-172958339 GCA_028627135.1 Pseudochirops cupreus
ATTCACAAAGTTTCTTCTCTGTAATATACTAAATATTGTGTACCTGTGTTCAGGAAAGTCTAATTTGTGAGATGCAGCAATTACCTAGACTAATGTTATGGGTGTCTTACATACATATGCTTGCCTGTATTAGTATTTTGCTGCCAGATTAATTGTTAAGCCTTTGTCTACATTATTAATTTTGACAGAGAAAAATGACATAAATGAGCATTAGATAACATGTAGAAATGACACATGATTATATATTTTCTGCTTGCAGTATATAATTTATCTACCTTGAAGGACTCCAGTATGTGTGGGAAGAACATTTATGTTTCACTATGTATTTTTCTCCAAACCTTTATCGTCTCTTATAATTTTTCACTTTTGCTTTAGGATTACATGTGTATACATACATGTGCATACATACACACATTGGTTCTAAAAATGTTTTTGACTTTTCAGAACTTAAAATTGCATCAAGACTTTTAGGACAACCTATGTTGTTATATAAATATTTGTTTATTCATATATATACATGGATACATATAAATATATATAATGTCTATATAATATTGATATATAATGCATATGCATATATAATAAGAAAAGTGAAATGTTTATTATAAGGATCTTTTGTTGAATACTTTAATAGAACTGTAATCTCACTAACGTAGATAACCCTGCAACAGAGCATATTGCAATTAATTTATGCTGTCTCATTCTGTGTGACAATTGTCCATATCCAACCAGAAGTCCTCCATAGGGGTTCTACCCAGTAGCTTAGAAGCATTTCTAGATATTATGTGGGTACCAGAGGAGCATATCGGCTATCTGTCCAATCATTAGCCCTCACTCCTCCTATATCACTG
The DNA here is from genome assembly GCA_028627135.1 of Pseudochirops cupreus. Taxonomy (NCBI): domain Eukaryota; kingdom Metazoa; phylum Chordata; class Mammalia; order Diprotodontia; family Pseudocheiridae; genus Pseudochirops; species Pseudochirops cupreus. Next base: position 172,903,735 of record CM053582.1, read on the forward strand.
GTCCATCAGTTATCCATTTCTCTCATGATAACCTTTATACCATTTCTCCTGAATAATTTTTTTTCTTCTGTGATATGCCCATCATATGCCTCTCCATTGTTTTTTGAATGACCCACAACTTAAATTTTTTGGAGAGTGTGATATTCATGACTCTCAACCACACAGCATCATTGGAAGAATGCTGATTTTAAAAAGATGGCCCTGAGTTTCAGGGATAAGCTTAGGGACATTAAAATCATTTTTGAATTCCCCCAAGGTAAAACAGTCCACTCTCTGGTCATTCCTGTTCAATACTATGCTTGATTTATTAACTCTCTCCGGTCAGTGCCCATGAAAGATCAAGCACTCATGTACTAACTCTGTAGACCAGTCTCTGAACGAGAGCATTCTTTTTCCACTTAGTATTTCTTGTGTGGATAGTTACTCTTAACTCTTTTGAAATATTAGTTTCTGTAATGTTCTGGAATTGATGTAATCAATACTATGTATTCTGCAATCAGGAGTCTTTCTTTGTATCCTCAGTGCTTAGCACAGCATAAGTGCATTGTAAGCACTTTATAAATGCTTCTTGACTGATGCACTGATGGAGGAGCATCTGAAAGACCTCATCATTTGTAAGGAATCACTCTTCCATTTGTACTCTGCTCTGGACATGATCCATGATAATAGCAAATATTTTTAGCATTTTTCTTGAATGTGGCAGTAAAATAGTTGCTTTTTCTGAACGACTATATTGCCCACTGTATGTCTTTAAAGAGCTTTAGTCTTTCCTACTGGAATTATACACACATCCAGGAGCAATTTAAACATCATGTATTCCAGTACTAAGCTGTGAGAATATTTTTAGGTGCAACATGTGGCTGCCATATGGACTTCAGTTTTTTCCCAGTTTTTGTAGGAAGTGTGATCTAGAGATTCAGTCCAAACCTTTAAGTTCCCACTTGAGAACCCTTGTTCTAACCTTGACATTTTTTATAGCAAAACCTATTACCCTCACACTATTAGGAAAGTTTAATTTGTTCTAGTTTTCATTTTTGCCCGTTGTGGTACATTTGGCCATATCAAATACAATATTTAGATTTGCATTCATGTGACAGGAGCCATACTCAAATGCTTAGGCCTATCTTTACTTTGTATCAAGGGCTATTGAATGGAATTTCAGAATAGAGGTTTTTTTTTTAAAATAACAAACAGGTTGAACAGTATCTTTTCCCTATCAGTTTTGAAGAGCAGTCTTTTTGTATCTATTATGTCATGTAAATGGACTGGAAAGTACCTAGGCATCATGAGAAGCTCAATCCATCCATTTGGATGACTCATATCTAGTATAACTTGGTTTAGGTAGAAGATAATCGAAGAGAGAAATCTTTGTTAGAAACAGGGTCATTGTCTTTGACGTTTATAAAACTATCCTTAGATGCTCCTGGATGATTGGGTTAGCAGATCTAGAATGATGAGCTGGAAGTTTCTTTGTAAAACCAACAAGAAGACTTTGGGTGATTCAGTTTCCATCCCAATCTGATTTATAAAATTTTTAGGTATCTATGTTTGTTTCAATAGAGCATATGCAGATATATCCATCCAAAGTTTCGATAATCAGTTTGCTTTGTGCCAACACACAGCACTTTCCTCACTCACAGTAATAGGCTTTGTTGCTGCCTATACTCTCACATTTTTACAGAAAAGAGGTTAAATGTCATAACCACTGGTCCCTTTTGTGGCTCCTATAACCAAGATCCAGTAACAACTTCCTTTAGTTAATGGCGCCAGGATAGGGAGAAGAGGAGGCAAGGTAAAGGAAGTGATAGTAGAGTGGGAGTAGTGGGGGATAAGTCAAGTTCACATGACAGTCAGAAGGGACTACTTTTCCTCAGTATTTTTGGGGCGCTGGGGTTTCCACTCATCTGCTGTTGTACTCTTCCATGGGGGATTCACATAGTTCTGTCTTTTTTAAAGGGTCTGTGGGAACTAAGGTTTACTTCTGATATCCTGAGTCCCCATTGCAGGGTCACCTATATTTATGTCCTGAGGTTAGCTTCCATAATAAGCCCTTGAGTTGTGACTGACTCTCTCTCCACTATACTACCCTCTAGTCAGAAAGTATAAGATGGCATCCACAAGTTCCATAGTGTATTTTCTCTTTTTTGTTTCATGTCCATAACTTTTCCCATAGGGCACAGGAATTATTTGAGGGCAGGAACTGTTTCTTTTTTACCTTTGTATTTCTCCTGCCCAAGACAATACCTTGCTTATAGTCAGAGTTTCTTAAATGCTTATTGGATTGAATAAAACAAGACTTCAAATTTGGTATCAAGTATATGTAAGACTAAAATGGTTTTTGTAAATAATGTTAGCATGTAATTAATAATTATTTCATTCGTTTCACAAGAACCCTTTAAAAAAGTAATTCAGATGCTGTTATCTCTATTTTATAGATAAGAACACCTTTTCTCAAAGGATTTAATTAACTTTTCTATGACTCAATGACATCTCTATGCTAGTAAACAGCAGACATAGGGCTAAAATGTTTTTGGATTCTAAGATCAGCTTTTTTCTCATTATCCTGGACCAGCTCAATAGTCTAGGTGAGTCTCTTGGCCTCTTTCAGTTCTTTTCCTTAAACATGAATAACTATACTCTCCCAACTCATGCAAACTACTTCAGAATGTTTCAGTGAGAGTTAAATGCAATAATGTAGGTGGAACACTTTGGAGCAATAAAGCACCTTGCCAGTATCAACTATTATTAGTGTGATTATTCTAGAGTTTGAAGATCTATCATTTCAGCAATGTGTATATTCCTCTACAAATGCACAGTAAACCTTTCATGATATATTAGATGGTCTTTAAGAATAATTTGACCAGGTGATTTACCACCTGCAGTCAATTTGGTACCTTTTTTTTTTCCAGATTGTCTACATTGCCCTTTAACATCAACATAGAATCCTTTAATGGGTAAGTGATAGAAGTCTTTCTAGCATGGACCTATCAGGCCTTGTGTAGCTTGATTTGAGAGGTCAGGGCCACTTCCACACCACCAGGAAACATTGGAGTAGGACTTTAATGATAATAAGAATACAATATTAAGAAGCAGTATGGTAAAGTGGAAGGAATGCTATGCTTGGAGCTATAGAGAATGAGTTCAAAGCCTCCCTCTGCCGTGTGCTAGCTGTGTGACAGTGGGCAAGTAATTTGCCTTCTCTGACTCTCAAGCAAACCCGTAAGGCTTCTAGTATTTAGCTCAGTATCTGGCACAGAGAAGCACTTAATAAATGTTATTGATTGATTGACTTATCTACCAAGTTGTTAATGGGTTGTGATCTGCAATGGTGGAGGGAGTTCCTACACTAGAAGTCCCTCACTCTGCTGAAATCACAGATTTCTTAGTAATAATATGACTTATTTCCAATATATCCTGAATTCTCCTTCAGAGAATGTACGCTTCTTGGGGGAGGGGCTGCTTTTGACTTTGTATCCTCATTACTCATCCTGTCTCTAGGATAAAATTCAGACTCCTCAGTTTGGCATTTAAAAATCCTGTGTAATCTCCTCCAGACTGTTTCCCAGTTACATACATGCTCCTCTTCATGTATTCTATGGTGCTGTCCAGCGGTGGGAAACCTGTGACCTTAAGGCCACATGTGGCCTTCTTGGTCCTTAAGTGTGGCCTTTTGACTGTCCATCCTTTGACACTCCATCTTTCTTCCTTTATGTAGATTATTTCCATGCCTAGCAAACTTCTTCCTGTCCTCTACCCCTTACAATACTTAGTTCTGTTCAAAGTTCAGTTCAAGTGCTTTCTTTTATACGATCTCCAGCTGCCAGTCTACTTCCCTCTCCTCACCCTCTGGCAAGTAAGATTTCATTTTTTGTTTTTATTATTATTATTTTTTACCACACCTGTGACTTCACTGGTATAGTAAGCACCTAAGAAAGAGATTTCCTTTTCCAATGCAGATAACCTTGTATTTTCTTTGTTTTCTATGTTTTCTGTTTATTTACATATGTACCTTTTTCTTACCACTTGTAGAATGTAAGCTACTTTAGGGCAGGGCCTGTTGATTTACTGATTTTTGCCTCCTCAGTGCCTGGCACAGTACCTGATATATTGGAGGCACTTAAGTGTTTGTGGGTTGACTGAATAAATGCTTAGTCCCTGGTTGTTGAATGCTAAATGAATGCTATTGGTCTGCACACTGTGACAGCTTGCCTGCCTGGTTGAGCTGATGCTCTTGCTTTAGCAGCCTTATCACAGCCTGTTTCTGTCCTTGTGCTAGACTCATCAGTAAGAGTGGAAATCAGGTCATCTATTATTATGACATTATGAATTATAGTGCTTTTAACTTTGCAAAACACTTTCACATCTATTTTTTAAAATTTGATCATCATAATGGCCCTGTGTATGAGAAAGAGAGCAGATAGTATTTTCACCATTTGCAAGAAAAATAACTGAGTCACTGAGATTTTAATTAATTAACCAATCAAATATTTATGGTACACTTCCTGTGTGTTAGGTATCACTACATTATGCAAGGCACTGTAGTCTATGCAAAGAGTATATGAAATCGTTTCACTTCTCTAATTAAGTCTAGTTGAGAAGATGACATTTTTCCTCCAATGTAAGATGAGGAATCAGATTTTCTTCTAATGTCTCTTTCAGTTATAAACTCCTCTTATCCTATGACATCATGTGAAAAGTTAAATAGCAATTTGATATTAGACAGCAGCTTTAAAAGACAAGAGAATAAAAATATATGAACAAGTACTTTTTAGGTTCCTCTTATGTTCCAGGGGCTGTGCTCAGGACAGGGGAGAGAAAACGGATAACAAAGATCATGAGTTTATTCATTTCAATTTGACAAATACTTAAGTGTTTTTAGTTTTGCAAAATAGAATCAAGTAGTGACTATGTGTTAGAGGGTTCATGACCTGATGTCTCCCCTTTTTTGGTTGTTGTTGTCTAATCATTTTTCAGTCACATCGAACTCTTCGTAACCTCATTTATGGTTTTCATGGCAAAGATACTGGAGTGCTTTGCCATTTCCTTCTCCAGCTCATTTTGCAGTTGAGGAAACTGAAGCAAACAGAGTTAAGTGACTTACCCAGGGTCATACAGCTAATAAGTGTCTGAGATCAGGTTTGAACTCAGGAAGATGAGTCTTTTTGACTGTAGGCCTGCCACCTAGTTGCCACAGTTTCCTAGAAGATTACAAAGACTCAAACTCTGTGACAGATTGGGCATATGCTAGTGTAGTTTGTGAGCTCAACTTAGTCTATAAAGTGTTCCTAGTACTGGTAACTAAAGGAGACCTGGCCACAGTAAAGGGTGCCACACCACCTTCTGGCCGACCTAGAGATTTTGATTAAGGCCTACACTAATTCTGGTTTCTCTGATTTCCTTCAGGAAGTCAGGCAAGTCCAAAATTCTCTTTGGAATTTCTGACCTAGCCTGGAGTGTTCCAGGGAATGTGAGAACGACCAAAGATCCCCTAGAGTTATCCATTTCATAAATTTGTATGAAATTCAGAGGAGAAGGTTCCAGAACTATTTCATCTGTCCACTGTGCCTGAATTGGGAACCAGTTGAGTCGGTAAAAGGTTAGCCTCCCTTTCCTTGCCTTCTTTCTCCCTCCTCTTGGTAACTTGGAGCACTCTGAGGGACAGTGTGGTTCAGTGATTGAAGTGCTCAACTTGGAGTTAGGAAGACCTGAGTTTGAAATAAACCTCTGATATTTACTGGGGCAGCTAGATGGTGCCATGGATAGAGAGCTTGGCTTGGAATCAGGAAGACTTAACTTTCTCTGAGTAGTATCTTCCTTAATATGTCTTTCGTAGTTAATTTGAGTATTTTTAATAGTCAAAATGACTTAGTCACTCAAAGCTGTTCTTAAAACAATATTATTAGTTTATACAACATTCTCTTGGTTTTGCTCATTTCACTGGTTACTATTTTATGCAAATATATCCATGTTTTTCTGAGATCATTGAGCTTTCTGGAGAAAGAGCTAATAAACAGAAGTATATATAGAATGTTTTTACATATATGTATGTATATATATATATACATATATACGTATTTGTGTCTAATAGTAGGCATCTCTAGGGTGGGGAGGACGGAAGAAAAACAGGAAAAATCAAAGTTACATGAAAATTTTATTATATTTATGAGGAATAGCAAATTATATAAAAGTAATTTGAAGTTTCATGTATAATCATCTTTTTTTTTCTATTCTACTATGTTATGGAAATTCTTGTTTTATTTCTTAAGTTCAGAATAAAATTTTTAAAATGGTAAAAAGGACTTCCGGGGGAAAAAGACTCATCTTCACAAGTTCAAATCCATCCTTAGACACTTACTAGCTGTGTGACACTAGGCACATCACTTAACCCTTTTTGCCCCAGTTTCTCATCTGTAAAATGAATTGCAGAAGAAATGGAAAACTATTTCAGTATCTTTGCCAAGGAAATCCCAAAGTGGGGTCATGGAGAGTTGGACATGACTGAAAGACCAAACCACAAAGTCTACAGTTTCCTCAGCTGTAAAAAGGAGATAAACAATAACTCTTAGCTTATGGTTTGTTGTGAGGAAAAATGAGATAATATATGAAAAGTGCTTTGAAAACATGTGTCATATATGTGGTTTGATGATGATGATGGTGATGACGATGGTGATAAATTTGGAATCTTAGTTTCTCCTTCAGTAAATAAACATAATACTACCTGTTGCTTCAAGCAAGCAAGCAAACATTTGTTAAGCACTAGGAATACAAGTATGAGTAATTAATTAACTCAAATAGGATAATATATAATGGTCTTTGCAAACTTAAAAGCACAATATGAATGATGCTTATTATTGCCCTGAGTCTCCTCTCAGTTTAACCTTCCCTCCCAGAGTAGCCCTGAACATCTTTCCTTAGCGGGAATTAGAATTGCCCCAGGGTTATGGTTGTAAGTCAAAAGAAACCGCCCAGAATGGAGGCCCTCGACCTAGTGCACCAAATCAGTTGTATATGTAGGCAAAGCTGGGGTTAAAAATCAATCAGAGACATATTTGGGAGGCTTGGATGGAACATCCAAGTATCTGAAGATCTGTCATGTGGAAAAGGAGTTGGACTTGTCTTGCCTGGTCACAGATGGCAGAACCAGGAGCAGAAGATGGCAGAGTTGGATTCCAGCTTGATATAAAGAAAAGCTTCTCAACAATTAGAGTTGTCTTAAAGTGGAATGTACTGCCTCAGGAGTTGGGGAGGAAATTCCTCAGACGCTAGATGACTGCTTCTGGGAATGCTGTAGAAATTGGGGTTGAATTAGATGAATTCTGAGGTTTTTTCCCAGATCTGTGATTCTGTGATCCCAAAGCACTAATGTTTACCTACCAGGACACCTTACTACAAGATGCAGCCAAAGGCAGCTCTGTCCTTCTGTGATCTCCACACTTGCTTTCTATGCTTGGAATATCTTCCCTCCTCTTTAATTATTGAATTTAACACATTTTTTTCCCACTCAGACGCTATTTTCTCCATGAAGTTTTTTCAGATCTCGCAACCCCCTTTTTGTGTCAGACCACATATGGCATTTTTATGTCTCTTCTGCACGTATGTGCTATTGTATGTTATGGTTGTTTATATTTTGTGTCTTGTCCTCCTACTGGACTATAAATATAAAGCCTTAATGGGTTGAGAATTCATCTTATCTGAACTTTGTGTTCTCTTCAGCATTTTGTGTGCTGGGTATTTGGCAGATGCCTAATGAATGTCTGTGGATTTAAAACAATTGAAGCCAAAAGGCTGCATATTATTATTCATTATTAAATATTTAACTGAAGTTTCCTGAGTAACTACCCCATATATAGCACTATCCCAAGCTTGTTAGAGAATACCAGAGAAGTACAAGATAGAACCCATAACTTTGGGCCTTCAATTTATTCCAGAATAGAAGAGAGTATTTTATTAAATGTTGAGATTAGAGGCACATACAGTACATATTGTAGGAGGCCAGAGGAGGAAGAGATCAACGTAGATGGGAATGTTTGGTTAAGTCTTTATAGAGGAGGTGGGTGAGTATACTACTGTAGATGGAGAGAAGGGATAGGGGCATTTCAGGTAGGCAGCACAGAATAATCAAAGGTATGTAGATGTGAGTTAGCATGACATGTTCTGGCAATAACCTAAAGTGTAAGGTTAGTATTGAGAACAGTGGGAGATAAATAGAATAGTGGGAGACAGATGATAGAATGGTAGACCTGGGCCAGATTGTAGATGGATTTAATTGTAAATCTTGTAAATTTTATACCTTTTTTGGTGACATTTTCAAATTTTTTGGATGATAGATAAGGGTTCACTGAGGCTTTTCAGATGTTTAGGGAAGGCCTGGGTCTTTTTTCTGAATGTATATTCAGTTGGCTTTCTTTCTATTTTAGACTATAATCTCTTCTTTTAAACCAGAACCAGAAATCCTGATAACTAGTATTTATCAAATATTAGCTGTTGCAATTTGGGTCTTAGGTTTAGACTAGCCTTTTAAAAAGCCAGTGCCAGTCCTCGAAGTGCCAGGATGTTTTGCTCATTTGTGATGATGCATTTATTATACAAGTAGGTTTAATCCATATATCTTATAGGGTCAATTTGGCTTATTGATTTCTGTCTCTTAAGTCATTGTTTCTAAAAGTCTTATGTCCTTGGTGATGTGGACCAGATACTAATAAAATCGAGTGATTTGGAACTGACTGATGACTATCAAATAACTATGATGATTAAGAACAGTGATCTGATATTATCTTGGAGAAGGGGTGGGGAACCTGGGGCTTTGAGGCTATATGTGGCCTTTTGGCCCTTCGATGTGGCCTTTTGACTGAGTCTAGTCAAACTGAGTTTTACAGAACAAATCCTTTTATTAACGGGATTTGTTCTGCGAAGTTTGGATTTAGTCGAAGGGCCACACTTGAGGACCTAAAGGGCCACATGTGACCTTGAGACTGCAAGTTCCCCACCCTTGTTGGAGTGAAGTCTTTCATGGAATGCCCCAGGGATCTCCTTGGCCCTGTCCTGCTCAATCATTTTTTTTTCTTTTTAAAATCAATGACTTGAGTTTTTCATCTGGCACCAAGCTGGAAGAAATATCTAGCACCTTGAATGACAGAATCAATCTTTGTTAAATGATTATACTGACTTACAGCTCCACCACCAATATACTAGTATGTTTATCAGCTCCTTAAACTTCCATCTTTTAAATTTCCTTCTTTTAAAATTTTCTTCTTTGTAAATTTCCTTAAATTTCCATCTTTTGTCATCTTTGCCAATTTGCAGGGTGCAAGGCAAAACCTCAAGGTTGTTTTCATTTTTATTTCACTTATTGTGAGGGATTTGGTCCATTTTTTCATATGGCTGTTTGCAATTTTTCTTCTGAGAAATGTTCATCTCCTTTAATCACCTATCAGAGAATGGGTTTTGGTCATGGTTTCTTAAACCCATACAGGATTTACAGTTTTCATTATTAATTTTCATCTTATAAAGTTGGACTCAGCAATTTAACCTGTTAAACTCTTCCTAGAATTTAAAAAAATTGTCACATGTGAATGTAATGGAATATCACTGTGCTGTAAGAGATCGCTGAGATGATAAATATGGAGGAGGACGAAAAAAATCTACATGAACTGATGTAGAGTGAAGCAAGAAGAAACAAGAAAACCTACACAATGATCACAATCATGTACATGGAAGAAAACTCCCCAGGAAAAAAACCCTCAAAAGCCATTGTTGTATAACCATATCCCATGCTACATGCAGTTCTGCATACCATATTTTAGCAATGATATGTATAAATTTGAGCACATCCAGAGGAAGGCAGGCAAGGGTGGTGTGATGATTTGTTGCAGGAACCAGGTATGTTTAACCTTGAGAAGAGAAGACATACTGGGAACTTGTTAGCTATTTTCAAATGCTTGAATGGCTATCATACTGAAGAGGGTTGAAACTTGGAAAACAAAATTAAATACAGTGACTGGAAGTTGTAGGGAGCGAGATTTTCTGTTTGACTTCAGGAAAAACTTCCTGACAATTAGAACTATCCAGCGGTTCGGCACAGGAGGTAGAGTGCTCTGCACCACTAAAATCCTTTATGCCAGAGATTCTTAACCTTCATATCCTTAGTACTTAGCAAAATGCCTGGCACATCATATGTGTTTAGTAAATGTTTGCTTACTCACCTTTGGCAGCCTGTTGAAGTCTAGGGACTCTTTCTCAGAAAAAATACTTTTAAATGTATAAAATAAAAGTGTTACTGTTCAGTTGTTTCTGACTCTTTGTGACCCCATTTGGGGTTTTCTTGGCAGAGATACTAGAGTGGTTTGCAATTTCCTTTTCCAATTCATTTTACAAATGAGGAAACTGAGGCAAACAGGGTTCGGTGGTTTGCCCAGGGTCACGCAGCTAGTCAGTGTCTAAGACTAGATTTGACCTTGCAAAGATGAGTCTTCCTGACTTCAGGCCTGGCACTCTATCCACCATGCCATGTAGCTACCCTACAAAAAAATACATGGGAATATAAAAGAAATTATTTATATTGAAGCTTTATGTATATATATGTATGTTATATTATATTATGTAAATAAATTTTATTGAAATAGTTATCAAAATACATAAAATGGTGATATGGGAGTTTATGATCATTCATAATTTATTCAGGTGGGTCTAATAACTACATTATAAAGCAGTGACCCATATTTTGAGAGATATATGATATCGTTAATGTGATATAAAATATTTGTGATTTTTATTGGCCAAAGTTACAGGTACTGTTAATGCTGCTATGATTTGTTGCCTACATTCATAAGTGAAAGAAATGCTAAATTTCAATAAAAGATCAGTGAAAGTAAAGACATATTTTTTCCATCAAAAATCACAGACTTCCTGAAATCTATTTCTGGACCTTTTGGAGAGTAGCTCATGAACTTCTCCTTTAAACAGAGGCTTGTTGACCACTTTGTCAGCGATTCTATAGAGCAGTGGTTCTCAACCTTCCTAATTCCACGACCCCTTAATACTTGTATGTGGCCGTATCTGCATGTGGGCGGATAGGGGAGTGGTGTCTTGGTTCCTAAGACCATCGGAAATATATGTTTTCCAATGGTTTTAGGCAACCCCTGTGAAAGGGTTGTTTGACCCCCAAAGGGGTTGCAACCCACAGGTTGAGAACTGCCTAGACATTTCTCTTCTGGTTCGATTTAGACTAGCTGTCCTCTAAGGTCCCTTCCTGCTCAAAATTTTTGATTCTATGTGTCTCTGGCCTTCAGTGTTATGGATAGTTTTCTGAGTCTCACTGCCTTGATGACATCTCTACCTGAATGTTCCAGTAGCACTTTAGATTCAACACAGCCTACACTGAACTCATCATCTATTCCTTTCCAACCACCAGTTATTCCAATTTCCCCACCCTCTAAACAAGCTCTTCCATTACCCAGGCTCACAATTTTGCTGTCATCTTTGTCCTTTCTCTTTCCCTAAGTGCCTTTATACAGACATTCAGTTACCAGGTCCAGTATCACTTCCCTCCATAGTGTATCTCACATCTTATCTTTTCTCTCTCCTTATACCATCGTCACTGGATTTCAGCACCTCTTTACCTCTTTTGTGACCTACTCAGGGTCTCCCTGCTTCCATTCTCTTTCCTCTCCAGTCTATGCTTCATTTAATACACATTCAAATTATCTTCTAAATGTACAGGTCTAACCATACCTCTGCTTTTCTTGCAAAACCTCTTGCTTAGAGGATAAAAAAGAAAACTCCTTGGTCTATTATTCAAGGCCTACTACAGTCTTATTACAGTCTATCTTTCTAGACTTATTTTACTTTGCTCATTTTCATCTGCTTTGTATTGCACACAGTAACACTGGTTTACTAGCTATTCCTTATCTTGTCTTATACTCTCCTGCCTCCATGAATTGGACAGAACTGTCACTCATGCCTAAAACACACAAACCATTCTCACATCTGCTGGCTGAAGTCCTTTTCTTCAAAGTTCATTTTAGGTGCACCCGCTCTATAATATCCTGTGACTTGCCACTCCTCATATTTCATCTAGAGCTTTGCCTTTACATCTCCTCTACTGTTCTTACATTCTATTCTGTATTTATTTCTATACATGTTTTTATTACCCTGATTACATTGCATACAGGTGGAGCAGTGGATAGAATGCCACACCTGGAATCAGGAAACACTACTCTTCCTGAGTTCAAATCTGGCCTCAGACACTTACTAGCTGTGTGACCCTGGGCAAGTCACTTAACACTGTTTGCCTCAGTTTCCTCATCTGTAAAATGAACTAGAGAAGGAAATGGTAAACCACTCCAGTATCTTTCCAAGAAAACTCCCCAAAATGGGGTCACAGAGAGTCAGACATGACTGAAAATGACTGAACAGCAACAAATTACATTGCAATCTCACTGAAGGCAGGGACTGTGCTGTTTTTAGCAAATTAATCTAACAATCTACAGATCACAGTGTCTTACACAGAGCAGGCATTTAACACATGTTTCTTGAAATATTTGAGTAGGTATAACAGACCTTTAACTATTTAAATAAGTGCCTAGCACACCTTGTTAGTGTCTCACACAGTGTCATTGACAGAGTAGCAAACTCTGCAATTCAGCCCAGTCAGGAAATGTAATGATCTAGGTAACTGAATTAGTGTTATATGGACCACCACCAATTAAAGAATTAAAATACAGCAAAGTATACATGACAGCAAACTTATAGCCCCTGTAATTTGAATTTTCTTTGGTGATTCTGAAGGCCCTTCAAGATCTTGTAGTATCTCAAATCAACCTAACAAATGTTTATTTCATTATGAGCCTGAATTATCATCGTAGTGTAAGTACTGGTGAATTTATTCAAAATTTACTATATTGTGCAGCATGTACATAGTAAATGGTACTCTGGTGGCCCACACAATTTAATTTACTCTTCATCTTGCATTCTATCATGGAGTGATTTGGGCCCAGGGAGAAGAAGCACATAGTATGAGTCTTTATACTTCCGTAGCTATGTTAACATTTTGTTGTTAAGTTTTTCATGTTTTGCTTGAGAAGTGTCTTAAAACTTCATGATGATTTTTCTGGGCTGCAGCCTTCACTGAATTCTGATTCTGACTGGCTTTGATTTGACTTTGGGGGAAATAGCTATTCTTTTCTATCTCATTTCCCATCTCGGCAGTTGTGGATAATAACACTAATCAGTCATTCACGAATGATATAATAAAATGTGAGTATTAGCCTGAAGATTTTGTTTTTGCTATTATTTGAATTTTTATATTACTACCTCATTGCATGAAGCCAAGAAGTATGGACTAGTTTTAAAACGCATATATCCCTTTTATGTTGTTCTTTCTGGCGATTTATAAACTCACCGATTTATGTTTGCAGTTAATCTAATGCTCTCTGTAACTTCCGTGAGTCTCAGTTGATAAATTATATTCGTGTTGCTTGAAGGAAAATTTTTCTGAAGGTAGAAATATTATCCTACACTATTTAGTGAAGTAACCAGTAATGACAAAGCCTCCAAATATTACTATTTTTTTCTTTCCTTTACATTTCTAGTCAACATTTTCATGCTTTTATGAGAAAATGCCTTCAACATTTTTTCCCATTTGAATATGGAACAGTTCCCTTACTGATTGCTTCCTTGGCCTGCCATTTGCTTACTTTTCACTCATTAACTTGCTTGTTTATTTCTATGTTTACATGGTGATTCTGAAGGCACTTAAATATCTTATAGTATCTATGATCAACCTAATAAATGTTTATTTTATCATGAGCTTGAATTGACATCATAATGGAAACACAGGAGAGCATAATCCAGATAATTTAGAATTTGCTATGTGAAGCAGCTGTCACATAGTAAGTGGAACTCTGATATCCTGTGCAAGTAGGCCTTAGAGAGTTTTCTTTGGGCCCTGGCAGTTTACCTATGGTCATACTAGAAGTACATATCAGAGGCAGGCCTTGAACCCAGATTGTCCTGGCTTAAGGGCTGGACCTCTGTCCATACCATGCTGATTTGAAGGTTTAGCATTAAAAAAAAATTATTTAGTTTTTGGTTACATTTTGAATCCTAATTTGTGTGCCTCCCTCCCTTCAAGCCCTGCGTTACAGTAGGCCAACATTTGATATATACATGCACACACACATTTTATGTGTATACATGTGTGTATATATATGTGTATATGCATGCACACATACACATGCATACCACATAATAAATACTTCCATATATCAGTTCTTTCTTTGGAAATGTGTAGCATTTTCCTTCATAAGTCCTTTTCAATTGATATGAATGATCATATTACTCAGAATAGCTGTCATTCACAGTTATTTTCTGAACAATATTGCTGTTGCTGTATACAACACTCTCTTAGTTCTGCTCATTTCACTTTGCATTATTTCATGCAAGTTTTTCCATGTTTTTCTAAAACCAAGCAGCTTAACATTTCTTATAGTGTATTCCATCATAATCATATACCAGAACTTATTCAGTCATTCCCCAATTGATGGGCATCCCATCAATTTCCAATTCTTCTCTGCTAGAAATATTTTAAAACATATAGGTTCTTTTTTCTATTTCCCTGATCACCTTGGGAAACAGACCTAATAGTAGTATTTCTGGGTCAAAAGCAATTTTATTACTCTTTGGGCACAATTTCAAATTGTTCTCCAAAATTGTTAGATCTCTTCACAATTCCACCAACAATGTATTTATTGTTCCAATTTTTCCACATCCCTTCCAGCTTTTGTCATTTCCTGCTTCCATCAATTTAGACAATTTGGTAGGTATCAAATTGGTATCTCAGAGCTGTATTAATTTGCATTTCTTTAATCAATAATGATTTAGAGCATTTTTATATGTTTATATATAGCTTTGATTTCTTCTTCCCAAAGCTACCTGTTCACATCCTTTGACAATTTATCATTTGGGTAATGACTCATATTCTTATAAATTTGACTTAGTTCTCTATATATTTGAGATATGAGGCCCTTATCAGAAAAACTGACTATAAACTCTCTACCTCCCCCCTCATTTTCTGTTTTCCTTTTAATCTTAGCTACATTGATTTTATTTATACAAACCCTTTTTAATTTAATGGAATCAAATTATCCATTTTGCATCTTATGATTCCCTCTATGTCTTATTTATTCATAAATTCTTCTCTCATCCATAACTCTGATAAGCAGCATGTTCCATACTCCTCCAATTTACTTATTATAGCTCTCTTTATATCTATGTCATTTATCCATTTTGATCCTATCTTGGTGAATGGTGTAAGATACTGGTTTTTATTTACTTTCTTCCACACTGCCTTTTAGTTTTCCCAGAATATTGTTTTTACCAGTCAGTTCTTATCCCACAAGCTTAAATTTTTACATTTATCATATACAAGGTTACTATAATCATTGACTCTTGTGTATTGTATACCTACTCTATTCCATTGATCTACCATCCTATTTCTTAACTAATATCAGATAATTTCCATTTTATAGTACAATTCAAGATCTCATACAGCTAGATCTTCTTCCATTGCATTTTTTTCATTAATTCCTTTAATATTATGGACCTTTAGTTCTTTCAAATGAATTTTGCTATTATTTTCCTAGCTCAAAACATTTTTTGGAAGTTTAATTAGGATGGCACTGAATAAGTAGATTTGTTTAGATAGAATTGTCATTTTTAAAGACTGACTTGGTCCACCCGTGAACAATAGATATTTATCCAATTATTTAAATTAAAATTTATTTGTATAAAAAGTATTTTAATATTATGTTTATATAGTTCCTCAGTTTGCCTTGGCAGGTGTATTCCCAGGTTATTTGTACTGCCTATGGTCATTTTAAATAAAAAATTCTCTTATTGTCTTTTCTTGCAGGGCTTTGTTGGCTATATATAGAATTGCTGATGATTGATGTGGATTTATATTATATCCTGCTACTTTGCTAAGTTATTGTTTCAGCTAATTTTTTTTACTTGAATCTTTAAGATTTTCCAAGTATACTGTCCTATCATCTACAAAAAGAGATAGTTTCATTTCCTTATTCCTCATTCTGATTCTTTTAATTTCTTTTTCTTATTGCCATTGCTAGCATTTCTAGTATAATATTGAATAATAGTGGTGATAATGGACATAATTTCTTTACTCCTGGTCTTGTTGGGAAGACACCTAGCTTTTCCCTATTACACATAATGCTTGCTGTTGGTTTCGGTAGATGCTTCTTGTTATTTCAAGAAAAAAAAATCCATTTATATCTATACTTTCAAGTGTTTTTTCATAGGAATGAGTATTGTATTTTGTCAATTGATTTTTCTGCATCTATTGAGATAATCATATCATTTTTGTTGATTTTGTTATTAATATAATCAATTATGTTAATAGTTTTCTATATAATAGTTTTCTATAACCAGCACTGCATTCCTAATATAATCCCACTTGGTCACAATGTGTATATAATCTTTGGGATATATTATTGTAGTTTCCTAGCCAATATTTTATTTAGGATTTTGCTTCAATATTCATTAGTGGAATTGGCCTATAATTTTTTTCTCTATTTTTTTTTTTTTTGGTTTAGGTATCAATGCCATATTTATTTACTAAAAGGAGTTTAATAAGATTCCTTTTTTGCCTAACGTTCCAAATAATTTATTTAATATTGGAATTCCATTTGGTCCTAGTGATTTTTTTTCCCTGGGAAGCTCATTCATGGCTTGTTCAATTTCTTTTTCTAAAATAGATTTATTTAGAGAGTCTATTTCCTCTTCTGTTAACCTGAGCAGTTTATATTTTTGTAAGTATTCTTTCATTTCACTTAAATTGTAAAATTTGTCATATAATTGGACAAAAGAACTCCTAATAATTGCTTTACTGTCATCTTTGTCAGGTGTGTATTTGCCCTTTTCATTTTTTGTATTAGTGATTTTGTTTTCTTCTCTTTTATATTATATTAACCAATTATTTATTTATTTTATCCGCCCCTCCCCCCCTATAATACCAGCTCCTGGATTTATTTATCAAATTATAATGGTTTTCTTACAATAAATTTTATTAATCTCATCTTTAACTTTCAGGATTTCCAACTTTGTGTTTACTTGCCGATTTTAAATTTGTTCATTTCCTACTTTTTGAAAATTGCACGATCAATTTAGAGATCTGTTCTTTATCTTATGGACATAAACTATAAATTTTCCTCTGATCATCACTTTTGCGGCAACCCTTTTGTTCTGATATGTTGTCTCATTATTTCCATTCTCTCTGATAAAATTTATTGTTTCTATGATTTGTTCTTTGACCCCGTTGTTTTTCAAGATTAGGTCATTTTGTTTCCAATTGATTGTTCAATTTTTGTAAAGGTGCCATGTACAACTGAGAAAAAAAGGTATATTCATTTGTATTCTTATTCAATTCTCTCGAGATGTGTATGACACCTAGCTTACCTGAGTTTTTATTCATCTCCTTGACTTCTCTCTTATTTTTTTGGTTAGATTTATTGAGTTCTTATAGGGTAAAGTTGAAGTCCTCCTACTATTATAGTTTTACTCCCTGTGTCCATGTAGAATTAATTTATTTTTTCCTTTATAAATATGGATACATATATATTTGGTACATATATATTTAGTATTGGTGTTGCTTCATTATCTATGGTGCCTTTTAATATAATATAATTTCACTGCTTATCTCTTTTAACTAAATCTACTTTAGCTTTAACTTTGTCTGAAATCATGATTGCTAGCCTTGCTGTTTTTTTTTATATCAGCTGAAACACAAGTTCTATTCAAGTTGTTTATTTTTACTCTGTTTGTGTCTCTTATTTTTAAATGTGTTTCTTATAAACAACATATCATTGGGTTCTAGGTTTTGATCCATTATGCTATGCATTTCTATTTTATGAGTGTGTTCATCCCATTCACATTCAAAGTTATAATTACTGGTTGTACATTTCCCTGCATCCTATTTCTTTCTACTGTTTCTTCTTCTTCTTCTTCTTCTTCTTCTTCTTCTTCTTCTTCTTCTTCTTCTTCTTCTTCTTCTTCTTCTTCTTCTTCTTCTTCTTCCCCCCCCCACCTCCTCTCTCATTCCTCTCTATCCTCCCCATTCCCTCTTTAGAAGTCTGGTTTACTTCTGACCTCTGCCTCATGAATCTGCACACCCTTTGAAGAATCCTTCCATTATCCTATCTCAGTGCCCTCCTAATTCTCTGTTAGTTAAGAAGACTTTTATATAACCAACTAGATGTATGTGTTATTCTCTCTTTAACCTAGTTCAAATGTGAATAAGATTCATAGGTTGTCTGCCTTCCACCACCTTCTTCCCTCTTCTAAAAATTCTTCCATTCATTCTTCTTTTAAATGAGATTATTTGCTCCATTTTACTTCTCTCTACACAATTTTATTTTTTGGGATCATTCTATCATAATTAACTCAAACCCAAGCCCTCTATCTGTGTATACTCTTTTTAGCTCCTTAAAAATGATAATATTCTTAAGAGTTAAAAGCATTATTTTTCCATATAAGACAGTAAACACTTTAACCACATTAAGTCCCTTATGATTAACCTTTCATGTTTACCTTATTTTTCTCCTGATTCTTGTATTTGAAAGTCAAATTTTCTGTTCAGTTTTGGTCTTTTTCTCAGTGCTTATTAACAGGTATTTATTGAACACTTATTGTACTGGGCTTTTTATGGGATAAAAGAGAAATATAAGATATGGTTCTAGGTCTCATCAAAATAAACATTTAAACAACACAAAATTTGCATAGAAATTAGGAGTATAGAGTCCAAATTAATATGTTCTATGATCATAGAATACTAGAATTGGTAAGGGAATTAGAAATGATTTACTTCAGTTTCCTTATTTTACATACAAAAAAACTGAAGCCCAAGGAATGAAATGACTTCTTTAAGATCGTAATACTAATAAGTAGCAGACCTAGAATTCTAGAAATTCACATGGAAAAGAAGTCAATGTAAATGTACATTATTAGAGGAGTTGATCTTGGTATAGGTCTGTAACGAATAGGTAAGAAAGACTTTGGAGTGTATGGATTGTTTAAGGAGGACTAGCACCTCTGGTATGATGGCTTGCTGAGTCTTTTCAGGGTTGCTTGTATACTTTTGGTGTCTACTTGGCACTCAGCTCTCACCTATGGTTCCAAGAAGCTGTAGCATACACAGTGGTCACATCCTGGTAAACTAGATGAACTAAATCAAGTCAAGGATAACTGACATGCCTCAAACCCCTCAGTGAGTTAGGGGGCTGTTTACCCCAAGCATGTGAAGACTTCCCTCAATGGAATAGGTGGATGAGAAGGATTTTTCCAGTGGCTACAAAGGCATGTGAAGCAGATACTGCAGAGCACTTAGATCTTGGTCAGATATCAAAGACACCAAGGTCATCCACTGGATCCTAGGCTATTGCCAGTCAGTTTGACTTTTGTCTTGCCACTGGGCTTCAATGACTCTGGAAGAGAGTGAGGCTGAGGACTTTGTGCAACTCTGCCTCACCTAAATCCAATTCACATACAAATCAAGACATTACCAGCATGATGCCACTGATCTTCTATGAAATAAAGGATAAACAACAAGAAAGACTTTAACAGAGATTTGTGGGAATAGCATTCCATTACCCAAAGCGTGAACAGAACCTTGAAGGAGGGAATGTGTATGCTGTATTTTGTGGACACTGAGGAGACTGGCCTGGCTGAAGAAGAAAGTGACGACTGGCAAACAGTAGGAATAAAGTTTGGAAACAGATTCATTCAGCAAATATTCAACATTCAAGTATATTAAGCTCTTACTATTTTCAGAATATTCTGCCATGTGCTGGTAGAGAAAGAAGAGGCAACATTTAGACGTGACTTGGTAGATATCCTCAGATAACTTATATTTAAGGTTAGGATCACATTTTAGAAGGCTTGAATACTATACTAAGGAATTCAAATTCTATATTGATTCTAATAAGGAATTAAGCTGTCTAATCTCAGGAGTGAATTTCAGGTAACTCAGGAATATATTATAAAGATTAATCTGGCCTTGATATGGAGGATGAATTAGAAGAAGCAGGAACCATTGTGAGTAGTAAGAACAGGTAGAGGGTTACTATAGTAGTACAGGAAAGTGTGAGGTAATGAGGGCCTGGATAAAAGTCATAGTAATCACAATAGACTTTAAAAAGGATTCATATGTGAGACCTTTTAAAGGAAGAAGTGGCAGAACTTGAATTCATAGGAGTGAATGATAGTCATGGGTCAAAACTGACTTTCAGGTTTCCAGCCTGGTTGATTAGGAAAATGGTGTCACCATTGGCAGATATCAGGAAACCAGGAAATTAGGTCTGTTTTTAGGGGAGAGATTAAAGTTGTTTGGGGGAATACTGAGTTTGAAGTGACAAGACATCTGAAAAGAATTTTCAAATATTCATTGGAGATATGAACCGGAACTCAAGTAAGAAATTAGAAGTTAGAGCTGTAGATTTGAGAATCATTTATATAGAAGTGATAGTTGAGGTTGAGAGAATGGACAGGTACTGTAAGGAACAGAGTATAAAAAGAATAAAGCAGAGAGCTGACTCATTGAGGCATCAGGAACACCTTGTTTGGGGAGTGAAAAGTGGAAAAAGAGCCAACAAAAGAAGTGAAAAAGGGGAAAGTTAGAATAGAGAGCGAACCAGGATAGTACAGTTACCCCTTCCATATTGTTACTTTCCCCATCATGGTTTCAATATGTTGTGGGTCATCATAAGAAATTAAATGGGGATTTTTTGGGAGTTTTGCAGAAGCCACAGAGGACACATGGAGGCCAATAGACAACACAAAGTCTATGATCAAATTCTTGACCCAAATTTTACAATAGGGTACTGTAAACAGCCCATCAAAGAAAAATAAAAAATTCAGACTTCTTTGTTATGAAGAGAGGGTCAAAAAGTTTTATGTGAATTTTGCAGATCAGAAGAGTTCTGTGCTCCTCACGCCCACGATGTGGGAGGGGTAATTGTAGTGTCATGTAAGGCATCTGAAAGACTTTTGAGATAAAGAAGGTCAACAGCTGAAAATGCTACAGCTATATCAAGGACAGTAAAGCTTGAGAAAATGTCCTTGAATTTTACCTTGTTGGTGAACTTGGAAAAAGAAATTTCACTCATATGATGGAGATGAAAATCAGCTGCAGAACTTTAAGGAGAAAATGATTAATCAGGAGTTGGAGCCAGGAGTGTAGATATCTTATTTAGGTTGGTGGTTTCCAAAGTGGGACCTGTGACTTTGACCCCCACAGGTGTGTGATCAACTAATCAGAGGGTGGAGAGATTGTCCTCATCTCATGTTTCCTTATGTTCACCCATCTTGGGGCTTGTCTTCAACACAACCACCTCTGAACCATCTTCATTTTCTAAAGCTTCTATAGTGTATTCACAACATAAAGTTTCAATTTACCTCCTTCCATCTCAAATGGCTAGGTACTAGCTCTTCATGGCAATTGTAACCTAACTGATTTGGGGGCATCTATAGCATTAGATACTCAGGTGCCTTTGGGAAGCTCACTGCTCTCTCCATATTCTTGCTCCAACAACCCCAGATCACCTCATGGACATAGCAGATATTTCCTAAGAGGACAGGTTCTGGGGTAGGGAAAGGTAAGAACCCTACCCCCTCCGCAATCTCACCACCTTTCATTTTGGGACAGTTCATGGCATAGGATGAGCAAGCATGGATGGGTTGTGATCTGCATTGCTGAACTCATTATAATATCTTAACTTCCAAATGTTCATTGTTCTGTTATGTTTGGTTTTATCTGACTTTTCCTGATCCTATTTTTTTGGCAAAGGTAGTGGAATGGTTTGTCATTTCTTTCTCCAGCTCATTTTGCAGATGAGAAAACTGAAGGGTTAAGTGACTTGCCTTGGGTCACACCTCAGATTTGTTCTGGGGAAGAGCAGTCTTCTTGACTCCAGGACCAACACTCCATCCATTTTGACAACTAGTTGCCCCAACCCTCAAATCTACCCTCTTCCAATTTTCTTCTTACTGTCAGCAATACCACCATTCTTCTAGTCAAATAGTTTCACAATCTCAGTGTCACCTTCATGCCATCACTTTATTTTATCACATGTTAACCAATCAGGTACTACACCTTATTGTTTCTGTAATCATAGAATGTATTTTTTGTATCAATTGCCTTTTGTCTACTCATATAACCACCACTCCAGTACAAGCCTGAACTATTACAAGAACCTCCTACTTGGTCTCCCTGCTTTAAGTCTCTCCTGACCCCACAAGTACTAATATGACTTTCCTAAAGCACAGATCTGACCTTATCACTCCCCTACTCAATAAACTCCAGTAGCTCCCTTGCCTCTAGGACAAAATACTTCATTTTTATCCCATCCTTTTTCATTTTGTAAATTTTACAATTATGAGGAGATCATAGGTGAGGTACTGAGAAGGAATATATGTGCTCAAAAATATCACAAATCTGGCAGTTTGTTAATCATGACCATATTAAACATATGGTTCCCTAGCCTTACAGTCCCACAGGAAGAATAGACAGTGGATCAGAATAGTGGGATGCGTGACTGAATCAAGAATATAGATCTCTGGGTCTCTGCCCTTATCTTTGATAGTTGTTACTGGGCAGATTCTGATGGACTGAGTGGCAAGGGGAACTTAAGTGCAGTTAATCAAAGGGTGGTCTGGACTGCAACACCCCCTTATTGAGCTTAAGGGCATTGTGGTTAGGAAAGTTTGCTAACCATGTATACATGGATTGATGAAGTTTGCTAAATCTACTGACTATGATCAATAAAGCCTTGCATTCCTTTCATAAATGTAGCTAACTAAGCTGGTCTTGAGTTCAACTTTATCTGTACATAGGCAGGTAAATCAGCGGTCAGATATAGAGCTATTTCTGTCACCTAGGACCTAGTAATAGGCCAATCTTTACTGTAATGTAACTAATTATTAATGCAAACATACGTATATATAATTTTTAAGAAAAGTAAATATACACACACTAGGAGGGATGGGTGCTCAAAATTTTTGCTGATTGGATAGCATAATTTAAAAAGTTGAAAGAAAACTGAACTAATTAGTGACGTTTGGCAGTGAAAGAGAGAAAAAAACTGTTAAATAGAGGCAGATAACAGGATCAAGTAAAGGTATTGTTCAAGATGAGGGAAACCTAGGTATCTTTGAAGCGAGAAGGGAACATATGGAATGCATAAGACTCTATTAAGTACTTACTATATTGAGTGCTTACTATATATTGTTCTAAGCATTGGGGTCATAAATGTAAAAGGAAAGATAGTTTCTATCCTCAAACAACTTGCATTTTAATGAAAGAAAGTAACATATAAAAGAGTAGAGACTGGAGGTGTGTTTTAGATGGGGAAGCCATAGTGATGGTGAATGGAACCAGAGGGCAATTAATTGAACTATCCTTTCCAGGAACAGTAGTGTTTGATTTGCTTACTATTCTGAGAGCTAGGAGTAGAAAGGATGGCAGGGAAGAAAAGATCCTGTTGCAGTGTAACATGGAGGTATCTGAAGGGCAACAGCAGTCTTAGATTAGCTAGTTATGGACAACTGTCACCACTCAGGAGGAAGGGGTCAATGTCAAGAAGAGAGACTAAAGATGCTGAAGAAAGATACAAAACAATTTTTAGGAATTGGGAAAGAATGTGATTAAGCACACAGGTTAATCTTTGAGAGGAGGAGGGACTGGGAAGTGGGGAAAGGATGAAAATGAATGATAAGAGCTCTCTCAAGGTTCAAAGAAAGGAATATGAGGGGAACTTATATTGCCTCCATCTTCTCATTAAGGTAGGAAATAATAAGTTCACAGTGCAGAGAGGGACGTAGTGTGACTGGGGGCTGAAAAAAGAAAACATCTAGAAAGAGGATCTATGAAGAGTGTTGAATATTGGGTTCATTATATCTTGTAAGGTGGATATTTGTTTAATTTGATCAGTTCTGCTGCTTAGCATTCCAACTTGGGCTCTCATTTTGATGAGACCTGCCTGATCAAGCAGATCTGTGGTATCTATGACCAGTCTTCCCAAACTAGGACTGCATTACAATATCAAGCAAATAGAAAAGGAAAGAAAACAAGGTCTCTTTGGTCTGCAGAAGTCTCTGTAGTAGACAAAACAGGCAATGGGTTGAATTTTTTCATTTTTCTCTTGGATGACTTGTCATTAAATAGACACAGCCTGAGATGAAAGGGAGAAAAGTATCAGGTGGCCACAAGGACATGATGACATAGCATGAACAGAAGAAAGGGAGTGTTTTCATCTTTGGTCCTACTTGCTTGTCATAGTTTGTTCTTGGTTTTATCTCTCCTTAATCCCTAGAACATAGTCACTGGTATGCAATTATGTATATGCAGGCTATTAAAAATGCCATAGCACATTAAATTTCCATACCACCTAAATTTCTCATGATACTTCTTCATCCTAGTAATTGCATTTACTGTTTTTAAAAAATGAATTTTGTAATTTCAACACTTGGGTTTGCAAAATTCTCTTTCCTTCAGTCATTTTGTAGCCAAAAACCAGAGCTGATATCTTCCTATTTGTGCCTATATTTCATTTCTAGCTTGTAGTTAGGCTTAGACTTCAGCATTTCTCTGATCCATCTGGTGATGAAACCTGTACAAATCAGCACCATGTGGAGGGCAGTATTTTCTGAATTGTGTTTGTGTTCAATTTTTCTCTTTCTTGTTTTAAAGGTAATTTGATGTTTCTTTTTTTTCCATTGGCCCCTTTCTCATAACCCTCTGCATCACTGCTGGGTCTCTCTTCAGTGAGCACAGCTCACTGAGTTTTCTTTGATATTGACGGCAAGGCCACTTAGGGAAGAGACCATGGAAGTTGGAGAGAATTGGGCTTTGCTTCACTGGTCTTTTGAACAGAATTCTCGACGCAGGAAAAGTGGGCAGTAGGGAAGTTGAAATAAGGCCAAGAAGGATATAAATAGCCTATAGAGAACTCTTTTTATTTTATTACATATTTCTGTTTGGTTTTGGGAATTCTGACTGCTCCATTTCCTCTTCACCTGTAAAATGGAGACAAGTGTGACCTCTTTGAGCCCCAGTCTCCTTGTCTGTACAATAAGGAGGGGGGACTTGATGTCCTTTCAGGTCCCCTCATTCCCTGAATTTATGATCCTATGATCCTTATCTACCCAAGAGGGATACCATGAATATCAAAATGAAGCATGAAAAAGACATGCTTTGGAAAAGCAAAAAACAATATTTTAAAAAGTTTTTTTTTAGTCCTATTATTTCCGTCTAGAAGGAATCATTAATTTTTTTCTTCTCACAATTCCCCAGAATCCTAGGGAGATGAATAATCATTTCCTTATTCCAACAATATGCCTCTGACTGAACACTAGGTCAGACATAGAAACTGTGCCTTGTTGATCTGAAAGCTTAAAAGATGGCAGGTTGGACATGTGCCTCTGAATCTAACTACTGTAATCTAGTACTCTAACGATATATCAGATATCTGGATAGAGTAACAATTTATCACAAAGCACATGGATATTTGTAATTACTCTGTAAATGACCTAAGCAAAAGATTTATTTCTTGAAATAGTCTTGCTCTTCCTTTCTCTTCTTTTTTTTCCAATCCCTCTTAAGACTAAGTTGCATAGTAAGTGCCAACTTAGAGTGGTAGAGAGCTATCCTATCCAGGCTCTGTGACATGTGGGCAAATCACTTAATGTCTTAGCGCTTTAAGCACCTCTCTAAGACTAAGTTGTAAAGAAGGTGTCGCTCTGCATTGGAAAAGGGAGTTTCCTTACCTGGGAATTTCCTATACCAGTGAAAATCAGGGCGCAGTCCCTGTTCCTTCTCTTTTACTGAAATTTGAAAACATTTTAGTCAATGGCAAATAAAAGAGTAAAGTTCATACTTTTTATTATAAAAGTAGAAAATCAGAAAAATCAATATTAGCCTGAGAATAAATTCAGGGAGCATCCCATTTCTCACCCAAGAAGCATTTGTTAAATGCTTACTATGTGGCAGGCACTGTACTAAACATTGGCAAAACAAGAAAACACAAAAAAGCCAGTTCCTGCACTCAAGGAGTTTACATTCTATTTAAAAGATTTTTCATTTTAGCTCTAAACCAGGCTGCCAAATAATAAAGTGAATGATAAAAAAGATTTCTCTCCCCAATTCTACCTTCTGCCTCTCACGGAAAAATTTGTATTTTGACTAAATCCCTCTTGGTTTCTCTTCATCTCTCTGTGCCTCTGCACATTTCCTTTCTGAGAAGATTGGCTCAAAATATTTACATGAATATCTTTTTCTTTATGTTGATAGATATATATGAATGGGGGAGATGTACTGCATCAGGGTCAACCTCATATAGAAAGGGGATCACTAATCCACCCATTAGGATCCCTGAGAGTTATGTATTGAGTTACTTTTAAAATGAGATGTTTTCTATGTTTCATTGTATTTTTAATTTTTGGTAAATATTTCCCAGTTACATTTTCATCTGGTGTGGGCCCACTATAAAATGTTGCTAGCTGCGTGGCCTGTGTGCCTGACATTTTTGTGATAGATGATCTCTGAGGTCTCTTCCAGTTTTCAAATTTTGTGATCTTATGCCTTGCTCTTTGAATGATTGAATTTAGGGAGTTTGCTTAAACTGTCATCTTTGAGAATAGGCATTAAAGGAAAAAAGGCAAGTATCAAAAACCAGAAACTCAACTAGGAGACATTAAAAAAATTATATTGTGACTATTTCTTCACAAGATCATAGAGCCAGATCCAGTAGACACCTTAGAGATCATTTAGTCTGCCCTCCTTATTTTATAGGAGGAACCTGAGATCTTGGGGAGGTTAAGTGGAGGGTTTGAACCCAAGTTCTTGACTCCATGCTAGTGCTCTTTTCTACTATACCACACTGCCAAAATCTATATTTTAATTCAAGTAGGATGCAGATTGTCACCCTTTCGTACCTTAGTTTGCTTTTCATGGGTTTTTATGACCAAATTACACACACACACAGGTGCATAGACATATATACACACATGCATGTGTATATGTATGTATATATAGATATATGTGTATATATATATATACATATACATACATACATACATACACACATACATACATATATACGTACAAATATATATGTGTATCTATCTACTGGCCAACCTTTCACCACAAGCCTTTTCAGTATCAGCTGGTTCAGTCCTTGGATGCTGGTGTGGTACTCTTTCCAGTTTGGTAGGACCTAAGAGACCTTACACTCTGAGGACGAATAGCTTTTGAGAAACAAGGATTATCTCCAAGACATGATGAGGCATCAGACTAGGGCTTCACTAGAAATAAAATGTTGCTTATTTTACATAGGGTTTTGAATAACAACAGTAGCTGACTGCAAAGGGCAGGGGGATAAATAACTTGTCATTGCATTCTGAATAACCAATGCAATTTCATAGAAATTTGGAGTATTAATTGCCCATTTCAAGTCTTTTACAAAATTAGATGCATGTAATGAGAATATCTTTTAACTCTTGGATAAAAGAGTCTTCCTCCAAAAGCATTCATCTTAAGGAGTCATAATTATGGGATGATTATGTTGTAATGGAGCAGAGAATTAGAGGAAGAGTAAATCTTAGCACTAGACTATTGTAATTTTATCTGACGTTTCAGACAGAAATGAGGCAGCTTCTAGTGTGGTTGCTGGGAATGAGAGATTTATTGTTTCCCCCAATGCAAAAATCAATAAATGCTTTGTGGGTCTGACAATGTTTGCAAACTGGAAAGTCTCTTTTTCTCTCAGTGATAATTGTGGGTACCATTAAAATCATCTCTACGAGAAAAGCTGGTCTTTCCTTTTGTGCCTTAATTAAAATTCTTTCCACAGGTGAGTGTTTGTGAAATACTCACCTAACTTTCTGGTTGAAGAAGAATCCTATAGAATTTGCATTGGTCAGAGGAGGCAGGTAGCAGAAATCACCTCCTTCAATAGACTTTGGAATAGGTTCTGTTCTTATTCAAGGATATCCTTTGGGACAGAGACTAGTTCTAAATCAACTTGTAAGTGGAACTTACAATGGCAAAACTAGTTTTCATTTCTAACATGAAAATCCAGGGGTGGCTAAGTGGTGCAGTCAATAGAGCACAGGCCTTGGAGTCAAGAGGACCTGAGTTCAAATGTGACCTCAGACACTTAACACTTACTAGCCATGTGACCTTGGGCAAGTCACTTAACCTCAATTTTCCTGCCTTCCCCCTTGGGGGAAAAAAAAAGGAAATCCAAGTCATTCAGGTATTGAGTGAATTCGGGGAAGAATTCTATATTAGAGTGGCCTGAATTATTTAAATAATTGTCTCTGTCAATCTTGTTACTTCAGCCTTAGAAACCTAATATGTGATAATAATGATTAGTAAAAACAATCATAATCACAATAATTATCAAGCTAATGAAACAATTGAACACTCATAATAGGAGGATACATAATTTTGCTTCAAATGATATCAATGAGCATAATAATTTTACTAAGATACATATGAAATTAGTACTCTCAATAGTGGGATAATAAAGAAATTAACACAATTCAAAAGTATGAATAAAATATTTTTAAAAACCAATATGCTCTTCTTGGGTAAGGTCATAATAATGTAAAAAAAAAAAACCAAACAAAACCTCTACAAAACATTTTTTCCAATAGATGATACAGCCTGCCATTTGATCTTGCTAATGCCTTGAGGCTTATTGATATAGTTGACCTACTTATTAGAAATATAATAAAAATTTATGAAGATAAACACATATGGACCTCTGGCAGAGGAAATAATGTGAAAATGGAAGCCAAGGAACACTGGTATTGGTAGTTATCATCTTGGTCCTTGGAATAATTGATCATTTGATAGACTAAAGATTAGGGCTAGGAGAAATTGTGCAGTAAGCAAAATTTGTTTTTGACTCCCTAATGCTTCTTTTTTCTGCCTCCTTTCTTACTTTTTTTCAAAAATGTGCTTGAAAAAAGAATGAGATTTGAGTCATTATACCTTAGTGTAACTATAAGTCAGTGCTTTAACTCTCCCCAGGGTACTCGAGTTTCAGCCTTATCTAATTGGAGATTAAAAGGATTTTCCCCACAATGAAAGGAATTTCAAGAATCAGTCAGCAGATGGAATATTTCTGTTTTGTTTTGGGTATGTACATTTGTGTATTTGGAAAGGTTCTTAGTGTTTCTAAATTTTTATTCCTTAGGAAATTACCTACTCTATCATTGAATATGGACAGGTTGTATTTATTCTATGTATACTGATTTATGTACATGTTATCTCTCTTGATAGAATGCAAACTTCTTGAGGACAATTAAGTGATTAATTTTTATCTTTATATCCAAAGAGGATTTAGAGTAGTGGGTAGAGAACTAACCTCAGAACCAAGAATATCTGAGATAAAATTCTACCTCTGACACATCCTACCTAGGTGACCCTGGGCAAATCACTTAACCTTAATGTGCTCTAGGCAATCTCTAAGGTTATAAATTGCAGAAAAGTTGCCAACCTGCATAGAGAGAATTTCCTTTTCTGGAAGTTCTCCATGCCAGTGAAATAACAGATACAGCCCCTATTCCCTATCTCCTACATATAGGAGGAGCTTAATAGATGCTTGTTGATTGATTGGTCACTCATGTTTGACAACCAGGCTTTAAGATATATTTAGTGCTGATGACACAATGTGTTTTTTTAGAATGTAAGATTATTGAAATGTCCTTGGCTAGTAGGGTTCCTGCTGTTACCATGAGATAATAATGGATCATCAATGGATAATGTGAGTTAGCATTAAAAAATTATTATTTTACCACTGTGGCCTGATATTTTAGTCATTAGGACCTACTTCAACTCCACAGGAGCTCATTGTGCTAAATGGGATTGAGGTTATCTCAAAGGGATATAATGCCCAGAGAATTGAGGATTATAGAGCATTTGCTATGTAAGAAATGAACCCTTTGTGAATTGCTTCATATGATATGAACTATGGATGCCCCAGTGTTGGGTTCCCTAGACAACTTCCTTTTTATAGTTCTTAATGTTAAAGGAATTCAGTTTAACAGTATTTTTTAAAGGAAAACTGAATGTTATCAAATCAGTTCCTTATTCTTGTTTCATCAACATCAAAAACCCTTGTGGGTGTGTCTATGTGTGTGTATGAGTGCATATTTATTTACATAACTTATGTGGGTTAGAGTTTAGCTGATATTTGTGAAGCTAAAAAATAGGGTGAGAGTGAAAATTAATGTAGTGTTCTAAAGAGGAAGGTTTTGAAAAAGAAAAAAGTTTCCACTCTGTCAGAACCATTTCCCACTCTTAGACAGCTGTTCTCAATCTCCTTTTTCTTACTCACATCCTCTCTCACTCCCCCTCTTCCAGCTACTGATTTTCCACTAGAAACAGGGAGAAATAAGCTACCAGCAGTACAGTAATGACTGATTCTGAGGAGAACAAGTTTAATGGTCTTTTGGTTAAGGTATTATGAAAGTCTCCCCTTTTGATAACAATTCAGATTATAATGACCCTTTGTGTGATTTAACAAAAACCCCTTTATTTTCATTAATTTCTAGTATAAACATGGAATATTCATCACAGAGGAAAAACAATGACTTTACCATCCAAAATATTTCTTAATACTTTTCCCCATGCATCTCACTGGCATAACCTTTCAAAGTTGTCTCTCACTTTTTTTTTCCAAGAGAATACACTATGAAAATTATTTGAAGATGGGATATTTTGGCACAAAAGGTTTAGTGACTAAGACCTCTACTTTAATATAATTGGGAGAGACCCCAGAGTCTTTTGTAGCTCGGTTATCTCATCAGACCACACAACTCCCTAATATGCGATCAGTGCAGATCCATTCTTTTGCTTCCCTTGCTTTTTCCACTCTAGAACTCTGTTGAGAATTGGTAGGGGTTTCCTGTTAGCTACCTGGTAAAATTTTCCCGTGTATATTATTTAATCTTTGGCTTTGCTAGGAGTTTATGTTCCTGCATGTGAACTGGAAATGTAGTCCACATTCCCAATAGTATCCATTTCTACTATAATTCATGAAAGACTCTTCTTCAGGATATTATTTGACCATGTAATGAATCTTTCCCTTTGTCTATTGTCTTCTACTATTTAGGGTCATAGGCATGTGACTGAAAGGATATGAATGGTATGACACCCGCCATCACTACTATTGACAGTTTGGGATATAGTGGGAAATCTAAAATGAATGATCAGTGATATTGGCAAGAGTTTCATTTATGAATATGACATGACTTAAGGTAGTGATCTATTCTAAATAGAAAGCTATGCAATTAACATAGGAAAGGAATCTCCATTATAATATACTAGATAGCTAATCATCTATCTTTGGCTTGAAGATTGGCAAGGAGGGAGAACCTACTACCTCTTAAATTAGACCCATCTACTTTAGGATAGCTCCAATTGTCAGATATTCTTTCCAGACATCAGACTAAATTTGCTTCTTCTCTAGGCTAAAAATGGCCAGTTCCTACAACATATCCTTATATGACATGGATTCAAACCACTTCTTTGGACATTCTTCAGCTTATTAATATCTTTCTTATACAATGGTGCCCAGAACTGAACACAATACTCCAGAAGATGTCTGTGGAGGGCAGCATACAGTGGGGCCATTAACACCGTATTCCTGAAAGCCATGCTTCTCTTAAAAGAGCCCAAGATGGCGTTAGGTTTTTTGGCTGCCACATTGTACCGCTAACTCATATTGAGATTGCAATCTACTGAAACCCCTAGATTCTTTTCAGGAAAGTTACTGGCTAACCATGATTTCCCCATTTTGTATTTGTGAAGTTGATTGTTTGTACCTGAGTATAATATTTAACATTTATCCTTTATTGAATTTTATTTTATGAGTCAACTCAAAGGAATGGAAAAGATCACAGATGATGTTGTTAATAAAAAAGGCAATTGGGAAGACATAAACAATTATATCCCCAATATTCCTGCTTTCTCATTTCTAGAAGAATTTTTATGGGAATTGTCTAGGCAGACATCAGTGATGATGAAAATTACCCATCTCCTGAAAAGGAGGTGAAAAAATTAAATTTGCAAAATGAGACACATAATTTTGGACACAACCATTGCAAGATTTTTTTTTTGACAATGTATATTTGTTATAAGGATTTTGTTTCTCTTTTCTTATTTTTCCCTGGGGCAGAGGAAGGTATGAGAGAGAAAATAAATGTTTGATAATGGAAAACAATCTAATTAAAATAATTTGTTAGAAAGTATATCATTGTTGTGGTATACATTGATATTTTAATGTTGGTAGAAATAAAATTATTTATTTAAAACTTAGATAAAATAAGACCTGCTAGTCTTCCTACTTTAGAGTTTCTTTACAAAATTTTTGTGCATTTGAGTATGAGTTGTGATCCTTCACTTTTGAAAATGACCAATGACATCTCAGGTTGATGTCTTGACTTGCTTGTGAATTAAATTTAAATAAGGCAGACACAACATCATCAGCCTCACTTTCCCTTCCAAATTGTTGAAGTTCAGTGGGATAAGGTGAAAGACATATTTTTCTCCCTGAAATGCCATCTCAGTAATAGAGAACCAGAAGTTATCTGCATGGCTGACATGGCTGACATTTTGAAGATGTCTTCAGCATAATGATTTCTGACTAAGAAAGTACAATGTTCTCACAGTAATAGCTGACATTTATATGGTGCTTTAATGTTTATATAGTATTACATATGTTATATATGCATATACATATATAGCAGCTATGCATATATATACATATGCTTATATTTTTAATATATAATCTCATTCGAGCCTCAGAAAAAAATTCTGGGGGAAGTACTACTGAGGTATTATTAACCCTATTTTATGGATGAGGGTACTATGGCTGAGAAGTTAAGTGACTTGTTCATGGTCCCATAGGTAGCGTTAGAGGTAGAATTTGAGCCACAATCTTCCTTATAGCAGGGTATCATGCTATTCTCCCCAGATCATCCAATTTTCATGTTTGAAGGATTTGGAGTATTATTTAGAAGGTGTTCAAAGGGAGCCACAAAAATGATCTAAGAGCATTGAGGTTTTGTTCCAGCACTTGGCCCATTGGTTTTCTTTTTTTTATATAATTAAATTTCTTTTTTTTTATACCTATTATCCCAAATGTACTTTCTTTCCTTCCCACTTTCCTCTACTTTGTTTGAAAAAGGAAAAATAAAATCCTTTTAAACAAATATGTAGTCAAGAAAAAAAAATTCTTCTACTGGACTTGTCCACATAAATGTTTCAGTCTTAACTCTGAGTTCATCATTTATCTGTTAGGAGGTAGTTTCACCATGAGTCTTTTAGAGTTATGGGTGGTCCTTGTTTTGATCAGAGTTCTTAGGTCTTTCAAAGTTGCTTGGGTCCCACTGATGTAGAGAAGCACTCCTAGTCTTGTACTGTCTGCCAATTGGATCGTGTTTTCTGTAAGTCATACACAACTACATTGCCTGATTTTAGAACTGGGAGAAAGTTGAGAAATGTTTCTCAGCCTGGATTAACATGAGGTGTAATGAATTTCTGCACTCTGAGAGAGACAGTACCTTTTTGGTTGAGTTAGTCCTGGTTCAGCCAAAGGATTTTTATCTATTCATGGTAGATCTTAGGGTAGGGAGGAAGAAGAAGTACGAGGACTTGATTGATATCACCAGAAATTAATGTGGTCCAGCACTGAGAGCTCTCAGAACCAATTCATCTTCCTGGAGAGTCTTTTGTTGTGAACCAACCTGAGTGGGTCATCCATACCTAGTTTTAGAACTTATGAGGGACCCTTATGATAGGCATATCTATTGATATGACTGATATGACATGAATGGTTCCATTCTGTGCTGCAGGGAATGTAAAAGACATGGAGGAATATAAAAGACCCGGCAAGACCAAAATAGTCCAGAATACAAATAAGTTAATCACTTCTAAATTGTCACAGAAGAGAAAAAAAAATCCTTAGGAAAAAATAAAGATATAGAGATGAATTAGATTGGAGAACAAAAAGGTTGAGAAGTGCCGTGCTAACAATTTGCAAACATGGGAATATGGCTTTATGCAGCTGTTTTCTATCCTCAGTAAGAACACAAGAGGAAATGAGCCTAAGTTGGATCATAAGGGATTTAGGTTTGACATACAGAAAATTTCCCAGATGTTAAGGTTTTAAGCACTGGGATGAGTTATCAAGGGAGTTTGTGGAATCTTCTCTGGAGGTGTTTGTAAACAGGAAGATTTTTGCAGTCTGTTGATTTGGAACTGGTCTTTGGATCCTTGGTGTCTAGGACAGTACTTGGCAAATAGGGGTATTTAATATTTTTGTGGATTGGTTGATTGTTTTAAACATAGACCTATTTCACCAAAGAGGGAGGTATTAGGTAGCATTTCAGGGATGTGTCCCTTTCAAGTTCTTCCTTTGAACCTTCAGCTAAGTCTAAGAACTGAGTTGCACTGAATAGGGAATAAATTACTTTTTTTTGAAAAGACATTAAAATGAGGTAAAAGTGTACTTTTTAAAAACATGTTGAAAGTAAAAAGAACTAAATATGAGACAGAAGTTATCATAAAGTTGATTACATATTAATTTTGCATCATTTGGAACAATAAAAATGATGAGTTGGGACAGTTTTCTTAGGTGACTAGGACATGATTTTAAATCAAGCTAAAGCTGAAACTTTGATCCCCATGTGTTCTAGCTGGTTTTGCTCTGTTCTATGGACAAAGTAGATGTCTCCCATATCTAGTAAGTATGCGTTTTCTCAGGCATACTACTAGGCATAGCAGGACTTAGGGTGAGAGTTTGGATACAACTGCACAAATCCATCACTATTGTTGGGCAGATAGTTCAAAGAGGATTCTATTTACTGAAAGAAGGTCAGTAGCATTATTTTCTAATACTCAAAATAGTACATTTATTATTTTTAAATGATTCTTTTAAATCACTCTGATCCCTTTTAGTAAGTTATGGCTCCCATCCCTTTAAATAGTGCCCCCAGGTTTTCTTCCACATGATGAGTACTCCAATGGTTTTAAGAGATTGAGACCAATAGGACAAAAATGTCATATTTGTTAAATGCTTAGGAATTTTGTTGTAATTTTACCTCATCATGACTCTGGGAATTATGAAAATATTTGGTAGTATTTTCCAGATGTGGAAATGGAAGCATTTTCCCAAGGCCTGTTGGTCCCAGGTGAAACCTTGACCCCCTGAAAAATTTCAAAAGGTCAATTACACAGCTGGGAATAAGACAGAGGTCCTGACTTCAAATGATATATTTAGTTTGGAGTCTATATTTCCTTGCTTTTTATGTTGCCAATAGACTCATAGGCTGGGAAAACACAGAGGTTCAACACATTCACCTACATTGACAGCTGCCTGTTCATTCGCATTTCAAAAAGTATTCAATCCACTGGTTGGATTGAATTGACTGGTATCCTAATGGGTTTTATTGATGTTTTGACTGCAGGCAATCTTTTAACATTAAAGCAGTGCCCTAGCTCCACACAATGGAAGCAGTTCAGCAGTATAAACCCAATTCCTATAAAGAATTTGGTATTTGGGCTGATTTTTTAGTGCTACCTTGACTAAATAGCCAATTACTGACTTACCAAGGGGCAGTGGAGGAAACAGGGAAGAAAGTTACTTGAGTTGAATGAGGTGCCACCTGAAGAAGGCAGGCCTGGGTTAAGCTCCTCAGATGGTTGGGGAGAGCTAAGGGAAATAAGCTTCCTAACAGTTGGAAAAGAGCCAAGAAAATGGAGGCGGGAAGGTGCTGAAGACAAACCACCATTTTTAACTCTTTAGCTAAGTGGGCCTTGCTGATGTGGCTTTGATTGAAATGCCTAAAAGTAAGCACTCCTGCTAAGTATTTGTGGTAGTCTGTGTATAACATCAGCTCAATCATTTAGTCTTCCGGAATAAAACTGTCATTGCTGCTGTAGAAACTTTAAGCATTGGAAGAGGATGACTTGGTAAAGGAGGGTTAAATCACCCAATCCTTCCCACTCTGAAAATGTATATTGTGTTAGGATATTGGTTGTATTATCTAAAATCAGATTCATTTAAACTGATGTTTAGTGCAGTCATATTTGCATTTCTGAGAATTTGTAAGAATCATAGTTTTAGGGCTGGAAGGAACCTTAGAGCCTACTTATCCCCTCATTTCATAGATGAGGAAAGCTGGAGAAAGTCAATGACTTGCACAAAGTCACAGAGATAGTAACCATTTCACTTAGCTTTTTGCTTTTCCTCATTTCATATTTTGTGAAACGAGCCTTTATTTAGGGCAGTCTGCTTCTGAATCATGGCTACTTCCCTGATTGCCAGCATTTACTTTCAGGTTCACTTAGCACATCATACCTAAATCTATGTGCTAAAGAATTTCCAAATCACCTTCTCATACCTTTTCATATTTGGAATCATGTCAAAAGTTTCTGGTGGTTAATTTTAATCATAACTAACTACTCTACAATAATA
The DNA here is from genome assembly GCA_028627135.1 of Pseudochirops cupreus. Lineage (NCBI taxonomy): Eukaryota > Metazoa > Chordata > Mammalia > Diprotodontia > Pseudocheiridae > Pseudochirops > Pseudochirops cupreus. The sequence continues at coordinate 172,940,289 of CM053582.1, forward strand.
TAAGGAAAAGTAAGTTGCTTACTGTCTACAACACAGAACTAAAACTATTTTTAGTCACTTTGGTTTAAAAAATAAACAGATATGGTGGTGATACAGTGATGAAATGATTTCTTTTATGCAACTGGCTCTATGCTATTACCCATTCATTTTTACTGTGCAAATGTGTAACAGCGATAGTTTTCAAGGCACTTTTATAAATCTTATTTCAGTTGAATCTCACAGCACCCCTTCTATGTTGGCAAACTTATATCAACTCTTTTCTTTTGATGTCCATGATTTATTTTACCAATGAAATTATAATATCTCTCTTCTATGTGTCTTGCAATTGTCTGACTAAAAACAATAGTGTTCTGACTTACCTATAAACACCAGTATACTGAGTGGCAGCTAACACATAAAGAAGAATCTTTATGTGTCCTCTTTGCTTATCTAACTTAATTGGTTCTGCCTGGATTATAAGGATACATTTGACTGTTCGATAGGGAAACATTGTTAACATTGAACAGTTAAATTTGAATTTCCTAAGTATTGGACTCAGCAATCAGTTTTACTTGACATTGCCCAGTGGAAATATTTCTAATTAAGGTAAAAGGAATGATTTAAACAAATAGTTCTCAAAATATGGTCTCCCAGGCCATGGTGAGTTGATCTACAATTGTTCTTTAGGGAGCCTTTAAGCTGATACCTTAAAGGATTAGTATATAAAGCATGATTGTGTCTGTACTTTACATATTTACATGCCATAGGTTATCTTATATCAATTTCTGAACATCTCATCAAAATACAATCATTCTTTCCATTTCTTTCTGGTGTGTGTGTGTGTGTGTGTGTGTGTGTCCATGTATAATGTCAAACAGAAGTACATAGGATTAGAGAATAATGGGGTCTTGTGCTTGGTTAAACCACTTACTAACTAATGAACTAGATACTATTTACTTTTGGAATTGAAGTGTAAACCAGAGAATGATTTATGCATTTGCTATTTGTTCTTTCCCAAGGTAGTACACATTGACAGTCCATTTTAATGTCTGAATTTAAACCATTATGTATATAACTCACAAGAAAGGAAACAGCATCAGGGATAGTTCCCTGCACTTGGAATCAGAACACCTGGGTTCAAATCCTGGACCATGTCAAATCTATGTGGCCTTGGGAAAGTTACTTAACTTCTCTAGTTTTTAATTTCTGCATCTGTGAAACTAAGGAAGTTGAATTAGATGACCTTTAAGGTTCTTTGTAGATATAAAGATATTATCCTATGACCTCCCAAGTCTTTTCCAACTCTAAAATTCATGATCACTTAATATTTATAGTGGGAAGGCCCAACATTTGTTAGTAACAAAGTCATAAGAGATCAGTATTTGCTAGGCTGAAGCATGGGTCTCTCACTTGTAACCTGTGGGACTTTAGGACAGGAGGATCCCCCCAGTGAACATACATATACAGTCATAGTGCTAATGGCATAAATGCATTTCTCTTACACAAGGTGAAACTGGCATGCTAAGCTAGGCCTCCCACCCAGCAGTTCTTCCTTTGGTGATGGGCTTTTGTACTCTGATTCGCTGACATTCAGTTTAGTGTCCTTTCCTTCTACTCTGGGCTGCTTCCAGCCCTGCTGGAATTCCTAGAGGTGAGAATTACTCTGTTTCCTCTAGAGCCCTCTGGTCATTAAATTTATGCTCTTGAGTCATGATTCTGTGGGTCTCCCTGAACAGAAGGACCTAGGTTAGTCTTTTAGCTCTGTTTTTTAAAATAATGTATTGTAACCCTGGGTATTAATTTCATTTTTCTGGGCCTATGTGTCTTCATCTCAGAATGAAATGGTAAGGTTAGGATGCTCCTAAGGTCTCTTTATCTAAACAAAAACCAAACCAAACCCTATAAAATGCTCAGCACCAGTTAATTCATCATTCACTGAGTTAGAGAGTAGTTTCCCTCTGTGGACTTTAATTGACCCTGATGTTTATTCTCCAGCTATTTTGTCAATCCTCTGCCCAGCCTCACTTCTTAATTCCCTGTGACCCTTTCTTTCTTTCCCTGTGACCCATTCGTGGTGGGACTGTGTAGGATATTAGGGTTATTTTCCCACTCTTTATCCCAAAGTAGACCACATTGGCCTGGCTATAACTCTAGCCTGAAGTCTCAAATCTTAGTTTTGAGAATTTTACTTCTGTAGTCTCCCTCTTCCCTCTTCTCTTCACATACCCCTCCCCCCAAACCATTTTGGTGATTTGAATATGCCAGCAAAAGTTTTTATTCCATTTTCACACATTGCCCTTATCTTGGGCTAGTGGAATTGATGCTATCCCCTCACAGAATCCATCATCATCATCACCATCACCATCACCATCACCACCACCACCATCAACATCATCATCACCATCACCACCATCATCATCATTAACAACAGGCTTTCAGAGTACAGAGTCAAAAACCACATTGGAGAATCATGAGATAGCAATTGACTTTCCAAAATGTGGATACCCTTCTCCTTTCAGTTTAAGAACCATAATTACATCAAACCTGTCATCATTCATAGAAGGGATATGTCAGTTTCCTCTTCTATGGCTCCATTTAGTATCCCTGGAAGTTTCCAAAGTTCCTTTCTATGGCTGCCACTTCTTGTCTTCCCTTATTGGAACATGAGTTCCTTAAGAACAGAGATTAACTTCACTTTTTCATTTGTATTCCTAGGGTTTACGAATATACTAAACACTTAGAAGTTGTCATTCTTTCTTTTATCATATGCCTGCTTCCTGTCTTTTAATGGATTTGTTTCAAGGATTGCTCACTGAACTTATAGAAGATGAGCTAATGTCCTCAAACTTTTATTCAACTACAGAAATTTATTTTGTAATTGATTTAAATTCAGCACAAAATTTGATGATTTTATCCATCAGTGCAAAGTTTGTAGAGTATTGTAAATAGCAGGAAATCTACTTGTTCCACATTCATATCAAAAGTAAAAAGAGAGAAAGAGAGAGAGAGAAAAACAAGTTATCTGACCCTGTCATGAAATAAAGAGTGAAAACAAGGTAGCAATAACACTAATAATTCACATTTGTATAGTAGGATTTATGAAGCATATTACATATGCTTTCTCATTTGATCTTCATAACAAACATGTAAGGTAGAAACTAAAGGTGTTATTTAGCCTTATTATACAGATAAAGAAACTGAGGCTAAGGAAGACGGGGTGACATCCCATGTGAAGTCAGCAAGCATTTACTAAGCACCTACTTACTATGAGTCAGGCACTGGGGATACAAAGAAAAGTCAAAGCAGTCCCTGATCTCAAGGAACTCATAGTTTCTCTCTAGGCAAGACAACATGAAAACTACTCTGTGCAAACAACATATATACAGAATAAATTGGCCATAATGAACAAAGGAAAGTCATTGGGATAAAGGGGATCAGAAAAGGCTTCTTGCAGAATGTAGAATTTTAATTAAGACTAGAAGGAAGCCAGGAGACAGAAATAAGCAGAAAGAACATTCCAGGCTTGGGGGAGGCGCAGTCTGTGAAAATGCATAGAGTTGAGAAATGGAGTCTCGAATGGGAGCAGCAGCAGCAGAGAGACCAATGTCAATCCCCAAAATATTGTATCTAATTCCTCTATATCTCTTGGATTTGCATCCTTCTCTCCATTTGAACAAATAGAGCCCTGGTTCTATTTGTTTAGATTCTCATAACCTTTTGCCTGGACTATTACAGTACTCTTCTAATTGGTTTTCCTTTCCCAAGTCTCTCTCATCTCCAATGCATCTTCCCTTTGCACTTGCTGTCTTTTGTGCCTGGAATGAACTCCTTCCTTATGACTACATCTTAAATATTGTTTCTTTCAAGGCCCTTTTCAAGAGCCAATCTTCTTTGTGAAGCCTGTCCCCTTAAAATTATCTTTATTTTGTACATATCTATATGGGTACATGTTTTCTTACCCAACTAGAATGCAAGCTCCTTAATGGGAGGGACTATTTCTCTTTGGATCCTTAGCATCTAGCACAGTGCCTAGCAAATAGTAGGTGTTGAATAAATGCTTGTTGATTGATTGGAGAAGACTGTTTTATTTGTATTTTGACTATTTTTGGTCAGTTATGGAATTTTTTTTCAAATATGAGAAGATTCCTTTCAAATGGTGGTCAATTCCCTAACCAGAGTGATTTTGTATCTCGAAAAACAGGCTTTTGTGAAATAAACCTTGATAAACCAGAAGATCAGGACATTGTCTGTCTGACAGCAACAACAGATGTAGATTGGCACATTGGAGAAGGCACAATGGTCCTGGTTAACTGTAGGGTTGATACAGAATGACTTGGCTTACCTGAAACTCTGCAGAGTGTTCCCAGGGGATATTTTCCTTTTAATACATTTCAGAGGCAACAAATTTAACTCCTGCTGAGAGCAGGAGTAATTGCTTCAAACAGGGAAAAAGTTCTTTAAAGGCTTAATTCCTTTCACAGGAATGTGCTTTCTGACAACCCTTTGAGTTTTAAAGATGGGAAATTCTTAGTAAAGAGAAAAAAATTATACTTGAGTACAAATGAGGCTGTTCTTGGGGTAATTGACCCCATGTACTCTGGTATCTGCTGCCACATGTTTTGTGACAAGACCTATTGCACAGGCCAGTCCTGCCATGGTATTCTCTATCCTTCAGATACATTGCCAAGGGGAAAATTATCTTGGCTCAGAAATTGTCAATCCAGTGCCAGAGACCTCGGAATCCCAGGAGTCCTGCCAATGACTAATGGTAGTTTGGTTTAGGTTGTCCTTGGGTTAAATCCTTAAGGCACATTTTCCTCCTTGCACACTACTGTAAGTATTAGGATACCTATGTCTGCCTGTTCATACTTATAACAGCTTTGGCCATGCTGCAGTAGTCAAAAGCCTCCTCCATAGGTTTATTCATAGTCTGGTTTCCATGTTTTCCATGAATAAGACTGTCTTCTTTCCCCTAGGCTTACTTCCTGGACCATAACTTGAAAAGAATGTTCTGCTTCTTTAAGTAGCAGGGAAATAGAACTGATGTTTATCTAGTTCTGTAAAGATTACAGTGTTCTCTAGAGATACTATCTTATCATTTAAGCCTTAAAATAATCCTTTTATTCCTATTTTATAGATGAAATGGAATGAGAGCGGTTAAGTGACTTGCCCATGGTCCCAGAGCTAGTAAGTGTCAGAGGAATTCAGGTCTTACTTACTCCAAGTCCAGTCCATCAGTCACTTTGCCATTGTTCAATGTGCTTGACTATGGTAGTCAGTTACTTTTTCCAATTTGGTTTAAATGAAACTAAGCTTCTATTACGGGAAACCTTTTATGAATTGATGCAGAGTGAAATAACCAGATCCAAGAACCTCTGCTCTATGCTCATGCTTCCCCTCACCCCCCTTTCCCAACTCACCCCTTTATGAGGACATCTAAATTGGTAGGGGACATAACTAGGATGTTGGGGACATAAAAGGATAAGGCCCCAGTATGATTCCTTACATGAAATAAGTGAGACAAACTGTCAGTGGCCAATACTTCATCTTTTCCCCTTCTTCTGCTGTGGTATTTTTCTGATTTTACTTTAAGGCTATTTCCATTCAACTGTTGTCCTTTGGTCTTAGAATCATTTCTTGACTTCTGGTTTGTTCTCTGCATCAGTTGCCTTTAGAAGGTCCTAGTTTTAGAGCTTGGCTTGTTGTTCTTGGGTTTTGATGTGTTTGCACTGTACAATGATATCTCTAATCTCCACTACAAATTGTTCACTACTGTCTCAACAGGCAGATGAATTAATGATCCATTCAAGCCCTGTAATGTTCTCAATACATGGTACAGTGGAGAAAGCACTAAATTTGGAGTCAGAGAGCATGGGTTCAAATCTTTAACTCTACTACTCACTAGCTTTGTGACCTTAGAAAAGTCACTTCATCTCTCTAAACACCAGCTTTCCTCATATATAAAATGAGGAGCTTGAACTTGATAAATTCTAAGGTTCTTTCCTACTCTAAATCTACAAACTTATGATTGTCCCAGAGTTTTTGGTCACTTGCCAACACAAGGCTGAGTGGTCTGTGTATAGAAAAATCATCCTCCGGGTGGCTAAGTGGCACAGTGAATAGAGCTCTGGTCCTGGAGGAGTCAGGAGGACCTGAGTTCAAATCCAGCCTCAGAAACTTAACACTTATTAGCCATGTGACCTTGGGCAAGTCACTTATCCCCAACTGCCCTGCCTTCCCCCCTCCAAAAAAGCGAAAAAAGAAAAAAAAAGAAAAATCATCCTTGTGACAAATCACTCATCTGATAGTTTTATGTCTTGATATGGAGATTTTTTTTTCTCTCCCTCCTTGATTTACTCAATATTTTTCCCATTATTATTTTCACTATTTATCCTATTAGCAAAAAATTATTTTGTTTCCATTTTATTTTGTGAGGAATGTGTTTTATGATCTTTGTGCCTTTCCTAGCACTTCCTAGGTTTGAAACCTTCCCTTGGCTGAAGAATGCTAGGAAGAGATTCACAGATTTTCATGGGATTAAAAAATTTTATCCTGAGTTATCAGAGAGAGGGAGAGGATTATAAAGCTTTGTCAGGAGCTGTTTGGGAGCTGGGATCAGTTTTAATTTCCTGCCCCTAAGTCCTTGTGACTGCCCCAGAAATTCCCCAGTGTTTTGGTAACAACCTCATGGGGCCCTTGAGAAAATTAGGTTGGTAACTGTTGTATTCATGAATAGGTGGGATTATTTAAAATTACCTTCTGCTCTTAGCCTCATGCTAGAATCATACTCCTAAAATACAGTAGATTTTCAAAGTCCTCTTTCAGTAAAAAAAAAAAATCTCTTTATAAAATGAGAATTCCTTCCATCATCTTGTCTTCATCATCACTTCCTCCCCATAAGAAACTTCACCCCTGGAGCCACACCATCTCACTCTTGTCCTATTCCCACCCTCCCCCTATCCCATCCCCATTTTCTAGCTTCATTCTATGTGTTGTCCTCTATTAGCATGTAAGTTCCTTGAGGTTGGAGACCTTCATTTTTTAATCTTTCTTTGTATCCTTAGTTCTTAGTAAAGTGCCCAGCACATAGTAAATGCTTAATAAATTATTTATTTAGCTAACTGAAATCTTTCATTTATCTGTCTCACTTTACTGGCACTTGATTGAACATCCTTTGAAATTCTAATTGAAATAGAATAGCAAGATTTGTTAGAGAGCCCACTATCTTCATGGTTATATGTCTTATCAAACATGTAGTAAATTCTTTGGGGGGCAGTAATAACTTCATCACCCTCAATCCTAGGCACATTGAAGAAACGCAATTTTGAATTGAATTGAATAACTGGGAGAAAGAATCTTGAAGAAACTGATAGGAATATGTTTCCTTCAGATGGAAAATGTCTGAGATTGTGGAGACCTGCTCTTAGTTCCTGCGGGGAAAACACATGGCAAAATGCAAAATGGGTTAATATTGTAAAACAAACAACATTACATGATAAATCAGGAGCCACCTAGATGCCTGTGTTGCTTGGAACAGGGCTGGAAATGATTTGCTGATAATATCTTTTTTTTATTATTATTCTGTAGCCTCAGATTATACAGCAGACTCTCAAGAGGACATTACAGTATTATGAGCATCAAGTTATTGGGTAAGTAAAAAGGATTTTGGTGATTATCTGGGGGTAAATTAGAGGTAAATTGCTCACCAATTGTTGAGCAAATGGTTTTCTGCCATCTAGCCCTTGGCCTGAGTGATGTGACCCACTTTCTATCTCAGTTTCTTGATATGTCTATTTGGTGTAGCCAGCTATTATGGGCAGTAGAAATGGGGTTCTCTAATGGTTCCTTGAAGTTATTTCCTTTGACTTATATTTAATTATTGAAGAGAAGTTTCCTTATAATATTAATTTTCTGTCCTTCACATGTACCCCTCCCTGTCCCATGTTGTATTATCTAATGTCTCATTCAGTGAGGTATATTAGAATCCCAGTGATGGCCTTTTGGATTAGATTTTATAATCTGATAATATGCAATAATAATAACAAACAGGATTTTTATAGCATTTTAAAGTTTCCAAAATCCTTTACATGTGTTATTTCTTTTGCCTCACACAAAAACCCTTTTAGATGCTATTATTAGCCCCATTTTACAGATGAGGAAGCTGAAACTGAGAGAAATTAAGTCATTTGCCCCAAATCACATAATTAGTAAGTGTCTGAGACTAGATTAGAATGCTCATCTTCCTGATTCCAAATTTAGTACCCTTTCCACTGCATACCACTTACCAATTGAAAACCACATAGGGATCTAACACAGGCCTCTTAGATAAGGGTGGCCCAACTAAAACCACTTTTCTTATATTCTTTTCTTTTTTTTTCAGTCTACCCCCTTATTTTTCAAGAATGTTCATACTGTAGATTATTAGCTTTTCCTAATGGATCAAAAACTCAGTTGTAGCAAGACATTAGAGAGAACTGAGAAATGCAAAACGGTTCTGAACTCTACTTGCTCATGCATCATAGCTTTTTGCATTTTATTTGACTGTAGCTAGTATATGTGCATAAGTACACACACACACACACACACACACACACACACACACACACACACACCCATACACACACCCATACACACACTCATTTATAATTCACCCTACAGTTCAGAATCTATATTCCCACAGAGAAAATTCCCTATGAGATAAAAAAATTCTATTTGGTGGTAGTGTGTGTGGGAAGGTCAAAATTGAGAATGTGCTCACTCTTTGTTTTCAGAGGTTTGTAGCAAAGAACTTGGGAGAAGTCTTTGTGGTTGGGATGAAAAAAAATTTTTTTTCTGGCTTTTAAAGAATGATAAAATTTACCAAGGAGCATATGGGAAGAAAACCTTCTGGAAAAAAACAATCAGGAGAATGTGAGTGACCCTGTGGACATGTTTTATAAGAGTTTAAAGATTATGTTAGTTTTCATTACATAAGGGATTTTTTTTGGGAAGTTGCCCTATCAGTCCTCTAGAGTCAGATGTAACTGGAAAAATGGCACAGTGAAATTGTTGGTTTGAGACCATTAAATATTTTAAACTATATTTTTATTAATCAGGTCATAGATCCATTAGGCTACACTATTACATATAAATATTATATCAAAATTAATTCCTCTCTTCACATTCCAAAATAAACTTTGATCCCTCATATCAAGCTAACTGTCTAAAATACACTCCTCCGCCCTTTGTGATGATATTATTACATTAACAATAATTGTTTTCCTAGAAATGATATTGTTCTGTTTATCATAAGATCTGATGTCAAAAAATAATCTAGGTTTTCTTCTGTGACCAGGTCTTCAAGGTAAATTAGATTACAGAGCTGATGACTATGATAGTCAAAAGCAGCCAACTTGTATTATATTAATTCGGGCCAAAACCTTTTCTTTGGTAGAAAGTTTGTCGAACATCGAATCAACTCTTCGCTTCATTTTAATGTCCATATAAATGTGACCTGTGGCCAAATTCTAACACTTGCTACCTGTGTGATGTTGAACAAGTCATCTCATCTTGCTGGGCCTTATCTCTCCATCTGTAAAATGAGATGGTTGGAGTAGATAACTTCTGAAGTTCATTCCAGCTCTAATTCTATAATTACATGATTTATGCTTTTGTTTTTTTATACTATGTAAAACCCATTGTCTATACGACTCAAAGAAAGCAAAGAAGGAACTTAATACAATGCAATGTGAGTGTAGTTGACTGTGTGGTGACCATTTAAAAAGACCTTAAGCCTCTAGTATCTCTCAGAGAACTTAAGTCTCACTTACTCCTGGCTGGCTGTGCACTGGATACCAAGTATACTTCTTTTACCCTGTTGTTTACCGTGATGTCTTCTTGCCCTTCTATTCTTGAGAATTTCTATCCTGTATCCTTGTACTCTCTAATGGGTTCAGCCAGACTCCATGAATCAACACCAATACTTAGAGTTTCTTTGTCCATGACAACAGAAGGACCTGGGTGAGAACTTGCTCTTGTCCCATAAAACCTATTGCCTGCAGTGGTTTCAGGGGATCTACCTGTAGCATTAAGGTTATTGTAACTCAAGCATCCTGAACACTAGCTATGGAAAGCCTGTGAAATGCTCAGTGGAGATGTGGATGCTGGATTCAATGGCATTTTCTTCAAAGAGCCAGTGCTGACTTTCCTTCCTCCTTCTGCTGTGACCTAAAGTCTGAAGTAACTAGGGTCCTGGTAATTGTCCTGGTTTTTTGCCTCCTGTCATGGTCTCTGCTTCTCTTCCCAGGTAGCTTCAGTTTAGGGTTTGACCCTACATTTGAGTGAGTCAAAATAACCCATTTCTTTATTCATTACTGGCCTAACTTTTTGTGAACCTTCTCTAAATCTCATGCTTGTTTTTAAAGACTATGTCACTGGCTGAAATTGCTCTAACTAGATGTTGATCAGTCACATAGGGAAGTTGGCCTTAGGATCATAGATATAAAGCTAGAAGAAACCTCAGAAGTATTTAGTCCAATTGACTCTTTTTTTTTAGATGACTGAGGTCCAGGGAAGATACCATGATGGAAGTACTTTTATTCGTAATGTCTGATGATCCTGCAATGCTACTGATAAACAAAGTTAACTTGATAAAATTGTTCCATTTGATGCACCTTGTCTCACTTTTATAGCTCCTTTCCCTCTCTGTGGCACCCTCTCATCTCTTCATTATCCATCCCATCCTATTTCTTTCCTATTCAGTTTCCTTCTAGAGTGCAGTGCCTTTGAGTTTTTTAAGTCCCCTTTCCCATTAATGCAGGGAAAGGTCTGACTGCATCATTTATGCTTAGAGATTTATTTATGCCAAAGTGTTAAGAATATGAGATATGTTTATTTTTAAATCTTTTATTTCTATTGTGGAATATAAACTTAGTTAAAAGAGGCAGTATAGCCTTTTAGAAAATAGGATAAGTATATACCTTATTTAAACAGAACAATAGATAAACATGTTACATCAAGAAGACAGCACGTAGCTTTAGAAATTATTGATAACTAAGAATTATTAGTTTATTATCAAGTGTGTTAAATAATTTATAAATTGTTAATATATATTATTAGTAATTATTAATAACATTTCTAAATCACTCTAAAATTTATGAGACATCTCCTAAATACTGTGAAATAGATAGGGCATGTATTAATATCCCCATTTTACAGATGAGGAATCAAAACTCAAAGGACTTAAGTGACCTTCTCAAGATTACACAGATAATACATCAGATTATTATTAACATAATTAATTAATAATTAAACATAATTATTAACATAATACATGTTAACTGAAGTCTTTTGACACCAAATTTGTTATTTTTTTTTCAATACAGCACACTAACTGATGTCAAAACCTTGCCCCTGTGTCCTCTTGCCATTCATGTATTGCCAGATCCCAGTCCTGGATCCTTGTCACCATCTATTTCCTCTAATCTTATTCACATGCTGCTCAACAGAATTGGAGGAAGTCATACAACCATTCTAACTGGGTCTACTATAAATTTATGTTCTCTAATTTCAATTGGGGGCCTCATGAGGCAATCCTTTTATTCTTCTCTAACTGATTCTCTCACTTTCTTCATACAGTGGCTGTTCCAAATCTTTTCTTCTTTGCTTAAGCTTCCCATAGCAATCCTTCTTGAACCTCTCATTTGAGGATCTCAGCTCCTAATTTACTAAAATATTAGAAGCTATTCTTCCTTCTTCAGTCCAAAGCTAAAGTTCCTTCTTTTCCCTTTCATGTCACACTTCCTTGGAATCATGCTCTATTCTTTGTTAGTCCAACCTCTTATTAAGAGATTGTACATCTTGCTAAGGTCACCTCACTCTATGAGTACACTTGATCCTCCTATTTTCTTCAGCAGATAGCTTCCTTGTTACTTGTTACTTACTAGTTCCTTCCCAATAGTCTATAATCATAGTTTAGTCTTTTCTATCCTTCAAAAATCCTCAATAGACCCTACTATCCCTTCAAGCCGTCATCTTGTACTTCTACCTTTCTCAGCAAAACTTGTGGGGAAAATAAAAACTGTCTACCCCTACTGATTCTATGTTCTCTCTTCTCATTCACTTCTTTGTAATCTGGTTTTTGACGTCTTCATTTGATTGAAACTTTTTTTTTTTTAAGTTACCAATGATCTTTTATTTGCTAAATCTGGCAGTCTCTTTTTGAGTCTCATCTTTCTTGACATCTCTTCAGTAACACTGTTAGCCATCCATTTCTCCTGCATATTCTCTTGTGTTTTTGTGACACTGCCCTCTTTCTTCTTTTCCTATCCATCTGACCATTTCTTATTGGTTCCCTTCACTCATTCACCCTTATTATACCCCCTCACCATATATTTATACTTCAAGGATCAATCCTTGGCCATCTTCTCTTCTTTCTCTAACCTATCTCATTTGGTTACCTTATCTTCAGCCTTAGAGTGTCTCCTGAGCTCCAGACCCACATCACAAAGGCCTGTTGGACATTTCAAACCAGATATCCTGGAGTCATCTCAAACTCAACACATCTAAAATAGGATTCATTATCTCATCATCCAAATAAGGGTAATGAAGTTAGAAAAAACAGCAAGGCCATATGTTCTTGAGACACATGGTGGCCTGGGTGGATGCCTATGGGCCAAAGGCCTCTCTTTCTACCTAGAGGATTATAACATTTCTTTCCTCAACATTCCTTTTCCTCTTTCCAGGAAAAAAGAGAAAGTGATTTGACCATTCATGTCTTTTTGTATGCACACTAAATTCTAGCTTAGCAGCCAATTGAAAGATTTTTCTTAACCATGAAGTAATCAAACAGGAAGGAATCACAAAATGCCTGTGCATGCCCTAAACAGAGACAGAATTCCTCCATTACATATCCTCATGCACTTCTAAAAACAGGTTTGACAAATCCCCCACATGAATTGGCAGCAGGTTGTGCCCCCTGCTTATGCTTATGAGGACCAGGTCCCCACTGGCCATTCTCTCCATTATATATGTCCATATGCCTTCCCCAATAGACTACAAGTTCCTTGTGAGCTAATATTGTTTTGCCTTTGTCTTTGTATCTCTAGCACCTGGAATAGTACCTGGAATATGGCAGACTTTAAATAAATATTTGTTTCCTTGCTCGTTGGAAAACCAATTAAAGAAAGTCTGGTATAGAACATTTGGATAAGATTAAAAGGAAACAAAAACAGCATATTAGTTTGATGGATTGACTAGCCTATTAATACTTAAGTTTGAATTATAAGATGTTTGAAATGATTTACACAAGAGATGTAAAACACTATAGATGTTCATTTCAAGATGCAACAGATCAGGTAGTCATCCCATGGCCCATTCTATCTAAACTTGAAATGGTAATGTCCCTTCAGTACAGCTAGCTTAAGGTTTAGCATCTTCTCTGAAGTATGCTTTAGAATCTACTAGTCAAAGATTTGTGTTTACAAAAGACTTTATCCCATCGCTGAGCTAGCCCATACTCCCCATTCATGGGAGAGATTTTTATACCCCAAAGGAAAAATAATGATAATGCCTTTGTGACACTTGGTACATTTTTATTCAAGGTACCTCTGGAGGAGGTAGAACACTAGAAGAAATGTGACATGAGGAGCAAGACTTACTTTATTTTTGGGAGGGTTCTGTAGCACCTTAGGGTTAATGATAACATCTGCTACACTGGGGATTACTTACTCTGGACTAGTCCATGAAGCTACTAATCTTCTATAGTCCTATATATGAGACAGTACTATATAATTATATACTACACACTTAGTGAACAGATGGAGAAAATGGCAGATGAATTCCTGAAACAGATTACAGAGATGATTTCTAGAAAAGATGTTGTTGTGAGTCTATTTTGACTGGGGTGATAAGAAGAGAAGTTCAAGATAAGAATTGTCCTTTAGGTATATGATATATAGAAGGAGTAGAGTTCTGGGCTGCTTTGCAGAGCAGAACTGGGGCCTGTGGTGTGGGAGACCCCCTGGGCCAGAGTGCGAAAGAGTGAAAATGACTCACATTTTGGCTTAATATTAGAATTAAAAATAAACAATAAACAAACCACCTTTGAGGACAGTTCAACAATGGAACGGGCTGTCTGCTGAGTGAACTCACTTGGATTGGTATGTTTGTCAATATGGATATAGGAAGGATTTCCACACTGAGACAAAGACTAGACTAGATGGCCTCCAAGGCCCTTTCCATCTCTAAGACTCTATATGATTCAACAGTGCATGGTACCAGAGAAAACTGGAAGCATTGATGCTGATTACAGCTACTGGAGAGCTAATAAAGAACTAAAATATGGTTTGGCTGTGAAAAAGTAATATTAATTACAGTAATTTATGTGACCTGTTTACCATTTATGTTTAATCACAATGTAACAAAATAATTATTATGCATACCATTAAGCATATATTCACATTACCTTTGTTGTCAGTTTTATTTGCTTACAAAAAGAATGTCTCTATACACATAGGCTCACTTATTTGGATATTATGTATGTATAAATTTGGTCATATAATATGGTTCTCTTTTCATAGCTTGAAAATATTAAAGAGAACATTAGCTGTGAGTATAAATTTTAGGCTAGTGGTTACTAACCTTGCATTATTACAAAACATATCTTTTTTGGGAGAAGATGAATGACATAATATTAAATAGACAAAAATAGATACTAGATAGAGAGATGGGTAGATAGCACATAAATTGGGCATTTACCATATGTCAGGCACTATGCTAAGACCTGGGGATATAAATAAAAGCAGTCCCTGTCCTCAATAAGCTCACGTTTTAATTGGAGAAGACAACATATAAAGAGGGGTGGGAAATGTCTTTGATCAGAAAGAGTGGAGATGCAGGAGTAGAATTTAAGTTTGCAGTGGGAGAGATGAGGATGATGGCCAGAAGGAGGGCCACATGATGTGGAGTTGACCCAGAAGTGGCATAGAGTCCTGGTTCCAGGCAATATAAGTCACAAAGGAGGAGATATAATTTAGAGGCAAAACAAACACATGGGTTATTATGCGGCTGGAATCTGAGGGAGCTAGGGATGCAGAGATAATATGATTCATCATATTAATTGACTTTGTTCAATTACCCTTCCCCTTTCTTCAACCTGTCTTACCCTGCAAACCTTTAGATCTTTCCAGCTTTGAGCCTTTCAAGCAGAATACAGAAACGGAATCATTTCCTACATGTTCAGTTCCTTAGTCTGCTTGGACCCTTAAAGATTTAGCAGTAGGAGCTAGACATCCATGCTCAGTATTCTCTTGAGCAGGTGTTCACATCTGTAAGAGCTGTAGCAAATAACTGGGTTTCATTGGCTGCAGCTTCTTTGCTATAGTCAAATGTGTATTTGTGTTTCAGATTTCTTTATCTAAACTGGATTCACACTTCTGCTTGGTATGTTAACAGGACACATTGCTTTAGTTATTATTAGCAATCAGCCCAGAATCACATCTATGGGATAATTTCTCACAAAAAATTCAGGATTGGTTACTGTTGAATCATAAAATCATAGATAGGCTCTAGAGACATAAGGAACTTTAGAATTTTTCTCATACATTGTCTAATTTTATAGAGGAGGATCTTGAGATCCATATAGATTGTGTATGCACCAATCAATCAACAACAATTTATTAAATATCTGCCCTGTGCCAGGTATTTTGCTAGGCAAAACAGACTAACTCCCTTTCAGCATTGATTAGAATTCTGGTAAGTAGTGAGAAGTCTGAAATGAACTGCTCATTATATTAAAAAAACACTAAAGCATATGAAAGCAAATATTCAACATATCAGAATTTATTTTCTCCTTTATACCAGAATATCTATTTTTGTCACAGACACTAGAATTGTATCTGAAGCTTTAATTCTCCAAACTTAAGTGACATTGTTCTTGCAGACCTTCCTTGGCGAACATACTATACCCAAGACAGTTGATTCCATTTAAAAATGGATATAGTCATCAGCAAGTATTTCCTTCTAAGAACCAGAATTTTATTTCTCGGTAACCATCCATTCACTGGTTGGTCCTAGCTTTTTTCTCTGGGAATAAATAAAGTTAGGATAAGATAGAGAGGCAGATTAGCATATTGGATAGAGGCCCACCTTTGAAGTCATAGTCTTAGGTTAACATTCTGTCTCTAACACATACTGAATATGTAACAATGAGCAAAGTTAACAGATGATTCAGTCATCTGTGCTGGTCAAGGGAATTTGTATCTCTTCTTTATGGCAACTCTTTAAATATTTTAAGACTGTAGCCTTTTCTCAAGATGAGCACCTCTAGTTCCTCTGTCCTAAGAAGAGTCACATAATCACATAATCTCAGAGTTGGAAGGGACCTTAACAGTCATCTAACCAATTTGTAATTTATATTTTTCTAAATACAAAATCCTTAAAGCCTGCATGACCTGGCTCTTTCTTACCTTTCCAGTTTTCTTATACTTTATGTACTGTGTGATCGAGCGACATGTGGACTTTTTGTTACTCTTTGCACATGATGCTTTATCTCTTAACTGAGTGTTTTCACTGACTGGCCCCATACCTGAAATGTTCTAGCTCCTTATCTCTGCTTCCTGGTTTTCCTAACTTTCTTCATATCTCGGCTAAAATCCCATCTTCTGTAGGAAGCCTTTCCCAGTCCTCAATCTTAGTGCCTTTACTCTGAGATTGCTGCCCTCCCCACCCCCAATTTTTCCTGTCTATATCTTACTTGTTTGCATGTTTTTTGCTCCCATTAGACTGTTGAATCCTCATGATTAGGGACTATTTTTTTTTGGCCTTTCTTTGTATCCCCAGTGCTTAACACAGTGCCTGGCACATAGTAGGTGCTTAATAAATTCTCATTGACTAATTTCCTTTTTTTTTTTTTTGGAGTGGGGGAAACAGGGCAATTGGGGTTAAGTGACTTGCCCAAGGTCACACAGCTAGTAAGTGTGTGAAGTGACTGGGGTCACATTTGAACTTAGGTCCTCCTGACTCCATGGCCAGTGCTCTCTATTCAGTGCACCACCTAGCTGCCCCACTAACTGACCTTTGAACAATTTATAACCACTGCTATTTTCTGTTGCTGAATTGTAGGCATGGGATGCAACTGACCAAACTTTTGAACAGTTTGCAAGTTCATATTTACTTTCTTGCCGTATTGTCCTAATACAATGAATAATTGCTGCCTAGTGGATGTTAACCTGGGAGATTATTTCCCATTGCCATTTAAAATTAAGACCTTCTATCATTCCTGTTATTACCATGTGTGCTATTTCAATTTTAAAGAAATGAACTTTCATTTTTTTTTTCCTTTTTGACAAAGGAAGGATATCGTAATGGTCGCCCCTAGGTACTACAGGGAATAAGCAACTTTTTTGTTTCATTTTTCTAGTACGTGGTCTCATAAGTTTTATTTCTAGAGCTATGAGTCTACAGATATATGTATTTATATATGCATTCTTCATATGATTATGGGCTTATTAGGGAGCTAAGAGCCTAAGTGACTAAGGTCAATCAACCTGTATATCTATGTCAGAGCTGAGCTCTCTCTCTAATTTAGGGGATTTTTAACATTTTTCATATCATGGATCCCTTTGGCAGTCTATTTAAACCTATGAGCCCCCTCTTAGAATAATGTCTTTAAAGGCATAAAATATCATACATAAGGTTGTCAAGAAAAAAAAACTAATTATAATGAAATGTAGTTATCAACATACTTTAGAAAGCAAGTCCACAGACTCCAGGTTAAGAACCGCTGATCTGATCTACTCCATGCTGCTTCTCCACGATATGATGAGATCTCAGAGCAGGATTTTAGTGAGATTATGTTTATATACAGATATCTTCATATATATTATTCTAAAAATATTACATGTATATATATATGTCTTATAAATCTAACTGCACTATAAATCTCTGATCCTGAATTCTCGTTATAATTTAAATTTGGACAAGTTATACCAAATTGATGTTATAGGCCTGAATACTTCGTTATCCTGGACAAAATCTCAATTATTGATCAAGATATCATTACCTTATAAATATTTCAAATGTTGGGGGGGGGGG
>CM053582.1:172958439-173027075 GCA_028627135.1 Pseudochirops cupreus
GTTATACCAAATTGATGTTATAGGCCTGAATACTTCGTTATCCTGGACAAAATCTCAATTATTGATCAAGATATCATTACCTTATAAATATTTCAAATGTTGGGGGGGGGGGAGCACAATGTCACACTAGTTTCCAACCCAACTCTAGTCAGAATATTAGGACTCAAAAAAGAGAGGCAATGGGTTGTAGATTGAAGTGATGATTTTTTGTTAACAGTATTAAATGTTTTTGCAAAAGGGCCAGACCCTTTAAAAGGGTCATCATTCTTTCCTCCACATTCAGTTCTCAGAGCTGACTTAGAGCTTAGAAAAGGGAATTTTGATTTCACCTCCAGCCCCAAATTGAGGAGCAAGTGATCGATTAGAATAAACAGAAAGACAATTAATTGTATGTGACTTGATTAGAGTTGGCGTAGCGGGAAAGTTATTGTGATGTAGGGACTACTCAACCCTCAGCTCTTTCCTCTCTGGAAGTGGATGAAAGGCAGTGCTTTTCCTGTTAGAGCAAGTATAGATGGTCACATTTCAGAAAGCATCTCTGCATCTCTTTGGAGGACAGAAGGGCCAACCAGACTCAATTTTTCTTTTCCCCTCTAGGAAATCAGGGAACATCATACTAAGGCCTATATAGTATGGCTTAGAATTGTTACTCATTTTAAATCTGATCCCATCCTACTTTCAGGAATGTTTATATATCTGCATCTGCTATTAACACATCTGGCAGAGATTGCAGAAATTCATTTGTATGAAGTGGCACTATTACTAATGAATTGGGTGACTATGTTCCCTTATCTTTATGGTTATTGTTTTAAAAAATTCTATTCACAATCTATTGAGTCATTTCATTTTCATATCAAGCCAGAAAGTGCCTCAAACATCTATGTGCTTCCAAGTCCTTATTAAGTATCTACCATCCTGTCTCTTTAGAAAAAGCTTTTGTTTACTCATTGAAGTTCAGTCTTCCATAGAGTCATATTGATCACTTTCTTAAAAAGTTCTGAGTTCTTTACTCAGAAGCCAAGTCACTTGTGTCCCTTAATCTCTTCTTAGAGCAGTATTTGTTATATTGTAAGGAATGGGTTGGTGTTAGGAATAGTCTGGTTCAGTTTGGAAAGCTCACTGTCAGGGTGTTGGCTATAGGATGAGAAATCCTTTTGATGCCATAAACCAATTAATATAGATGAATAGATAAAACATTTATTAAATGCTTAATGTGCCAGAAAATGGGTTATGCTTTGGTGATTAAAATACAAGTAACTAAATTCAGCCCTTGTCCTCAGGGAACTTACATTGTAATGGGAGAAGGAAGTTTAAAAGGGAGCTGGCAAAAACTGAGAAGGTGGCATGATATGGGGATGATAATGAAAGCCTGATTCCTGGCAAGGTGATGCAAAAGCTCACCTATAAGAACCAAATGTCCCAGGGTGAAGTTTAAGTTTTCTGTCCAAGTTTCTAAGCCAGGAAGTGATAGAAGGTGATAGCTAGAGTAAAGGCAGTATAGTATGGAGATAACTGGGAATCAAACTGTCAATAAGATATTGAGAAATTATAAGGTGTGTTTGAAGGTGTACTCAGGCTGATGAAATAACTAAACTTTGAAGTTCATTACATGCATAGATGACAGGTTATTGTATTTGTCCTTTGGTTTCGAAGAAGACAATGGCATCAGGGAAATAATGACATGAATTGCTGTTGACTTTGATTTGAGTGAGGGAGGTCTGTGCAAGGTCACCAGCCTCATTTTCTCCTCCACAGCTATCTGTATCCAGTGGCTAGATATTCATCAGGATGACTGGAGATGACCCAGGATGCAACGGGAGACCCTGACCCTTTTAGGCTAAGGCCTTTTAATGTACTAGCTTCGAGTGGGGGGAGAGGAGAGAGAGAGACAGAATGAGAGGGAGAGAGAGAGAGACAGAGAGACAGAGACAGAGAGAGAGAGACAGAGAGAGAGAGAGAGAGAGAGATGGAACAAGTGGCTATTTAAAAGACGCAAGATGGTGGCTAAGTAAGATAAGACATTTCTATCCAACAACGGTGTGTGTCTCTTTGCTCAATGAGGCTGGTTTTACCTCACAGATGCTGGACAGCTACTCACCACCCCCTACTTTACATGTACCAGGCAACTTCACTAGAAAAGCACGCTGCCAGCAGGGATGACGCACACAGATACTGAGGCATTTGCTAACTGCTAAATTTTTGGTTTTCTTCTCTTCCCCCCCATACTGTTGCTTATTAAAGACTGTCTCCATTTTCATGCCCATGCTGTTCATACTGATGCTAATGGTGGATTTTGTCAGAGACTATGTCTTAAAGCATCAGTTATTTAGAAATGCTCTCGGGCTAAAAGTAAGGGGTACAAGAGCCTGTATGCTTTTCTGCATGCACTTTCGGAGATGCTTTAAAATTTCCATATGCTCATTTTTTTTTCCATTTTAGTTACAGGGACGCAGAAAAGAATTTCTACAATCTCTCTAACAGATGCTCCTATGCAGACCATTCCAGCAAAGAGGAAATTGAAGATGTCTCAGGAATTCTTCAGTGTACCGCTAACATGCTTGGTATATTATATCATTTATGCTAGAGGAAGAGAGAGAGAGAGAGAGAGAGAGAGAGAGAGAGAGAGAGAGAGAGAGAGATGGGAGGGAAAATGTATGTTTGTGGTAAGAGTTTTTCCTTTTCCTTGGATGAGAGACCTGGAGGATGGTAAAGACTGAGCCTGGGACTCTGTCCTTGGGGACTTCCTTGTAATACAGTAGATGTTGGTGGGGTGCAAATAACAAATTCACTTAAAGAATGAAAAAGTTTGTAATGAAAATGTATGCTGTTTAGCTACAGATTTCCTGTATAAAGCATTATTAACCTTGGGTTCAGCAATCATTCTTTGGAGTCATATAATTCTGGGATAGGAATTGGGGCTTTTACTTTCCAGTGGAAGAACAAAGATATAGTTGGTTGCTCAAAGTAACAAGCAACAGAATGCCGTTAAGAATTAAAGGATACACTGGAAATTCTTCTGTCTGCCCTTCTGGGTGACTCCAAGGACATTGGTTCTGTCTCTCCAATTAAAAAAAAATGAATTGTCCCATTTATAGCTAACAAAGGGTAAGGTGATATTTTGGGGAATCTTCTTCATGGGTATCTCAAATTTTAATTTATACCACCCTGAAAAGCTCCACATATTCCTGGACAACGTGAATTACTCTCTCTTCTGCCACACTGATTTTCATGTTAGAATAAGGACATCTAAAGAGTCTCAGTTATCATGTTGAAACATACCTCATCACTAAAAAATGATAAACAATGGCAAATGTCTGAAAATTAAGCATTATCAAAAAACAACTGATTGTACACAAAGAGATTTTGGTCAGATAATAAAGAAGAGAGACTTTAAGGGATTTTCTTTCTATATCTAAGTAATTCATTACTCTTTTCTCTATAAGTATTGTATGTGTTTAAAGTCTGGGCCCACAG
This sequence comes from Pseudochirops cupreus, assembly GCA_028627135.1. NCBI lineage: Eukaryota > Metazoa > Chordata > Mammalia > Diprotodontia > Pseudocheiridae > Pseudochirops > Pseudochirops cupreus. The sequence goes on from CM053582.1 coordinate 172,961,914, forward strand.
ACAACACTTTGCAAAACTACAGGCATAATCTAGGATAAAAATCTGACCCCTTATCTTCAGATGGCTTGTCCAAAGTCCATATATCAACAATAAATAATAATTGATAAAGTGAATGCCCTCTCCTTTTTAAAATGTTTCTTTCATAAGCTCTGGAAAGGCAAGCCACCCCTCATCCTCTTTTGTCAGTAGACACTCAAAACTCTACTGGACCATCTATTAAACCTCTGTATGCAAGGCAGTGACAAATGATTGAGAGATTTCTCATTTTATTTCAGGCAACTTAAAATGTACCTAGAGTTCTTTCCTTGCTTTACAGAATATACTGATAAATGGAATGCCTTGGTTTATAGCTTTTTGTCAGTTATGGCCAGGATGAACATACACTTTGGATTGTTAATCTCTGGCTTGTTCATGTAATAAAAAATGGTTCCCATCAACCTTTTTCTTCTTCACATCTAGATATTGTAACCTGAACTCTAGACCAAAGACATTAAAGACACAGGATACAAAAGGGCTGTGTGTGTGTGTGTGTGTGTGTGTGTGTGTGTGTGTGTGTGTGTGTGTGTGTGTTGGAGATGGTGTTTAAACAGTGAAGAGAAAAAAACTGAATCTGTGGTAGGATGCTGGCTGTGAGGACACTAACTTTAATTCAAATCAGGCAGCCTCTGACTTACGGATAGATGGATTGTGCTCTGAAAGTTCATTTGTAAGTCAGCTGTTTGTAACTAAGAAAGGATTTTCTTGTAGGAATAATGTTACACTTGTGGATGGTTTTCCCAAGAGTCCTACAAAAATCTGTTTAGATCATGTTTTAACTAAAATAACTCAGAAAACACTGTAGCCATACTAGTTATAAGCAAAATAGAAACAAAATTGAGATGGAATTTTGTTTTGAATGCTGATATTCCAGAAAACATGAGTTTAATTTTAAAAATACAAGGATTTATTACCAAGGCAACTTCTGGGCACATTTTAAGGCTATAGAAGTAGATGGTAATAGTCTTTTTATTATTTAAATATTACCTATAGCTTGTGTACAAATATATATGTATATATATGTATATGTGTGTATGCATGTGTGTATGTGTGTGTGTGTGTACATATATGCCTGTATATCTATATAGACTTAAGGCTCTCCTTATCCTGATATAGCTATATCATTTGTACTACTCAATTTGGATTCAAAACCTAGTTCTGGCACTAGAGATGTGACTAGAAACACTTAAACTGAGTTTCAATTTGTCTATAAAATTGGGATAATAATCTTTTGTGACCTAGCTAACATAGAATAATGTGGGGGGTCAGAGCTTTAGAAACCTTAAAGAGTAATATGAATATAAACTATTATTATCGTCAACCACAATTAGTGGTTTTTAAATACTCATGAGTAAAAACTAACAGCTTATATTTAAGTAGGCCTTTATGGTTTACCAAGCACACTTCTTATGATAAACCTGTAACAAAGCAATGCATAGTATTAATACCACCATTTCACAGAGGATCAAATGAGGTCTCAATGAGAATAAACAACTTCCCTGAATTCAAACAGCTAATAGTATTGTTGCTGGAACTCAAAACCAATTGATTTTCCAATGTACCTTAATGTCATACTAAATACACTTATATTCTCTCTATGGCATTTTCCTGATTTACCTAGTCTAACAAGCCTGACAAAAAAGAAGGTTTGTTTGATGAGAACTGTCCTTGATGAATTGATGCTGTTACTCAGTGATCCTCGCTTCCCTTTATGAATGTCCACAAACATCCTTTTAAAAATATGTCCTAAAATTTATCAGGAATGGAAGTAAACCTTACTAGACATTTTTTTTCTTCATTGGGACTTTCCCCCCCCCATTTCTGGTCCTGTCACCTTTCCTGTCCTTCTTTAAACTGACAATGGCTCTACAGTCACATCTACAAATTCTTTCAGATTTAATTCATCTGGGCCAGGGGGTTTGAAATTATTGTAGGCCAATAGGTGCTCTCCTACCACCTTTTCCTTCCTCTTTTGTTTCAATACCTGTTAGTCACTTTAATTTTATCCTTCCTATCCAAAGCTTTTTTCTTCTAAGTAGATAAAATGTAAGTAACCTAAGGGTTCAATAGTTCTTTCTTCTCTTTGTCCATATTCTTCTCACCTCATGCACCTGAAGCAGCAATCCCATTCCTTATTTCATCTCTTGTCCTAAGAAGGGCTAATTTAAGTAGTCCCAACATGATTACTGTAGTGACATGATGTCAGTCTGGAGAGAGATGTCTAGTGCAGTGCCCTGGGGAATGGAACAACGCCCTTGACTGTCTGCTGTTCAACTTTTTTTTTTATCAGTGATTTGAATGAAAGGATAGATAGTATGCTCATTAAATTTGGAGACGATACAAAGTTGAGATTGGAAGGAGGAAAGGATGAAAAAAAGAGTAACTACTTCAGAGGAAAAATTGGGGCACATGAAATGTGTATTTGCTTCCATCATAAAGTCTATTTAGAAAAGTATTGGTTGAGAGGTAAGATAGTTTCCATAATAGCCAAGGGAATTACTTTCAGTTCAGAACAGTCTGTTTGGTGTCCAGAAGGAACAGGTCTGAGAATGGAGTATCTTCAAGAGTGGTAGAAAGAAGAGAGGCAATGAGCAGCCAAACATTTTTTTTCCTTTTTGGAGGGGGGAGGGCAGGGCAATTGGGGTTAAGTGACTTGTCCAAGGTCACATGGCTAGTAAGTGTTAAGTGTCTGATGCTGGATTTGAACTCAGGTCCTCCTGACTCCAGGGCCAGTTCTCTATTCACTGTGTCACCTAGCTACCCTGAGCAGTCAAATTTTAAAAATTTATGGTATTTTGCAAGCTAGGGGCTTATGATGGGGGTAGAAGGGGAGAAATTTTTATATTTTACATAGACCTAATATTTTCTAGAAAAGGATGTCATTAAATGACAGTCCTTCTTTTTTTAAATAAAGTACTTATATTTTGCATTTATATCTCCTTCACTTTTAGATATATTCCCTTCCTCTATTAAGTACTCTATACCATTCTTTTTAATAAAGGATTTAAAATAGAGGGCTGGGGCGAGAAGCAATTCAGCAAAGCAAACATACCAACTGCCAACAGTGTATGCAATAGTCTTTCCCTATAGTAGTACCCCAGAGCAAAAAAATTCCCTTCCTTCCTTCCTTCCTTCCTTCCTTCCTTCCTTCCTTCCTTCTCTCTTCCTTGCTTCCTTCCTTCTTTGCTTCCTTCCTTCCTTCCTTCCTTCCTTGCTCCTTTCTTCCCTCCCTTCCTTTTTTCCTTTCTTCTTTCCCATTCTTTGGATAAAAAGCATTTATTAAGCACTTCTTATGTTTCTGCACTGTGTTGAACACTGGAAATACAATGAAAAAGTGAGATAGTATTTGCCTTCAAGGAGCTTACATTCTAATAGATAGCTTGGGAGGTCATAGAGATGGAGAATGGAACAGTAACACAATTGATTGACAGCTTTTTTTAGAATTAAGGATGATAATTGATTTGATCATATTCCTAGAGCAAGAGGTATAAGAGGAGAGTATATATATATATATATATATATATATACACACACATACACACACACACACACACACACACACATATATATATACAGGTAGGGAAGACTATGACTGGAATAAAGAAACATGGTCACAGGGTTGGAGTTTGTAGATGGTTGGATTAGTGCCTCTTGGGCCTGGTAGTTGAGGGTCTGGTTTAGGAGATGATGCAACCAGTGTCAAGGAGAAAGATGGCTAGGATGAAAAAGCACAGTCTCAGAGCAAATGAGAGATGAGTAGCTTAGCATTCTAAGGGCATAGTTGCTGGTGCTCACACAACCTATTCTTAATAAGTGATGAAAGATAGTGTAGCATAATGGATAGAGCACTGAACTTGCAGTCAGGAAAAACTGGTTTGAATCTCACCTCACTCACTAGGTTCATGATCTTGATCAATTACCTATTCTTTAAACCTTTGATTACAGAAGCCTTTGATTTCTTATCCATAAAGTGAAGGTTAAAAAGAGAAGCTTATCTCTTGGGGGTAGTTACGTGGCTCAAAGAAGATAATCAATGTAGGGTGCTTTTGGAGACCATCATGTGCTATCTAATTGTGAGCTATTATGTGAGTTGTTTTAAATAATTAAAAAAAAATTGAAACGCAAATTTGCTTTTGAAAAGTAGAATACTATGTTTTCCACTTGGGGTTCCTTCAGGATCTACCTGACTCCTTTGGGGTCTCCAAAGAGACCTGAGCAGCTCTTCTAGACACAACAAATAGAAGCTGCCTTTTTCCTGTGGCCTACTCTTGACATCCTTGTGCTTGATCTGTTTTGTTCCTGGTTTTTAAATTGCATGGTGTAACATATAAGAGAGTGTAGGGATGAATTCAGCCTCAGACAGGGTTAAGTGAGTCAGAAATGCGTCTTCTTTTGAAGAGATGGAGGAGGGGGGGAAAGGAGAGGGAAGCCTGTTAAAGAGACTTAGAAATGTTCTTGATGAGCAGAGACCTACTCCCTTGGGTCAGGAACTGTTGTCTGTGCCTTAGAGAATCCTTAAAATATATGGGTACAACCATGGCAGCTGCAAATGGTGTTTGGACAAACATTTTCACCTCATTTTTCAACTGTCTGGGCATAACAAGAGTAGGGAAGTTGGGGAGAATAACATGAACTTTTTTTGTTGGAAGTTGAATAGAAGGGGGAAATTGAACAGAAGGAGAATTGGTTACTTCACCTCTATTTGCCTCAGGTTCCTCATCTGTAATAGGGGTATAATAATCACACCTGTTTCCCAGGACTATTGTGAGGATCAAATGGGATAATATTTGTGAAACACTTTGTAGATCTCAAAGTGCAATATAAGTGGTAGCTAGAATTATGAGATCAGATCATTCTACTTGGCACTAGCTTCTCCAGTCAGTTACTTTTTATAGTGACTTGGCTCCTTGAGTTGAAGCTCCAGTTCAAAGATGAGGACGGGAGGAGAGAAAAGAGAACGCAAAGGTAGCCAGGAGAAGATGAGTGGATATATGTGTATTTATCATGCTTTAACCCCCTCCCCACCTCTTAGAACAATGAGCGTTCTATCAAAATTGTTCATTCATTTTCCTTCCCCAAATAGTTTTTTGATTGTTTTCAGTACTCTTCCAAGGGCCTTGCCTCTGGATTGGTAGCTTTTATCTTCCATCCAAATCTTTACAGAATTAAGTTATTAAACTACTTTCGTCTTTTTGGTGTTTTAAAAATTGAATGCGACAATGAGCTGCAATATTTTTAAGAGGCACTTAAAGCTTTAAATAAAACTGTGCAAAGAGTAATTTGAAAGCAGAGACTACTGTCTTTAAATTCCAAGGTGACCTTGTAAGAACTGTTGTCAAGAAAAGGAAATCTTCTCTAGACCATATTGACATCATTTATGCAAAATATATTTAAATTTTTTGAGTAGCATGAATTTGTATGCATGTGTTTTATTTTAATTTTAAAGGTATTACAGTAACGAGTTTAGTAGATTAGTATTATGGAATAATTATTTCATCCATATGAACTCTTTTAAAAACCTGATGTTTGCTTTTGGTAAGAGACAGTCAGTCAAGCATTTATTAATTGCCTCCTCTGTGCCAAACTGTGCCAAGCACCAGATAAAAAGACAAAAAAGGAAAAAAGAGATAGACTTTGTTCCCAAGGAGCTCATGTTTTTTTGTTTTTTGTTTTTTGGAGGGGGGAAGGCAGGGCAATTGGGATGAAATGACTTGCCCAAGGTCACATGGCTACAAGTGTTAAGTGTCTAAAGTCAGATTTGAACTCAGGTCCTCCTGACTCCAGGACTGGTGCTCTATTCACTGTGCCATCTAGCTGCTCCAGGAGCTTACATTTGAAGGGAAAAGACAGCAGATTGTGTATGTTGCATATACAAAGCCAAGGAGACTTTGGAGGGGAAATAACTAGTAGCTGTTGTTTGGGGGAACAGGAAAGGTGATGAGGGATTGAACTAGGCTGGGAACTGTGTAAATGGAGAGAAGGGCTCTGTGAAAGGTGTTGTGAAGAGACAAATGAAAGAATTTGGCAACTGATTGAATTGGGGTGAGTGAGAGGGAGCAAACAAAGATAACTCCAGGCTGTTTAGTTGGGTGCATGGACAGATTTTTGACAGTAACAGGGAAGTTTGGGAGAGTGATGAGTGTCTTTGTAGAAAAGGTAATCATTTCTGTGTTGGATGCATTGAATTTGAGATGCCTATAGCAGTAGCGAATGATCAATATGCAATTAGTGATAGGAGCCTGGAATTTAGGAGAGAGATTAGGACTAGATAAACAGATCTGGGAATCATCTTCATAGAGATGATAATTGACCTTATATTAATTGATGAAGGAAACAAGTGAGAGAGTATAGAGAGAAAAGAGGAGGGTCCCTGACAGACTCTTGGCATACATCATCTGTTAAAGACTGTGATATAGATTATGAATTGAATGAGGATACTTGAGAGGGAGCAATCAGAAAGGCAGGAGGAGAACCAAGAAAAAGCAGTTTGATGAACACCCAGAGAACACAGATTATCCAGGAAGAGAGGGTGGTCCAAGGTATCAAATGTTGCAAAGAGTAAGGAAAAGCCATTAGTTTGTGATGGCTAACTATGGAAAGAGCAATTTCAGTTGAGTTTTGAGACAAAGAACTGGGTTGAGAGAAATAAGAAGTGAATAAAGGGAAAAGAAACAAGTGTAAAGACCCTTTTCAAAGGATCTGAGAATGAGAGGAGAGAGAAAAGATTATAGCTAACAGGTCTAGTGGGGGTTTTTTAATTTAAGGATAGAGGAATGGGCAGCAAGCAAAGAATCAAGAGATAAGGAGAAACTGAAGATCAAAGACAGAACAAGGATGGTAGTCAACAAGCATTTACTTTTTCCTTGATACCAGACATTGTACTGAGTGCTAATTATACAATGTCTCTTGTCTCAAGCAGCATACTTCTAATGGGAAAGATTACATGTAAATAACCAGACATGTGCAAGAAATACAGTATTTGGAAGGTGTTATTGGAGGGGAAGGTACCAGGATTGGAGCCTGGGAAAGTTCTATGGCAGAAGGTGGGATTTGAGAATGGGGATTATCTTTTTGGGAAGAGAAGAGGGGATTGGATCAAGAGAACATCCATGTCTATTGAAATGAAGTGTTGAAGGCAGAAGTTGGGTTGGAGAGGGAGATCATGAACTAGGTACTGAATCCAGGACAGGAAGGACAATGTCTTGGGGGTCCTTAGGATCTATTGTGTGATAGGTTTAAAGTGAACCACGAAGAGGGAGAGATTGCTGAGTGATGATGATAGTGGGAGAGTCTGAAAATGACAGTTTTGGACTGGAAGGCAGCATGAAAAAGAAACCAAAATCAGTCGTTTAAATGATGGCCAGGGATTCAGTGTCTACTGGAGCAAGACTAGGTACCAGAAGACAGAAAAAGCATGAGAGAAAGCTTAAAATTAAGGAAAAGCCAAACACAAAATTTCAATGATAGTCATCAAAACTGAGCATAGTGGCAACTGAGATAGTATATAACATTTTGCTATTCTATTATTTGATCCTGCAACAAATCTGTGAGGTATGTATTATGGGTAATATTATTACTCCTGTTTCATAGATGAAGAAACTGAGGTTAAAGAACTTGCTCATTATCACACAGCAAATGTGTCAAAAGCAGGATTTCAATTCATGTTTTCCTATCTTCAAGTCCAACACTGTCTACTACACTGTTACTATTTGTCAGTCAGTTACTAAGTACTTATTAAGTACCTACTATGTTCTAACTACTGTAAGTAATTATTGTAAGTTCCAGGGATAGAAAGAAAGGCAAAAAATAAAAAAAAAAAGATAGTCTCTACTTTGAAGGAACTCACATTTCTTTTTTTTTTTTTTTGGTCTTTTTGGAGGGGGGAAGGCAGGGCAATTAGGGTTAAGTGACTTGCCCAAAGTCACAAAACTACTAAATGTTAAATGTCTGAGGGCAGATTTGAACTCAGGTCCTCCTGACTCCAGGGCCGGTGCTCTATTCACCGCACCACCTAGCTGCCTTGGAACTCATGTTTCTAATGAAGAACACAGTCTCATGTAATTTGTCTTTTTATGGGGTAGAAAAAGGTTTCACTATGAATTTTTTAAAAGTGTGTTTTAAGTTGTTTTTATAATTGCTGTACAAATTAAGCACGCCCTGGTGTAGCAGTATCACACAGGCAATTTCACATTTACACTACTATATTGCTATGTAAACATTGTGGGCTGAGATTTCACAATAAATTTCTTCTTTAGGTGACTCAATCCGTTATGAAAATTAACTCTGAAGAAATCTTTGCTACAATGCTTCATTTAAAAGTTAAAAAAAATTTTTAAATTGACTTGACTAAGGATTGTTATAACTGTATCTTAGCTGTTGGTACCCAGTTACAACCTTTGGTTTAGATTCTCAATGAAGGATAAAAGATTCTTTCTTGTAATAATATACTGCTTCTAGGTAGTGACTTCTGCTAGATCTTCATCCATGTCATGATTAGATAGGTAAACATATTTGGACAGTCCGGTGAAGGCATATTATAGACTCTCCTTTACATGGGCATAAAGTTGTTTTTGATTTGTTTTCAGTGGAATTTTCTCAGATCATATAGTCATTAGTCTTTTCGTAGCTTTTGAAATTGTAGCTTTGTAGTTTTTGAAATTCTCACTTCTTGACCTTATTTTCTCTCTTCTCTTCCAAGATAGTGTCAGTTTCTTTGTTCTCCTATAACTAATAATAATAATAACAGTAATAACTAATATTTATACAGCGCTTAGTTGTGCTAGGTACTAAGTGTGCTGAGTATTTTATGATTATCTCATTTGATTCTTGCAACAGCCCTGTGAGGTAGGTACTATTATTATTCCCATTTTTACAGGTGAGGAAATTAAGGCAGGGAGTGGTTAAGTTACTTGTCCAGAGTCACAGCCTACTAAGTGTCAGATTTAGAGCTTCCTGACTCCAGGTTTGGTACTCTATCCATTGCCCCACCCAGAGGTCTCAGTAATACTACCTGTTTGATTCCTCCTTCTTATTCTTCTTTGTTGGTTCCTTTTCTTCCTTTCACCCTGTATATGTTATTATCCTTCAAGTTTTTGTCTTTAGCTTGCTTTTCTTTTTGCAAATCTTCTTATTTCTTACTACTGTTCTTGGCTATCCCATCCACTCCTATGACTTCAATTATCACCTCTGTATGATCATTGCTTAGCACAATGCCTAGCACATAGTAGGGACTGTGTGACCTCGAATAAGTCACTTAACCTCTATATGCCTCAGTTTCCTCATTTGTAACATGGGGATAATAATAGCACCTATCTCTCAGGGTTGCTGTGAGCATAAAATAATATTTGTAAAATGCTTTATGAACCTTAAAATGCTATTTGAATGACATGATTATTGTTATTATTTCACAACTATTATTATTAATATAAATAGTAGTTGACTGACTATGCAGATGATTCCTAAAAATGTTTGTACAGCCTCATTGTGTCCCATAAGCTCCAGGTCCGCATTTCCTACTACCTGTTTTTAAACTCAACACATCCCAAGGAGAACTGCTTTTTTCCCCCAAAACCTGCCTTTCCTCCCAACCTTCCTATTTCTGTTGCTAGGTTCCCAGTTACCAAGACAGGAAAAATCAATGTGTGGCTCTAACTCTTCAGTTCCACAAACATTTAATTTAGACTTTTTCTGCCATTTTGTCCCATCCCACTGAACTGGGGGAACTAAGTTTCCTCAGTTCTGCCTTTACATCAGAGTATGTCATCTGGTCTTTTTTTTTTTAATCACAATCTACCTTGTATCTTCCTGATCTGGATATTTCTATCCCTCTATTATAATAGAATAGAAAGGGCAACTAGTTATCAGTGGGTAGAGCACAGGACCTGGAGTTAAAATCTGTTCTCAAGCACTAGCTGTGTTATTCTGGGCAAGTCACTTAAGCCTGTTTGCCTCAGTTTCCTCATTTGTACAATGAGCTGGAGAAGGAAATGGGAAATCATTCTAGGACAGCAGTTCTCAACCTGTGGGTTATGTTCAATTTAAAAACATCCTGCATATCAGATATTTGCATTACAATTCATAACAGTAGCAAAATTACAGTTATGAAGTAGAAATGAAAATAATTTTATGGTTGGGGGCCACCACAACATGAGGAACTGTATTAAAGGGTCACGGCATTAGGAAGGTTGAGAACCACTGCTCTAGGATCTTTGCCAAGAAAACCCCAAATGGGGTCATGAAGAATAAGACACAACTGAAAAAAATGACTAAACAACAAAAACTAATTGGAATAGAAAGTTAGCAAGGCAAAGACGTTGTTGCTTTCCCACTCTCTCTGTGCCTTTCATTAGTTTATCAGTAGCTCCTGTGTCCAGCCATGTGCCTCTGGCTGAGTCACTTAACCACTTAGTTCTCTAGATAACTCTGCATTGCAGAGAAGGTGCTGACCTGTGCTGGCGAAGGGAATTTTTTCACTTGGGAATTTCCTATCCCAAGAAGATCACAGGTTCAGGTCAGATGCCTTATCTGTGGCGCTGTCTCCAGTATACTTCAGTTCTACTCATTTAACTTTTTTTTCAAAGACCCTTTAAATCATTCTTGTTTTTCTTTCTTGAGATGTTTTTATATATTCCATCTACTGGCTGCAAATATTTATTCCTTTAAAAAAGAAAACAAACAAAAACCCCCTCATTCTTTCCAACACATCTGCCAGGAGCATTTTAGAAGAGGCACCAGAAGTCAGAGCAGCTCAGATCAGGGTCATGCCATGAACCTGTGAGCTGAAGGGGAAAGCCTCTGAAGGCTGAGTCTGTTGGTTGGCTTACTGACCCTTTAGCTGTTTTAAGTATTTTAAAAAAATACGGTAACACTAGTTATTTTTGGTTTTCTCTGAGTCACACAGAAGATAGTTTGCCATTTCCTTGCTATGTGATAAAGCTGGCAGTGTTCCCCAAACCCGTAACTATTTTGACCTTTCTTTCTTGCCATATCATGGGACAAGCTCACAGTAATTTGCCATGTGCACTGTCATTTTCAATCTATTTCTGACATTACTACTTTGTGGGTTTCTTTACTCCTGACGTTCTTGCAGTGTATGTATGCACGTATATGTATATATATGTATATAGGTTCATATTTTTTTTTATCATTTCCTGCCTTTAATTCTGATCCCTTGTGTTATTTTTCTTTTAATCATTCTTTGCCTTATCATTCTCATTTTGGATTAGAAACCAGCTTAATTAATTTTTTGTTTGCTTTAATCCTCTTGATAAGTAATGAAATTTTAAAATAAGATTAAGGTTAAATTCAAAGCCTCAGATCCCCCACTAGAACTGCTGCTATTGTTATTATTTTTTCTTTCTAATCTTCTAGGCAATGTTCAGTGCTTTTGACAATCTAAATCAATTTAAATTAATTTGGTGAATATAATTTTATGAGTCATGATAAAGGTGTTGCTGAAATCCAGGTACTTTGTATCTACTGAATTCTCTTCATTTTCTCATCTAATCATTCCTTTTTTTTAACAGCAAATTAAAAAAAAAAACAACTGTCACTATTTGTTCCAAACCTTTTCAGTTTTGTCCTTAATATTCTAATAGCCTGGGTTTTCTGTTCGGGAGCTGTGGCCCTCAGAGGTACTGTGGATGTTTGCTGTCCTTGTACTTGACCTATTAAATTGTGAGCTTCTTGAGGGCAGGGACTGGATTTTGGCTCTTATTGTATCCCTACCACTAAGACCAGTGCCTGACACATGGTAGGCACTTAATTAACGTTTGTTGGTTGATAGTGGTGATTTAAAGGGCCTGACAATTCCACTTTGGAGTGACTAAGCCCCAGAGGTAATGATTTTTCATTTTCTGACATTCCTTCCATGACCCTGATGCTCTATTTTAGCTTTTTAATCATAGAATTTTACAACCAAAAGGGGGTATAGAGATCCCGAAGATAATCCTTTCATTTTACAATAGAAAAAATTTTATTGCTGGGAGAGCTTGAATAATTTGTTGAGTACTTAACATAGCGCTTGGGACATAAATAGGTGCTTAATAAATAATGCTCGTTGACTTGATCATTGGACTTGACTTACTCAAGGTTACATAGTTAAACTGGGTACAATGAGAAGAGTACTGGCTCTGGAGCTAGAGGACCTGAGTTCAAATCCTGATTCTAATGCTTTACTTCCATTGGGAACTTGGACTAGTCACTTAAGCTCACTTTCTTTATTTGTAAAATGAAGAGGTTGGGCTAGATGCTCTCTAAAGTCCCTTCCACTATTAGAACCCAGGGCTCCTGATCCCCATTCCACTGTTTTCCAATCTACTCCACGCAGCTTTGTATACTGGATTCTTCTTCACACGTAATAGTCAGGGTAGAACATTATTCGGAAACAGGACTCCATCTAAACCTCCTCCCACACTTGATGATTCATTTGCTTTTTAAAGACCCTTATGGAAAGAAACTCTTCATCTTCGTTTGGTATATCTCCCTGCCTTTAAGAACCTTAATTGTCAGGCAATTCTATTTTGTATCTAATTCAGATCTTTCTTACTGATGTCTAAGTCAATTTCCTTTATTTTCTCCCCAGTGAAGATGAAAGATATCAATTATGGATTCTTCAGGAGCCCTTAAATAATCATTAAGCTGTCCCTCATCTCTAGACTACAAAGTCCCAATTCCCCCAATGGGACCAATTTCCCTTTTATCATATTCAAGGCTCTTCTTTGAAGCTACTTCATTTGGGGATCTCAGTAGCAAACTCTAGACTTTGATAAGATCTGTCTTGCCCTATGTGGACTGGGATTATTGCCCTGAGTTCACATACACTGACCTCTTCCTTGAACATTTGGAAGTCAGGAATTTTTTATTTGATTTAATTTAAATCTTTTCTTTTGGGAGGTTTCAAAAGTAAAAAAAATTCAAATGAGAGATCCATCAGAAGTATAAAATTATCTCTCAATTCTTTTGAACCACCAGTTAATAGTAATAAATCACTTTCATCTCTGTAAAAATACATTCTGTTTTTGATGGAAGTGAGCCACATAGCCACATAGCTAATAAGATTGCAACTTATTGCAACCAACTCCCCTGACTCCAAATCAAGGGCTATCTCTACTTCCTTATACTTTTGTATAGTTCTCCCGGAAGCTTATGGAAGACAGGGGCTGGTGTAATGGAATGGTATGGTGCCTAACAGAACACCTTATCTGCATTTAGTAAATGCTTTTTGGAAAGGAGAATGAGCTTTGGAAACTTGTTTTAACTCTTAAGGAAGGACTGTTTGGAGGAGAGAGCAAATCCCTCCCTTTTTCTAAGTAAGTAGAGGCCTAACTAACCCAAATCCAGATTCCATATACATGCCCAACATCAGTCATCACTTGCTGCACAGATTCTGAAACATCTTATGGCTTGGTATTCATTAGATGATATAACAATTGTTCTTACCTGAAAGATAATAAAACAGATTGTCAGATTCCAAAAAAAATACATTCTGTTTTATTCTCAAAAGATAAACATCTCCTTTTACTTTCTGGAGAACTGATATGTACTGTTAAAATAAAATAAATATTCCACACCTATGAAAGGTATCATTGGACAAAAATTCCAAATAGAATTTTGATGAGAAAAAAAAACATTCTTACAGCATAGAAATCACCTTTTTTCCTCAGCAAATTCAGGATCATTTCCAAAACTTCAGCTCCCTTTTCTTTTTTTTCTAGTGTGATTTTTCTGTAAATAGACCTTATATCAGGGTCTCTTGCTCTTTTCCTTGACCCTCTACAAATGAGTTTTTAATATGACAGTAAGAAATCTCTAATGTCCTCATCATCTTGAATTTCATTTGTGTGGTCAGATGGAGGCAACGTAAGGAGGGTTTGATGACTTTGTAAGGTGTGTGTGTGTGTGTGTGTGTGTGTGTGTGTTGAATTGAATGTTTGTAAATCACTGCAAATGTATCACTTTGAACTTCATAACAACAACAACACAACTTTGTATAGTAGGTACTAAAGGTATTAAGTTGTCTATTTTACAGTGGAGGAACCCAAGACTCAAAGAGTTCTGGTAACTTGTTCAAAGTCACATAGTGTTAGAAGTAGTCTTGAAAGCTACCTCTTCCTGAGTTCAGGTCTAGCACTCTATCCCCCACACCCTGTTTATTGCCTCTCTCAATACTTTTTTTTCTTGACACAGAATTTTAAATGAAGAGTAATGCAGAAAATGCAAGAAAACCACCTCTTCACAATTCAGATTTTAGTTGAATATTCATAGAATTTACAATTTTTCCTTTTCTGGGGAAATTAAGTTTGTTATAATAATTTGATCTCCCAAGTCCTGGAGATAGACAATAACTTCATAGTAGCTCACTGGTCTTTTTATCCAACCAACATCCATAGTCGTGGATCAGAAACTATTTCTATGGGTTTTCCTTCTGCTTAATTTATTATAGGACTTGGGATATCAGTTTCCCAAACATTCATAAGTCTCCTCACCCTTCCGTTGGCCAAAAGACAACCAATAAGGGAATACTTTCTAACCTAGGTAAAAATGAACAGTTTGGTCCTGGTGTAGAGTAGAAATAATGAAAGGGAAAAACTAGCTATTTATGTGCTTAGCATGGTACAAACCATTTGGGGATTTTACACAGCTGAGGTTGAGAGGTGGTCCAGCTCAGGACACAGCAGTTAGTTTTTTTACTAAGAATGTTACTCTTTATCACCAAATGTTTTATTGTTCATTCCATTCCATTATCTTATGTATTGTAAGCCCCTGCACTCCTTCTCTCCAATTCTTCTTCAACTTTCCCACTTCCTGCTGTTTTTGAGTTATCACTACTTCTTCTGGTTGTTCTTTCTAACCTCTTGTCAACATCTTCCTCCCTATTTCATTAGCATGACTCAAAAGATCCCAGAGTCAAGAAGGGAAAGGAGTGGTGAAACATGTCACACATTCAAAGACATTTTTCAGCACTTACCATCATATCTTGCTTTATGCTGTTCTATGCTTAGAACCTCTCAGATGGCAAACTATATGAATGGAAAGAATCTGTCTTGTTGTACAACCTCGTTAATTCAGGCCTATTAATTTGAAATTCATGATAATTGGGATTCATGCTGGGATTAAATTTATATTTGTTCTATCTATATGAAAATGTAAGTAAAACAATTCTGAGTTAATTCTCAAATGGCTCTGTGATCTTTTTAGTGTGGTTTCTAAAAGAATAATCTAATCCAATGGAATGCAAACTTGGACAAGTTCTACCATGCCGGACAAACTTCCACACTAATAAGAGCAAAAGGCTTTCTAAGGACTAACCATGGTTAAGGATGGAGATCTTATCAGTAGTCTGGTCATTTTGGGATGAATTCTTTGGCCTTGGAAAATCACAGAACAAAAAATATATAGCTCTCAGTCCCATAGAATAGGGAGTAAATACTAGTTTTTGTCCTTTGTACTTGACGAAGACCAAAATCATATCCCTTTGTCAGGGTCAGAGTACAATGTGTCTGACTGTATGCTGATGAAACCAATGTGAGCTCAGAAGGCTCCACCACAAATAGTCAGCATGAACATTTGGGAGGGAGATGTCTCTAAATTTATACATCTGGATTTCTTTTGAGCTACTACAATTCTGCTTTGTTCATTGAGCACAGTACCTTCTTTGATGTGGGTACACCATGCGAGGCAGTCTTATTCTAGCGTCTCCCATGTCTCACACATGATACCAAAGTTCTTCAGAGAGACCTTGAGAATACTATTGTATCACTTTTTCTGACTTCTGTCTGAGTGCTTGCCTTGTGTGAATTCTCCATAAAATAGTCTTTTAGGCAAATGTACATCTGGCATTCCAACAACACGGCCCAGCCCACTGGAGTTGTACCTTCTGCAGTAGTGTTTGAAAGCTTGGAATTTCAGCTCAAGAAAGGACCTCAGTGTCTAGTATCTTATCTTGCCAGGTGATCTTCAGAATCTTCCTAAGACAATTGTAATGGAAATGATTCAGTTTCCTGGCATGGCACTGGTAAACTGTCAAGGTTTCCCAGGCATACAATGTCTCTGTAGAATTGTATTCTCTGTAGACCTTCAGTTTGGTAGGCTGCCTAATACCTCTTCTCTCCCAGTAGATACCCACCAGTCAAAGTCTCTGTATAAAAATGACATCTTGGGGGATTTTGTAGATTGATGGCAAGTGAAGTTAAATATAGCTCTACACTTCCTCATATTTGCAAAATATTATTTTCATAGATTGGGAAGAGTTCATTTTATCAGTATATATGATATGAGGGATATAAATGATTTCCTAAAATGTAACTTTATAGACAATCTTCCTATACTCTACTCACATGAGCTTCATATACCTGATAAGCAGCTTCTAGTTCTACTGGAAATAGCCTTCCTTATTAAGAGCCTTTTGTGTAATGCTTACATTGACAGTCAAATATGAAAGTCAAGAATAAAAAATACCATGTATAAATGATATTATAGGGGCAATGTTTACATTATTCAAGAAATGAAGGTGTTTTTAAAGAAAACATTGAGTGTCTTGTGTTGGTTCCTTTCATACTAAAGTTCGTCATGATTCCTTTAGTGAAGGAATTCCCTCCTTCTGTGTATATAGTGATCCTTCAACAATGTGGAAGATTACCTTTAAGAATTGATGTGTACTTAGACATAGTTGGTACATTGGTTGATTTTGCTGAACTGCCCTTTCTCTCTTTTTATCTGTCCTTACAAAAGATGGGTAGAGGGGATGGATCTATTTGCAAATGAGGATTATAACAAGAAATTAATACCAATAAAAATTTTAAAAAATTAAAATTTAAAAAAGTCATCCTGACAATCCCCTGGTGGTAGGCCTCTTCAAACTTATATAGGCTGGTCCTTGGATGCCCAGAATAAAGCCCATCACTGAACAGTACTTGAAGCCTTTCTATGGCTTGATTAGGTTTTAGCTGAATTTATTGCTTTAGTATCAGGAACTTTATGAATCTATGATCATTTCTAGATAGTGGATGCCCATTTAGTTATAAAAAGTTAATATGCTAATCACAAAAATATGTTCATTCAAACAGGACTGACAGGATCTGTAATTGGTAACAATTTAAATATGTTACTATAATGATACCTCTGCGAAAAATTTCTCTGGGATATGACCTTAACCAGAGGGAATTGGAACAAGCTCCCTGACATTTTCAATGTTCAGGGTAAGGTATCTTTCATAATCTGTCTCTGGTAGTCAGATAATATTGTGACCTCTTACAAAATAGATGATCTGTTTCATACTTACAACATTGACTGCAACTCAGTCCGTTGTTACATACAATTAAAGAAAAAGAAAAACTACACATAAAGCAGGAAAGTAGAATTGGAAGTTGCTTGTCAAGTGCATGCACTTGGATAAGATTTCCATTTTGCCTGCATGGAAATTTCTCTTAGGGAACTGGAAGCTAGGGTTCTTCCACCACTTTCCTGTGTTCTATTGCTTTATCAGTCTCTGACTGAAACTTAAATACATTTTTCAAATTAGCTGTAATTGATTAGACAAGAATAGCAATGGGTTGTGTCGATCTGGGAGCACTCTCCTCCTTGTTTTGCATCCTTCTGCTTTGGCTCCAGTTTTCTAATTTCCAACCTTGATTAAAGGCACAATTACACAGAACAATAGCCTGTTCATGTTCCTTAGCACTCTGAGGGCATAGCTTTTATTTGGGGATTATGCTTCAAAAACTAAAATTAAAAAAAAAAGAAAGCTTTTTGTTCAAGAGCTCACAGGAACATCAGAATCCATTTAGCAGGGAAAACCAGCAAATAAAAAAAGATTGGAGTCCCTGTTCCCTTGTAGTATAATGAAGGAACTGAGGCATATAATTTTCCTCCTCCCTCAATTTTAAAAGGTTATGATTTCCATTAGCTCTCACCTTTATTGCCCTGAGCCCCAATTCCAGGATGTGTCCCTATGTGGCAATTATAAACAACATAGTGTGTGACTGTCAGATGCATTTCAGAATTGGCACAGTGAGAAAAAAAATAACTCCTTTGCTCCCCACGTTGACTTTGGCTTTGCTGTTGGATTATACATACCCTTCATGTGTGAAGGCGGCAGTGTAACAACACTGCACATTTGGACCCATGGATGAAAGGTGGGGGCTCTCACTTATTTCCTTGTAATTGGTTGACATCAATACAAAGGATCTTGGGAGTACATATGTGCACTTCTATCAACATAACCACTTATGGGTCCTAGGTCAGCCTGCTGCTATGATACATTTGCTGCACATGATGAATCAAATGCCAGTAACTCTGTCAGGACTGGCCAAGAGTCAGTAGACTGGAGACTGACTTTGAGTAACCACACCCTCCCTCTCTCCTGAATGTAAGGGAAGTGTATTCCTCAGTAAAGAAACTTTTCAGGTTGTTTTTTTACAAATACATCAGAGGAAAGCAAGAGAAAAGATGCACCTATGCATACAATGGTCAGAAATTAGTTAGATAAGAACACACACAAAGATTTGAATTAATTCAACAAACAAGTATTAAGTACCAGACATTGTGTTAGGGGGTTATCTTTGTGGTATTAATGGACTTCCCAATAGCTCCACTCACCAATCCAGTACCTTTCCAAGTCAAGATACTCTTCCCTGGTCCCCATAACCTATGCATTGTAAATCTCTATTACAGGAATTTTTCACCTTCCTTATATCATAGTCTTCTTTTGAAAGTCTAACAAAGCCTATGGACTCCTTAGAATGTTTTTAAATGAATGAAATTAAATACATTGGGTTATATAGAAAATTAATTATATTGAAACACAGTTATCAGCACAATTTGGAAAGCACAGTTCACAGATCCCAGATTAAGAGCTTCTGCTGAAATAGAATATAAACTCCCTGAGGCCAGGGACTTGTCTACCTTTTTGTATTTGTATCCCCAGTACTGACACATAGTAATACCCAAAACATAGCTTTTCATTCATTTATTCTTTAATTCATTTAATTCTTCCCTGGTCATATTATATTTAGAATATTGTGTTCAGTCCTGAGCCTTTTAGGAAGGACATTGATAAGCTGGAGAGTGTCTGGAGGATACTGAATAGAGTAATGAATTGTCTTCATGCCACAGGAAGAACATTTGATGAAACTAGGGAACCTGGAAAATAGAATTCGTATGATCATTGTAGTTATCTTCAAGTATTGAAAGGATTATCATATAGAATGAGGATTAGACATAATAGGTCCTTAATGAATACTTGATTAATTGATATACATATTTTGATTGGCCCCAATGGATAGTACTTTCATAGTCTACTTTGAATTATAGTTATTATGTAAATGACTTACTTATCTCCTAGACTAAGTTGAAAGCTCCATAATGGCAGAGACAATAATATTCTTCACTACATTTTTCCTAAAAGGGCAACCAAAAGGGGGCTTTATTCATAGAAAGTACTAGAATATTTCATCTGTGTCTATATGAATGAGGAAATGAATGACAGAATGAATAAAAGGGTAGAAGTCAGAAAGAAACAAATTAGATTTATTATAAAGGAAAACATCCTAAGATTTCCCAAAGTGGAATGAATTCCCTAACAGTCATTACCCAGCAAAGCAGGTTCTTACTCATGAACAACAGTCTAAGCAAAAGTTGGATGCCTATTTGTGAGGGATTCTGGGGATTGGGAAGATACTTGTTCTACTTACCAGATGGCCTCTGAGGTCCCTTCTGCCTTAGGTTCTATGATTCTGTCATTCTGCTTCTCAAGTTGAGCTAGATCCTGCTAATATCCAAAGATGCCAGGAACTATTTACCTTTATTGTTACCTCTTTACCAGTTTTATTAAAGTGGGGAAATATTTATTTAAAAAATAGAAGAGTGCAGCGAGTAATGTAACAGAGATAGGTACTGGACCTATGATTTCATGGACATGGGGAACTTCTGTATGAGAACATTCCCTCTACTCATGCTGTTTAACATCTCTGCAATTTATAGTTTTAAGGAATTGCACAGAAGTTGAGAGGTTAACTCACTTACAAAGGGTCTTGCAACACGAATGAATCAGAGATGTTGCTTAAAATCAAATCTTGCTGACTTTGAAATCAGCTTTCTAACCACTATACCACCATGCCTCTCCTAAATGTATCAAAACTTTAAGGAAACCTCAAAGGTTGAGTGTTTCACAAGATAGTCAACCAGTTAGCCAATGAACAATTATTAATTGCTTATTATGTGCCCAATACATCATAATGCTAATCACCATGGATACAAAGAAAGGCAAAAGACAGTTCCTGTTCTCAAGGAGCTCAATGTCTAATGGGGACAATAATATGCAAAAAGTCCAAAAAAACCCAACCAAACAAAAAAAACAAACAAGCCACCAAATCTACAAGAACGATATATGCAGGATAAATTGGAAATAGAGAAAAGGCACTGGCATTAAGTGGGGAATCAGGAAATGCTTCTTGTAAGTGCCTCTTAAACTTTGAGACCCACAGTTTAAAAAAAAAGCTGAAGGAGTCACAAATGAAAAACTGTTTAAGAAGCCCTGCTCTAGAATACAGATTTTAGTGGGAAGTTGGAAAGAGGCCAAGGACTTGAAGGGAAGACAGGTTGCAGAGTTTAGGAAGAAGAATATTTCAGGCGTGGGAAATATCCAGTGAAAATTCCTAAAGTCTGGAGATGAAGTCCCTTGTATGAAGAACAGCAAGGAGGCAAGTGTAACTGGATTGTGGAGTACATGGTGGGGAGTAAGGTTTAAGAAGAATGGGAAGGTAGGAGAACTCTGAAGCCTAGCTAGACTTTTGGAAGGAAAAGGGAAATGAAATCCAAAGAGAGTAGTAGATTTTGTTTTGGAGTCAGTGATATAGAGAACTGTGTGCAGTTACAGCTAGCTTTTGTCTGTATGTTCTTCTAATCTGCATTGTATTGTATCAGGCTACCATTCCTGGACTGGTGTTTTCAAAGAATGTGTCTGAGTAGGGGGTGAAAAAAATGACTGCTAAGTGTGATGAGCCTTTGTGGTCTTCCAAGTGGCTCCAATAGTTCATGCAAAACTTTGGAGAAAAAAATGCTGCTCAGTTATTAAGGTGTGGCCATGTACTGCTATCTACCTATGGTGATTTGTTGGAAAAGCAGCAAGGATTTGCCAGAGGAAACAAGCTATTTACTTCCACAGCTCCTTTAAGCCAATTTGCTAGCCATAGTTGTCCAAACTCAGTCCCTTTGGTAGATAAACCTTTTGATATAGAACAGCAGTGGTACAGTACAAGCTAATTTGTAAAAAATTATGAAGGCAGATAGAAAAAGTACAAAGAAAAGAACAAAACAGAAAATAATTTCTAAAAAATCAGGGGGCAAAAAAAGAGACTGCATAGAACTTGTGAGAAATTGAGCTAAGCCAGATCATCCAGAAAAAAAAAATTGTAGATGAATTTGGAAGAACAATAGACACATTCAAAATGAAATAGATCTACACAAACTTCTAGGATGACCAATCTTCATCAGAAATGAAGACTGAGTCAGCCTACATTTGGATTTTTAGATCCTAGTATCCAGTGTACTAGTGAGAAAATGGCAATGATACTGAATATACTGAAGTCAGGAGAAATGCCTATGTTTGACCAACTCTGTATAGGAGAAAACAGTGTCAGAGGTCACACAGATTTAAAGGCATTTGGGGATCTATTTTTCAAGGTATTTCAAAGTATAAGATTCCAAAAATGTTTTTTTTTACCCCAAAATAAAAATAGGTAACTGAGAAGATATTAGCAAAATGGTCTATGCATGAATCAAAGCTATCCTTGATAGAAACACGAGAAGGTAACAAGAAGGCTTTTTTTTTTTTACATGGACCATCTTCACAGTTGTACAATTGACTGAGGTGTAGAGAATATAGAAATACCGCTGTCCGTTGATTTTCAAAAATATTTGTCATTGAAAAAAATGCTGCTTTAAAGATTCTCAAACAAGTTATCTCATGCATCTGTTAAAATGGTTTTGTGACAGATGCAGCAATAGAGATAACTTTGTTTGAGAATAAACTGGGTATTATTTTAAGCCTAAGTTGTTCACTGCAGTAAAGACCATCTCCTCACCTGCAATATTTTCTCAGTAATACTACATGGCTACAAGTAATGGAGAGGCATCTAGATGGGACAGTGGATAGAACTCTGGGCTTGGAGTCAGGATGACCTGAATCCAAATCTGGCTTCAGACATTTACTAATTGTGTGACCCTGGGCAAGTCACTTCAGCCCATTTGCCTCAGTTTCTTCATCTGTAAAATAAGTTGGAGAAGGAGATGGTAAATCACTTTAGTATCTTTGCCAAGAACCTACCCCCCTCCCAAAAAAAGTGGTCACAGTTGGATATACCTGAGAAAAAGACTAAACAACAAGCAACACAAATAATGGCAAATAGTGGTCTCTGAAGAATAAAAATTAAAACTGATCTAAGATATTGTGGAAAAAATGAATGGGAGGTGTAAATAGGCTGTGTCATATTTCCAGGATTAATTCATATATGTGAAATTAGGTAAGGATCAAAATCCTATTGCTATAATTAAGTGTAAAAATCAATTTTTGAAAATTGTGCCATCCCACGACTGCTGAGCAGGATGAAGCCTCCTTTGACTTGCTGAAACATTTGGTCCCTCGCTCTTTTTCCTGTCATAGACATTTGTTTATCTGTCATCTCCTGGACTAGATTGAAATCTCAATTACGACAGTTACCATTCTTTATTCCTTATGGCACCTAAAACATGACTCTACTTATAGAAAGTACTCAGTAAACATTTGATGGATATATGAAACAATGGATAGTACAATAGCTTATTCTAACAAAGAAGACTTAAAATCATAGAAAAACAGCATGAGTAGAATGGTTCCTAAGAAAAATCTAGCTTAAGAGGTTAGGAAACTCTGGCCTGTGGTTGCGTTTTACTGATCTCTGAGTTAGCCCACTTTTATTTTAAAGAGAAGGAAATAGGGGCCCAGAGAACTGGAATTACTTGCTTAAGGTTATGCTGTGAGGCTTGGCAGGGAGAAGGTCTTGAGAATTTTGTTGGTTCTTCTTTTTTATTATCTGGGAGAACCGATTTTTTTTTTCTGTTGCATCCAAATAGCCAGCTTTTCTAAAGTTTGTTTTTCCTAGGTTTGCTTGACTGACTATTGTGTTTATCTAAGCAATGGAAAATGAGTACATGTGTATTTTCCCCACTCATTTTAGAAACCTGCCTTCCTTCTGTCATAAGGACAATTTTCATTCATTATTTTCCTTACATATGCTCATTAAAAATATTCAATGTTACAACACAATGTCTTAGCTCAGCCTACAACAAAGGAGAATTCCCCTCCCCATGTTTATTAGTATTTATATGGATTATATTTTAAAATGTGAGTCTATTTTCAATAGCTTGTTATCCCTTAATCCTACTGTTCTTGCTCTGATAATTAAACAAGGCTGTTCCCTTAGCTTGTTTTGCTAGACTGGAAAGTAGAGACCATGTTCACTCAGTACCAGAGGCTTCACTTCTGTACCTCACATTTTATTACTTGCTTTAGAAGGAACAAATCAAACTAAGGGTATGCTGTTGCTCTTTTGGGATCAGTGCCCTCTCTTCTCTAGTTGTCAGAACAGAAATGTATGGGTTTGGAGAACAAAAGTTCTTTTTATTTCCGTTTTCATCCCATCTAGTCAAATAAACACTGGAAAATTTCCTTAATTGTGAATAGAATCAGCCGAAAAGAAGGAAAAAAAAAGATCTAGACCAGCAAAATATGATTCTTCAAAGATCTTGAAAAAATTTTTAAAGAATATCCCAGGGGAGGCTAGATGGTGCAGTGAATAGAGCACCAGCCCTGGAGTCAGGAGGACCTGAGTTCAAATCCAGCCTCAGACACACATTTACTAGCTGTGTGACCTTGGGCAAGTCACTTAATCCCAATTGCCCTGCTTTCCCCCCCTCCAAAAAGAAAAATAAAGAATATCCCAAATGGTCTAGTGGAAGGTTCTCTGGAGCTGGGATACGTAGGTCCTTATACCAGCTTTGTCACTAATTTACTGTTTGAATTTGGGTAAGTCCTACTTTCTCTGAGCTCCACTTTCTAAATTTATATATATGAGTTTGGGACTAAATTCTCTCAAAGACTTTTTTTCAGTTCTAATATTTTATTGCTCTTACAGTGCTTGAACTAGAGGTAATTTTGCCATTAAGTTTCAAAAAATATATAGATTGTAGTAAATCTCCTTTGCAGAGGTTTGTTTTTTTTTGCAGAAGCAAAAAGTCAGAAAGAGAAGACTCTGATTTGAAAAATCTACATTGTATGTATGTTGTATCAAAGGAACCAAAAATAAGCCAATATGGATTGAACATGTAGAGTACATTAGGAGAAATCATGTGAAATCAACCTAGGAAGATACATTGGATGGAGAGACAGACAGACCATTTATTAAGCACTTGTGTTTCAGGCATTGTGCTAAGAACTGGGGGATACAAAAAAGAAAAATTAAAGATAGTTCCTGCTCTGAAGGAGCTTACATTCTAATAGAGGAAGATAAAATATAAAAAGGAACAAGAAAAACGAGGAAAGGAATGGGAGACGTGAAGGAAGAGGGAAGGATACAAGGCCATCTTTGTGGAGATGGACCAGGTTAGAGAGTGAGCCAAAAATGAAGGGGGCAGCGTGGCTTTGGATTCTCACCATGGTTCCAGGCAGGGATTCACCACTCAACATGTAGGCCTCAGGGTGGAGTCATTTTCAAGGAGACAAAGCAGTCACTGTAGCGGTAGAACAGGCTAGAGAGTAAGCAAGATGTGACAGGGATATTCAATGTGGTTTTTAACCTATAAACTTCACTTAAGGGCAGCAAGTTATCATTAGCTCTTACTTCACTATAGGTCAACTTCTGAGTCATCAGCTTGTTTCTAAATGTGTCATCTTGGTAAAGAGCATTGGACTTGGTGTCCAAAGTATTGGGTTTAGGTGGTAACTCCTCCACCTGTTCACAATCTCCCTTAGCCTTATTTTCTCTTTCTATAAAATAGAGATAATACTAACACTACTTTCCTTATACTGTTTTGTGAGACTCAAATGACATAATGGCTATAAAATGCTTTGTAATTATAGAGCTGGCAGTTTGGCACAGCAGATAGAGCACCTGGTCTGTAGACAGGAGGACCTGAGTTCAGATTTAACCCTCAGACACATTAGTTGTTTGACCTTGGGTAAGTCACTTAACCTTGTTTGCCATAGTTTCTGCATCTGTAAAATGAGCTGGAGAAGGAAATGGCAAATCACTACATTATTTTTACCAGGACTAGACCAACTAAACAACAAAAACATAATAATAGAGCATTATATGAACAATTAACTTAATAGTCTATTATGACAGATCTCAGAAATATTTGGTTAATAAAGACATTTGTCTTTCCAGGAAGAATATTTTTCTCCAAAAACTTTCTGTTTCCTTTAAAGATAATAAAAAATCCCTTTTCAAATGATGAATTTGAAATGTAATCAATTTATTGCACTGACCAAAAGCTCTCAGATATCAGTCAAGTTCATTCAGGCTGAGCAGTGGCTCAACAAGTATTTAATGAGGGGTTGCTTCAATGCAGAGGGGCTAGTGAGTGACCACCTCTTTCTTAACAAAGGTGTCAGCAATCTGAGAGCAGGAACACTCATTAATCTTTCTTTTCGTAGTCGTAGGTATTCAGTAAATATTGTTCCTGCCTCTGACAATCACTACTTCAGTCATTATGCCTGTGACAAGGTCACAGGCTTCTACATTTTAGAATTAGAAGGGATCTTAGAGGCCACTGTGTTCATTTTACAGAAGGGAAAACTGAGGTAGACAGAAGTTAAGTGTTCTTACTTGCCCAGGAGTCTATATATCAGGCATGTTTTGAACCCAGATTCTTTGATTCCAGGTCTAGTATTCTACATATCTTGCCTTGCTATTAGTCCTTTCTTTAGTAAATGTCACCAGTGATCTCAGTTATTGATGGCTGCCAAAAGATTTTATTTTGAAGAATCCTCTTTTGTGCTGCTCATGATGCCCCATTTCCAAGCACAGTTAGAAAAGTCATTTAGCTCCTACTAACTAAGCAATCTGGAACTAAGCAGAACAATTGTATCTTTTATAGTCAAAATAATAATGAATTTAATATAATTTAAAAGTATAATTCCAAAGATATTAGGTTTTGAACTACAAGGTATCTATGTTAAACATCATTTAATCCACCTCCCACTTTACAGAAACCAAAGCCCGGAAAGGTTAAAGGATTTGTCAAAAGAGGTAAATAGTGGCAGAATCTGGATAGAAATTAAGGTCCTTTGAATTTGCATTTAGTATCCTTTCTACTGTAATATGCTACTCCTATAATTCTAAATGAGAGCAGGATCACAGAATTGTAGAGGCAGACCTAGAAGGGACCTTGGAGGGCGTTTAGTCCAAATGCCTTATTATACTTATGAGGAACTCAGTCATTTAATTAGTCAATAAACATTTATTCATGTCAGCTTTGTGCCAGGCACTGTGCTAAGCACTGTAGCTACAAAGAAAGGTAAAAGACAGTCTTTGCTTTCAAGGAGCTAACAATCCAATGGGGTGAAAACACGCATCTATGTACAAAAAAGATACATACAGGATAAATTGGAGAAAATCAACAGAGGAATAGCACTAGAATTGAGGAAGACTGAGAAAAGAACGTCCTGATGAAGGTAGGATTTTAGCTATGACCTGAAGGAATCCAGGGAAACCAGGAGGTGGAGTTGAAGCAGGAGAGCAATCCAGACATGGGAAATAGCCCGGGAAAATGACCAGAGTCAGAAGATAGAGTGTCTTGTGTGTTGAACTGCAAGGAGGTCAGTGTCATTGGATTGTGGAATACATGTGAGATGTCAAATGTAAGAAGAATGGAAAAGTGTATAGGTGGGGTAAGACTTTGGATACCAAATAGAGGAGTTCATATTTGATCCTGGAGGCAATAGGGATTAACTGGAGTTGATTGAATAAAGAGATGGCACATCAAACTTTTGCTTTAGGAAGATAAAATTGACAGCTAAGTGCATGATAGATTTCAATGACGAACATCACTTAGTTTTTCTCTAGTGATTCAGAAGATACTTCATCATCTTGAAGTACCTCAGGGTCATCTTTTTAGTCTTAATTTCCATAGCATTGTTAAGTGCAGAAGTGGCTTATTAGTGTAATGGAAATTTCCCGTTAAGGGAATTTGGGCTTTGTCCATTTTTATTATATCACCTCTTACATGTGGTTATTTTATTTACTTGATGATGTTTTGGTAATGTTTTGAGCTTCTGCCACGGTAGGCATTACATAAATACTCTTCATTATTTTTATATTAGTAAGCTTTATTCAATTACTGTAGTGACACTTCAGTATTTTTCAAAATACAGGTCAGAAGTAGCTCTCCATTTCTCTTTTATATCTAGAGGCAACAAGTCCTTTGAAAGTACACCCCATCTAACTCTAGATGCTCTGAAATGGCTTTCTGAGTGTCATGGTATTTGGAGATTCAGCTGGGTTTGGGGGGAATTAACATTCTGCTGGGGGCAGCTCGGTGGTACACTGGGTAGAGTTCAGACCTGGCTTAGACACTTAGCAGCTGTGTGACTCTTGGGCAAATCATTTAACCCTATTTACCTCAGTTTCCTTACCTATAAAATGACCCAGAGAAAGAAATGGCAAACCACTCCAATATCTTTGTCAAGAAAGTCCCAAATGGGGTCACAGAGAAGTAGGGTATGACTGAAACCACTGAACAACAACAACGATATTTTTCCAAGAACCTGATTTTAGTCTTGAAGAAATTCCTCTTTCAAATGCTCAAAAGTAGTGAAGGAAGCTGTCACTTAGTGAACATTAATTTAGTTGGTTTACGGTATACATTGCCAATTGATCTCTAATTGAGCTGTTAATTAATTTCTTTAATTAAGATTGCTCCTACACTGGTGATCTGAACATTGCAGTGGTTGGCAGTTCCATTCTCTCTCACCTTCCACATCAGACAACCGAACAGACATATGCTGTAGATAACAAGGCCAGAAGCTATTGAAATTATTAATAAGCAAAGGAATTTCAACATCATTTAAATGTAATGGCCAAGAGATGAATGAGTTGTGATACTTTTAATAGGTGACTTTCCCAAATTGCCTTTGAGATCAAAGCTTTCAAGCCAAAACGAAAAGGATCTACTTTGTTCCCAAGGAACTTCCTTCTACTGACATATTCTACTTTATTTCATGCTTGATTTTATGCCCTTTCTGGTGATTCACTTCTAAACTCTTTCTCTCTGTAACATTGCTTTTTCATAATAGAATTTTCCCAAGAAACTTTTGCGAACTGGTCAACATATCCATTGTGAAATATATGCCATATATTTAGATTGAAGAGTAAGATGTAAAACAGTGGTGTACATTTTTGTTTGCTTGTTTTTGGCAATACTAAAGATAATCCTTCAGGAAAGAGACAGACAAATTAATTATGAGCTGGAGCTAAAAAGGGGAATTAAATAAGGAGGGCAAAGGTTAACATTGACCAGATGATTGAAACAACATTTATTTCTGACATGTTCGAGTTATCCATACCCATGAACTGAAATCAGCTGTTAGGGCTTAAAATTGAGGAAAGGTCATAGAATTAGAGCTGAAAAGGTCCTGGAAGCTATCTAATCTAACTCCCTCATTTTATTGTTGGAAACACTGAGGCCTAGAGAGGCGATGTGACTTACCTAAGTCACAAAGATAGTAAATGTTAGAGGCAGGGCTTGAACCCAGGTGCCCTGGTTCCCGAGTCAACACTCTTTTCACTGTACATCCCTGGTCAATTTGTTAATCTCTTTGGGAAATACAAAGAAATGAGAGAATTCTCTTTCAGGAGACAGAGTGTTATATTGGAAAGAGGGCTGAATTTGTAGTCAAAATTAAATCAAATATATAAAGCACTCATAAATACCGAAATATTTATACTAGCATATTTTTTTGTGATGAAAGAATTGGAAACAAGGTAGATGCTCATAAGTTGAGGAATGAATAAACATTGGTGCATGAATATAATGGAATATTACTACATTATAAGAAATTATGAATGTGATGAATACAGGGAAACATGGAAAAAAACTATATGAGCTGATACAGAAGAAAGTAAACAAAGCCAGGAAAGCAATATACACAATGACATGAACAAAAAGAGCAGCCACAAAAAAAAAAGAATCAAGATTGAATATTGCAAAATTACAAAGAACAAACATAGCCTGAAAGAAGAGATATGAGAAGACACCCCTCCCCGAGCCCTTTGGAGAGGTGTGGTTTATTGAACGTATTTCCAGACTTTTTTGATCAGTCGTCCTGATTTTTTACTTTTCCTTTTGTTTTGTCTTTAAAAATATCTGGAATAGCCCTGTAGGAGGGAGAGAGGAGGTATATTGGGGAAAATTAAGAGGATACAAAAATGATACCAATAAATACTTTTTAATAAATACATTTTTTAAAAAAAGAATTAAATTAATTCAGCAAGCATCATTAAGCAACTAATATGCACCAGACACTATGCTAGGTGCTGAAGATAAAAAAAAAGAGAGAAAATTGTTCCTGCCTTTAGGAAGCTTATACTCTATTTACTGGAAGACCTTATATTTTATTCTACAAAATACAATGCAGAAGAACTGAATGTTTTATTCCCAATTCTCCCTTCAACTCACCATATAAATTACTTAATCTCTCTGTGTCTCAGTTTTCTCAGTTGCTAAATAAAAGTGTTACACTAGATCAAAGAATCATCAGTTTAGAGCCATAAGCATCACAAGTTTATAGCTTAGAGACCATTGGGTACAACCCCTTCATTTTACAGATGGGGAAAATGAGGAAAAGAGAAATAAAGTGGCTAGCCCAGAGTCAAGTTAGATTCAAATAGCTAATAAGTATCTGAGTTAGGATTTGAATACAGATCTTCTGGATTTAAAGTTCAAGGCCCTACCCACTATACCATATTGCCTCTGAGATGAACTCTAACATCCCTTCCACCTTTGTGACTTTTCTTGTGCATAAGTGACTATGGTCCCTTATTTGTAAATAACAAAAATATCATAGTATAATACCTCCCCTACGAAGGGGAGGGGTAACAATGGCCTGGACCTGCTTAGATTTCTGGGATTTGGAATTTTTAATTAATTTAATCTAGACCATTCTTACCTCCTCTAGGGGGACATT
Source organism: Pseudochirops cupreus (assembly GCA_028627135.1). Classification (NCBI taxonomy): domain Eukaryota; kingdom Metazoa; phylum Chordata; class Mammalia; order Diprotodontia; family Pseudocheiridae; genus Pseudochirops; species Pseudochirops cupreus. The sequence continues at coordinate 172,992,170 of CM053582.1, forward strand.
AAAATAGGAACATAGAAGTCATAAATGCAGGCAGAGAATGGCCATAGCAACACTTATTTCTTAGTTATGTTAACATCTGCTCTCCCTTTGCTTTTAGGTTTGAAGTTTGAAGAAATGCAAGAAAGGTTTGGGGAGGAATTTTTCAATATCTGCTTTGATGAGAACGAGAGGGTCCTTCGGGCTGTAGGCAGCACCTTGCAAGACTTCTTTAATGGTTTTGATGCTTTGCTGGAACATATTAGAACTTCATTTGGACGACAGGCCGCTCTGGAATCTCCATCTTTCCTATGCAAAGAGCTTCCAGAAGGTTCTCTCATGCTCCATTACTTTCACCCTCACCACATTGTGGGATTTGCAATGCCTGGAATGATAAAGGCTGCAGGAAAGAAGATCTACCGGCTGGATTTGGAGGTGGAGCAAGTGACCAATGAGAAACTGTGTTTGGAGGGCTCAAACCCAGGGAATTGCAACTGCCTCACATTTGTCATTAAGGAATGTGAAAATTCAAACATCATGAAAAACCTTCCACCTGGAACGTCCCAAACGCCTGCCGACCTCCGAATCAGCATCAACACGTTCTGTAGAGCTTTCCCCTTCCACCTGATGTTTGATGCCAGCATGCTGGTTCTGCAGCTGGGGGAAGGGCTTAGGAAACAGCTCCGATGTGACACTCACAAGACTCTGAAGTTTGAGGACTGCTTTGACATAGTTTCCCCAAAGATCAATGCCACCTTTGAAAGGGTCCTGCTGAGGCTATCCACTCCATTTCTGATTCGGACCAAACCAGAGGCTTCTGGTTCTGAAAATAAAGACAAGGTAAGAAGAGAGGCAGACTTTAGAAAGGTTTGTGAGTACTGGGAGATATTTGTTTTAGTGAATTATATGCTGCCTTTATTTGGCATTAGTTAGGGGAAAAAATAACTCAAGTACCATTCAGAAAATCACTGGTCCCTAGATGTATGGGAAAACATTTGGCCCTACTCCCAGCCAAATTGTATCATGTCTCCCTGATGCATTTATTTCAATTTATGAAACAAGAGGATGCTTAATAATAACAGCCATAACAGGAGCAGCAATCATAGCACTCATTTAGTTTTCTAATTTTCTAAGTCTGCTGGAAGAAACTCATTGACTAAAGGCAAACCTCATGAGGTACCTATTGAGACCTTTGCAAAAATGACGTGGGATTTGGTTGTGGTGTTTTTACTGATTACGTAACCCTCTCCCCCAATAACATTGTTAAGTAAATTTCTGTTATCTCAATACAACAATCACTCAAATTTAATATTCCAATCAAATTTTATTTTGGAATTAGAGATGTATTCCCTTTGTAAAGTACTTTATCCCCAGGCGATAAAATCACAATAAGATAATAAAATGCTTTTCAATGTCACTGTGAGAGGAAAAAATTTTTCCAAAATAGATAACAATAATACTTTAATAAATCATTAAATATAAATTCAAAGAAGCTACAAATATTTATATTTCAACTTGAATCTTAGAAATTTACTATTGGAAGGGATATGATCCTGCCTCCTACCCATTTTGAGAGTCCCTTCTATAGTGTCCCAAATAGGTAATCGACTTGATTTTGCTTACTCATTTGTAATGAGAAGAAATTTCCTTTCCTCCTAAACTATTTCACTGCCTTATTCAGGGAATTCCAATGCCTCATTTCTCTTTCAGACAGTTGTTAAAATTTTCTTTCTGATATTGATATTTAGCCTTTCCCCCTGTAAGTTCTGTCCATTGGTCTTATTCTGTCTCCTGGAGCTTCAGAGGACAGATTTCATCTTTCTTTTAAAGAATAATTCTTAAATTATTTGGATATAGCTACCATCTTTCCCAGGGTTCACTTGTAAACCACCTTGATATGGTGGAAAGAACATTGGCTTTGTGATCAGAGGACCTAAATTTAAATTTGGACTCTGCTACTTACTACTTGTGTGGTCTTAGGCAATCAATTAATCAACATGTTACTTAATCTCTCTGGGCCTCAGTTGCCTCACCTGTAAAATCAGTAATTTGGATTATTGACCACATAGGCCCTCTCTGCCTCTCTAGTAAATGACTACCAGAGCTATTTGTATCCCAACTAATGAGCTAGTAAAATAAATAATGAGCCTTTTTCTGTTATTTGTCTCATAGAACTGTTGAGTTTTATTAATATGTATCAGTGTGGTTAGTGAAAGTTGGAAGTGATTGTGCTTCATGTATTGTCACCATACACATTATGCTATCTCTAAAGACTTGAGAGTGGGTATTCCTTTAGTCGTCAGGTGATGACTTCAATATGAATTTAAATCAGTCTTGGCAGTGAAAACCAACCCTTTCTTCCCTTTGCTGAAAAAGTAATTTGCTAATTATGTAGTCGTGCGACAGTGAAACTTTAGTTCTATGTGCCTGAGTTCTCTATGCATTCTCATTATTATTATCAATTATTACTGTACCTGTGATTCCATGGGTGTAGGAAGCTTCTAATGAGGAATTCCCTGCATCAAAATAGATCAACATCTTCTCTGTGACTTAAAATCTTGAGAAAGTTTCTTGGGGCACTGGGAAATGAAATGGGTATCACAGTCTTTGTTTAGCAGAAGCAAGGCTTCCTTGTATTCCAGAGATTGCTGATCCTGAAGCCAGTTATCTAACCACTATGATACTTAATAGGAACCTAATTATACTTTCCTTGTATAAGAAGACAATTTGTTAGATCAAATATTTGCGGCATTGTCTATCATGGCAATGAGGATATAAGTTTAAACAATGAAACGATCTCTCTTCAGAATGAGTTCGCAGTCTAATAGCAAAGGTCTGGGATTTCATTTGTGTGATACAAATCACGAACTTATTCATAATGATGGACAAGTCAGAGGAAGTATCTGAGGCTCCAAGAAGTTAAGCCACTTGCCCATGGTCAAGTATCTAGAAGGTGTCTAAAGGTCACAGATTTGAAGCCAAATATTCACTTTCAAGTTCAGTCTTCTGTTCACTAAAGTAGGGGTTCTTAAACTTTTTTGTATGTTATGTACCCATTTGGCATTTGGATAAAGCCCGTGGACTCTTTCTCAGAACAATATTTTTCAATACATAAAATAAAATACATAGAATCACAAAGGAAACCCATTTTGTTGAAATATAGTTAACAAAATAAAAAAACCCAACAAATTAATAAGAACTAGGTAAGAATTTCTGCCTTAGACAATGTTACTTCTCTATGTTGTTGTGGTCATAAATTAACCAGACTTATAGAATTTCTATTGTACTCATGACCTAGAATTCTTCTAGCCAATGTGGGTGGGACACCAAAGAAAAAGTTATCATGCCTGCCTTTGAGAAATTTATGATCTAAAGTGGGGGTTGGCAATCTGGGCCTCTGGGCCAAATTCAACCTGTCACCTGTTTTTGTATGGTGTATGAGCTAAGAATGATTTTTACAGGGTGGCTAGGTGGCACAGTGAATAGAGTACCAGCCCTAGAGTCAGGAAGACCTGAGTTCAAATCCGACCTCAGACACTTAACACTTACTGGCCATGTGACCTTGGGCAAGTCAGTTAACCCCAATTGCCCTGCCTTCCCCACTCCAAAAAGCAAAAAAAAATAAAGAATGGTTTTTACATCTAAGAATAAAGAATATACTTTGTTTTAAGTGTTTTAAAATATTTTTAATAAGGTATGTACTTAAAAATATAAAAGTCATTCTTAGCTTGTGGGCCATATATCAAATAGGTGGTGGACTGGATTTGGCATGCAGGCCAATACTGGTTGCTGATGTGGATCTTGGAAGCCTGCGCTGTGGGTAATATCTGAAACAATAATTGGTGGCATTAAACTATTACCTGTCTTATGAACCTTCTTTAAGAGATTTCTTTTAGCCTGCTTACTCTGCTTTTTATTTTTCCTCTTTCCTTTTCTCACAAATTTTTAATCCCCATTTGTGATAAGCCTATCAGTGACACACATAGTTGAACCTAGCTCCTGGAGCACAGGACCAAAATGATTGCAGTTGTAGGATAATAGGAGGATGGAGAGATTGGGCTGGAGGTAGACCAATTTCTCTTGAGTCCTGGAAGATGTCAGGTATCAGGCACTCTTCTTTGCTGCTTGTAAGAATTCCTGTACCCTTCAAACAAGCATTTATTAAGTACTTACTATATACCTGCCACTAGGCTAAGCAATGGCGGCAATGCTCTTTGTCTATACAAAGAAAGACAAAATAGTCCCTGCCCTCAAGGATTTCACATTCTAACAGGAAGACTGGCCGGAGTAGCTATATCACAGATTTCATAGAGTGGATAAGGTATAAGAAGTTTGGAAATATAGGAATGGGACGTGTCATATTGTTTTAACATTTTGGATGATGGTTCATTTCAAAACCCTTTTATAATTTCCTTATTTCCCTTCTATTTATTCTTTTCTCACAGAACAAAGATGAAACTGCATTCAGGGCCAGAAAGGAAGATTCACTAAGCATTTATATTAATTTAGGGTATGGTGATCAGTATGTTAACATTTAGGCACAAGCCTAAGAGCTTCAGTGCTTATCACATAGACTTATCACCCAGGGCCTTGCCCATAGAAGGTGCTTAAGAAATGTTCTGAATTGAATTGAAGGGCAGGTAGTGAGAAAAGCTCCTGTATTTTCTGATGTTTTTTTTGGTAACATCCTCATGTGGAGTAACTCGGTTGATAGAGGTCCTGATTACTCTGTAGGGAATACATCATGATGTATTATAGGGGAAGATTATAGGTATTACCAAAATGACACCTTTCTTCTTTTTATGATGTTTAAGAGGTGCTACTTTCCAACTATGAAAGGCATTTCCATCCTACCTTATAAATCACAACTCAAAACTCATCTCAGACTTTCTGCATGAGGCCTTACTTGATATTTCCTCCCCTCACCCCTCATTCCTGGTGCTCTTCCCCATATTATATACATACATACATAACACAACATACATATACAGAAAGAGAGAGAGGGGGGGGGAGGGAGAGAGGGAGGAAAGAAGGGAGAGAGGGAGAGAGAGAGAGAAAGAGAGTAAAGCAGAGAGAGAGAGAAGCAGAGAGAGAGAGAGAGAGAGAGTGAGAGAGAGAGAGAGAGAGAAAGAGAGAGAGGGAGACAGAGAAAGGGAGAGGGAGAGGGAAAGAGATAGACAGACAGACAGACACAGAGAGGGAGTGCACAGATAAGATAGGTGGTACAGTGGGTAGAGGACCAAGTCTGAAGTCAGGAAGACTTGATTTCAAATTCAGGCTCAGACACTTACTAGCTGTGTGACATATCACTTAACCACTAGTTGCCTTATTTTTCTTGTCTATAAAAGGGAGATATTGATAGATAATGTCTCCAAGGGCTGTTGTGAGGATCAGCTGAAAAATAATTACAAAGTGGTTAGTACAGTATCTGGTACATATTAAATGCGTGAATGGTAGCTATTATTAGTAATACATATATCATATCTATAATATCTGTATGTTTATCTATCTGTCTATCTGTATCTGTCTACCTTCTGTCCACGCATACTATCTCCTTGAGGACAGGAACTCTTTCTTTTCTCTGTGTTCCCAGTACCAAGTGCACCAAGTACAATGCTTGTAGTAGGCACGTGATGAATGTTTGTTGACTAACTGATTAGTATGTGGGATTTTTTACCATTTCTCAATTCAATGTTTGCCTTCTGCCTTCATGGAACGGTTCTAAAATTTCCAGGGAAATTTCAAATATGTCCTGTAAAATCCAGAAAACAATTAGTCTGTGATTCTTATTTAAAATTAAGTAGTATGTAGATCCCAACAATTCTACCTTTTTTATTAATAATATATTCTTGAGGAGCTCTGACTGACCCTGCAGTGATTTTTATCTCATCATATAGCACTTGATTTGACACTATGAGAACCTGTTCTGACTTCTCAAACTCTCAAAACGTTTGGAAAATCCATTTAAAAATATTCTGTGCCTGTGCCTGCTGATAACCTTTGTGTCTGCTTATTTGAGCTTGTTGTGGTGCCTGTGATATCTAAAATGAATTGGTCTGGCTAAGTTAACAGCAACCAGAAGCTGTGCTGGGTTTTGAGAAACAGTAGATGACATGACTGCTTCTTTTTCTTCCTCTGTTTTTTTTTAAATCTTGCTAATGGCAATGCTTCAGAGAAGTTTAATAATGCTGTGGAATCAGCCCAGCATTTTAAAGATATCCTTCCTAAGACAGAGTAATATTCTTGTCCGTCATCTCCTCTTCTGGTCTGAGTGATAGAGCTGGTAGAAAAGTGTAACAAAAGTGGGAAAAAAAGAAAAACCACAATTCCAAGCAAAATCTCTGTCTTTGTCCCATTAATTGAAAGCTATAGAAGTTGTTGGAAAATAATTCTCAAGCCACAAAATGGGTCCTGACCTTTGATTTCTTTGGTTGAGTTTCTGGATGACTCCTCTTCTATCGTGTGAGGGATTTAGATATACAGGTCTTTCTCAGAAGTCGTGACTGAGGGTTTTGAATACTTGTATTAATTTCAGTGTACTAGAATGGACCTGCTGAAGGGCAAAATCCAACTGCCTGTCTAGAATGCATTCTTCAAATGCTGTTCATTCTAACCATGGAAACTCTATTTGGTTTTTCTTATAATCAAAGGTAGATGTGGGCCTCTTTTCTTCTCTGTTCAGTTGACAACAATCTTTTCAGGACTTAATGACTGTTTAACTTATGAGTAGTTATGGCAGTAATAGATAATCCATGATCATTTTCCAACATAGGATTCCCGGCAGAGGAAATAGTTCATAGCAATCATATTCTTGGGTATCAGTGATGGGATGGGGCAGGGCAATAAGCAGAATTGTTCAACTGCTGCTATTTCCATACCTCTTCCATAATAATAATTATTTAGTTATAAGATAGTTCTTCCAATAGAAATAAGTGCTTCCTCTCTGCTCTGAGAGGTTGTATCAAAGGATATATAATTCTTCATATAATTTTTAGCTCTGCCCCCCAAGACAGAGACAGTGCTCTGGCAAAGTACCTTAATGTTAATTCTGTCTTTCTTTTTGAAGCTTTCCCATCAGCTGTCTTCTTCTAACAGCATTCCCAGTAGGTACATCAAGATTAGCAATTTCTTCAGTTAACATTGTTTATAAAGACAAGGACAAACATTTAAAGCAAAGAAAGGTAAACAAACTTTTTCTATGTTCAGAGAGAAAGACTTGAGACTTCCACAAAACACCCAAAGGAGAGAAAGGCCATACAGAATTCCCCCACTGGGATTTGTTGTCTGGGGGATTTCAGTGATGCCACATCTGTCCCAACACTCCTCAGGACAACAGGACCACAGGCCTCACTCTGGAGTGCTGGCCACCTTCTTTCTGACTTCCACTTGTGCTCCTGTTTGCCCAGCTCTATGAAGTCTTTTGTATTCTCTCTCTGCTGTGTCAGCTTTGTGTACCCTTTACACATGTTAAAAAAAAAAGAGAAAAACCAAACAGCTCCTCTTTGAGTCTTGATTTCTTGGACTGATGGAACTGACATTTTAAGGTTGGAAGGAGGGAAAGATTGGCCTGTGCCGTGTCAATGATCATCCTATTTTTCCACTTCTTTTTTAATTCACTCAAGAAACTTTTTTTTTTTACACTCTATAAAGGGATCCTCAGTGCAGAATTTTGACTGACTCTAGATCCTTATGTGAAGGATTTTGACAGAATCCAAAATTCTGCCCTTAAGAATCTAGAAAGCCATGTGTAGCTTGAAGGCTGCCGGTTCCCCACCATTAGTTTGGAGGATGAAGCCAGGAAAAGTTTGTGGAGATTGCAGAGAGGCATATATCAACTTGACAAAAGGAATAACTTCGCGATAATTATACTTATGGGTTGCCTCGAGGTAGTGAGTTTCCCATCATTGGAGATCTAAAAGCAGAGGTAGGATGATCATTTGTCAGGGATATTGCCTCAATCAGGAAAACAGGCTACATGGCCCCTGAGAACCCTTCCAAATCTGGAATTATCTCTGGCTTATTAATATCCTACCGGGTGAAGGCAATTTAATGTCATTTTAAGTTATTTGCCTTTCTTTAGCACCATTCTCTTACCGTTTTGCTGTAGTCTTGGGAAAGTAGGTCAGCTTAAGGTTTTAATAGATGTTGTTGGTGTGTGATAATCCAGTAGAAATGTCTATTTTCTTTAGGCTTAATATAAAAACTTGCATGTGAGCACACTGCAGACAGTTGTGTGGTTAGTTTCATGCTTCAAAATTTGACTCATGTCCAACATCATGTGGATTTTGACCATGGATGACAATGAGAACAATGACTCTGCAGGTGAATTGACTTCAGAAGAAACTAGTGGCTGTCTACACACAACCCGGCAAAAATGAACACATATGCGCACACACAAAGGCTACCCGAGAATGGCAAATTAGTATCAAATTAGAACTGGAAAGCTTACCTAGCCCAACCCTTTCATATTATGAATGATGAAAATGAGGCCCTGAGATGTTAAGGTAGTAAGTAAGTAAGCTTGGATTTGTGTTCTTTTTCTGTGTTCTTTCTCCACGCAACTGAGACAACTTTGTTTTGTTCAGCACCTTGTTCCTTGCCTTCTGTTGAACTTGGTGGAACCTGAGCTTTGGGTCTCATTTATTGCTAGTTCCTTGTCAGAATTTGTTGGGATCCCCTATTTTGATTCTGCCTCTGATTTAGATGCTACTTTCTGCCTCTGGTCTATTTTTTTTTCCAGGTCCACAGCTGATCTATTTGATTTTTGATCTCGGCTTTTTGGCTCCATGATCCTGACCTGATCTTAACTTGTACAGGAATTTCTGCTTCCCTCTTCCCCCCTTGTTTCTGGGGAAATAAACAGAGAGAGTTTAATCAAGATCATGGACCCCACTAAGTCCCCACTCTTTACCTTCCCTGACCCCAAACCTGCCTTTCCTCTTTTTCTCCTCCTTGTCCTTCTCCTTTACTCTTTCCTTTCTTCTTTCTTTCTCCTCCTTCCTCTATTCCCTTTTCCCTTTCTGCTCTTTCCTCTTCTTTCTAGTTCTGAGCATCTGACTCGAAGCACTAGAGCATAGCGCTGAGGTATTTGAGGGTGAGAATGTGTGAAGCGGTTTGAGGTGGAGAATTTCAAACCTTTACCAATGTTCAGCATAACTTGGGCTGAAAACACTATTAACTTGTTTAGGTGTTTCAAAGGGAAAAAAAAACTGTTACTCCAGCTGGATATATTACAATGCTTAATGAATATTTAAGAACCATTGAAGAACCACCGCTGAGCTCACAGGAGGATGGCGTATTGTACCCATTCTCTATTATGTATTCAGACTTTTGGTTAGGCCTGAGTTCAGTCCGAAGGACTTTGGCTTCTGATTGTGTATGTGTGTATGGGGTTGGGATGGTGATGTTGGCAGGGTGGTAGGCCCACTGTTTTCACACTCTTAAATTTATTAAATACTCACCTTAGGGCCCTATGGGCAAATATACTTATAGCTTAGTTTATGGATCACATTTAGAAATTCCTTCAAAATGGGGAAGGTATTAAATACATAATAAGAAACAAGCATGGCATAGTTATCTGATTTCTATAGAAAAAATAAATGCTAAACATAAAAGATTCACAGGCACATATTTAAGAAAACAAACTTAAAATATATATCAATAATTTATCTTCAAACTGTTATAATCTTCTTGGAAACTGATATTTAAAGCTTATCAAAATATAAAGGAGTATGTAGGATTGAAATTAGACATTTTATATATCTTGTCCCCTCTGCACTCTCCAAGTGATTTGAAGTAAAAATCTGCTAAAATGGCCAGATTTGGTCTAATCCTCACTTTGATGGATGTTCTCTCCAAGGGCACTAGAGTAATTGCCAACCATTATTCAATTTCAACTCACTAGGATCTAAGACCTCAAAATCTCTTAAACTCACAAGGTCAACTCCAGGCTTAAACTTGTCCAACTCAAGAATGTTCAACTAAGATCAGGAAAGAACAAAGACAAAACAGGTAGCTTGGCTAAGCAGAATATGAGTTTATGGCCTCATGGAGGCTAGGACTGGGGTTAAAGAAAGCTGGATTGGATTTTTCCCTTGCCCACTGTGTTCTAGAATCAGCTTTAAACATTCACTTCTCATGTAATTCACAGCATAAAAGGAAGAGAAGGACAAAAGTGATTGCAGGTCACTTTTATGTCTCTAATGGGTCATGAGCTCTTCTGGCTTTGGGGTCAATGAAGAGACTCTTCATTATCTCAGACACAAGCCCTACGTCACTAAGTCAAACATGGTTACAAGCAGGCCCTAAAGTTTCTAAATGTTCAACCAATATAACTATTGTTACAAATAGAATATTTTAAAAAATAATAATTGCTTCATTCACTCAAATCTGATCTCCCAAAAAGTGAAAGTGAGTAGCAGTCTGGGTGACTCCTTTTGGTTGTGTTTTATATTTAATTAGGTATTACGTCTTTATTTTCATTATCTATTTAATAGAGAACCAGAATTAAAATTTCCCTGATAGGTGGCTACATTTCAATTCAATCCCCTTTTTCTCTTCCAATAGAGGTTAATACCTATTTCACTGACTAATGTAAATAGCATCTCACCCCACAAGAGAAAGATTATTGTGAAAATGAAGGAAACTGGCTGGGCTACACACCATCCCATAAATATAATTGATTCAGTGTTCTAAGTATTATAGATCTAGAGTTGTAAGTTTTAGAAGTCATCAAGTTTGACCTTCTCACTTGACCTGCACAGGAATTCAGTGTCTGAGGAAGAATTTGAATGAAAATCTTCCTAACTGTAAACCCAGAATTCTATCTAATACAACACATAGTCTTAAATGAGAGCACTATGGCAACGGATTTCAATCAGACCCCCTTGTATTCTAGTGTGTGCTCTACCCACAACCATGATGAGGTTCTGCCTCATTTGTGAATTAGTTTCTTCATCTACAAAGAATGTGGTTGTAAAATTGCATACAAATAATTTAACTTTAAAAATCCAAATAAACTATTTTTTAGAGGAAAATAACTATCTCTGAAGGGATAGAGATTGGAGTTGTAATTTTTTTGGTGTAGGGATCTCTCACTAAGGAATTTCCCCCACTAATATAAGTTGATAATTTCTCTGCAACTTATTGTCTTAACAGAGTTACCTGAGAAATATCAAGCATGCGGTCCTCAGTCATTCCCAAGTGTGGGAGCCAGACATAAATGTAAATGAAAAATATTTAACAAAATAAAAATGCAATAGAGCATAAATAATGTTAATATGTGGTTTTTAAGTCACTAGGTCTCCACTGGGATCATTATCTACAATTTAGTGTCCTCAGTTTCTTTTTGAGTTTGATACCACTAACCGAAAGGACTAAAAGTTTAAGTTATTTATCTCTCCCACATCACATAGCTAGTATATTCAGAAGTGAGACCTGAATCCAAGTTTTCCTGCCTCTGAGGCTAACACTCTACTTGCTATTCTATCATGCCTTTCAAATAACTATCTGTGAAAGCACATGTACAAATATCCAGCCACTTTTAAATCAAATATTCATTTTTACATGATTGTTCTGAGTTACTCCATCTTACAAATGGCCTAGTTATACTTCATTTGGTAATGGGTTTGGGAATATTGAACAGTCTAAGAATTTTATTTTTAAATACTTTACCATTATTTTAATTATTACATATTCATTTGAAAAAGTTAATTTAGAATACTTGTTGTTTTCCAAGGGAACATAATAAAGTGAATCTTCTCCACTTTATAGGAATGCCCCAAACATAGGAATCATTAAATAGTTCAAGCATTTTGACATTCAATTGTAAATTTCACATTCATCTTGAGTATCTCTGGAGCTTTGAACAGTTATTTCCCATTCTTACAGAGCTACTTCCCTTGATTGCTTATGCACCATTCGTTATAAATCTCTTTACCTACTATTTAATTTATTTGAATTTGCACAGGTTTTCTTAGAATTTCTCCTAGTTTTCTTTGTTTTGCTTTATACCAGCTACTAAATAGAAGAATAACATGTTTTGGCATATCTGCCACCCCCACCCACCCTTGTCATTTCTACTTTAGTTATTTTGTTTCATTTTCTCCAATTTTATTCTCGGGGGGGGGGGGGAATTTGTGGAAAATTTAAATGTTCAATTTTCAAGGGATTTAGAAACATATCTATGCTTAATAACTCTACCTTGCTAACAGAGTCTAGTCCATCCTTCTGCTGTGTTCTACCACAGTCCCTAAATCATTGGTGGTTTAGGCAGGGATGGCATTTTTTGAATTGACAAATGTTAGTATGACTTTATCCATAATTTGCTAATCAGCATCAGAGGCGTCTAGGAATGTAGAGGCATTTATTTATATATATAGTTAGAGTAGTTTGTACATTAAAGCTACATGAGCCTGGCAGATGGCAGAAAGGGTCTGGACAGCTTGAATTGGACATAATTTTTCAGACTAGGGGCCCAATATGCCACTTGACATTGTGATCATTTGGTCATACAACAATTGAACCACAAGGCTAATATTTGCTGAAAGACTCCTGCTGTTCACTGTAAAAATAGCGAGTCAGCTCTGGGGTCCAGTCACTTTGAGAATGTTAGGAAAAAGATTATTGATATGTCAATATTTCTATAGCAACACCACATGATGTATCACCACCCATGGGGACACACCAGTGGTTGCCTTAGCAACCTTCACCCTAGACATATCAAAAGAGGACTCCAAATCCTGACTGTTGCTGTGGAAACCCTCCAGTTATCCAAGTGTTGAGAAGAAATGGCTCAGGTGGCCATGGCAACTACTTCCTGTCTTTTAAAAGTATATGCAAGAAGGAAAAGGAATACCAAAGTCTTGACCATGCCACTTTTTGTCTTTTCCTTACGTGATACCCTCCTTCCCCCCTGCTCCCATACCAGATTCTTTGTCCTTCAAGGAGACTAGTATGTGGGGTAATGAAGTACCAGAACCTAGCTATCATGGCTACATTCCTCTTCCTCTATGAAACATAAGCTCCAGGTTGCTGTAGAAATTCTTTGATAATAATTTGAGCCAAGTACAAAGATGGAACCATTCCCTCTCCTCCTTCTGCTAAACAGTTTTGCTGATTTTATCTAATTCCTTATTGAAGCAAGAAACTTCATATTGACAATAGGTTAGACATGTTCCTTATCTAAGCACACAGGTGGCATTGATGGTGAATGTAATAAATAAGGACACAAACAGGAAAATAATATTCCCTAGTCGTAGAATCATGAGGTGGATGAAGTGACCTGTTCTGATTATTTGCTAATTACAAAACGCTCTATATTGAAGACTACTTTTGATGTTTGACTTAGTAGGAGTTCCCTCTTTAAATTTTTTATATCTCTCTTTTCCTTTCATTCATTCCCCAGAGCCAGAAGTGTCTTTGTAATATTTAATCAAAATTTAAAAGTAACTTTAAATCTCATATTTTCACTTCTTATTTTACTCTCACAAATAATTGTGAACCAATTCTTCTCTTTTTCCTTCAAATATTGCCTGTAAAACTTAGTTTTTATCTTGTTTTTCCATCAGTCTATGAAACTCTTAATGCTTTTCTTAATAATATTTTCTGGACTTTAAAAACCTGGTCCCTTCTAGGTAAGTATTGAGTTACTATATTCCTAAATAATATGAGCAGGGTGTTTTTTGAGGTGGCTGGATATTGTTACTAGAAGAGGGAAGATAAGAGAAATGATAGCTGTCTCCACATATTTAAAGTAACGCCATGAAGTATTTGACTTATTCTTTGTATCTCCAGAAGGTAGATGTTACAGGAACATAGTTCTTGACTCAATATGAAAGGAAAAAATTCTAATTAAAGATATGAAAAATAGAATGGGCAGTCTAGTGAGAAAAGTGAGTCGTCTATCATTTGAATTGTTAGTACAAGAGAGAAGAATTCCTATAGTCAAAGATATAGAGAGAATGTGTGTATTAGATGGGAATGACTGCTTTTTGAAAACCCTTCTAATGCTAAGATCCTAAGAATCAATAGTGATTCAATGATGAAACAATAATAATGAATCAATTTAATTCAAATATACAAATAGTTATTAAACACCAACCAGTATTGAGCTATATTCGAGGAGCTTGCATTCATTCCCTTGAGCAACATATATAGAGATGAAAATAGTAATAGCTGACCTTTACCTTAGGGTGTGAAAAGGGCATTACACAGATTGTCTAATGTGGTTTTCACAACAACTCTACGAGGGAAGTGCTACTGCCATTTTGTAGATGAAAAACTAAGGATATTAAATATTTTCCCTAGGGTTATACAACTCTTGTCTGAAGCTGGTTATTCTGATTATATGTTCAGCACTCTTTCCATTCTACTGCCACTCTACTATATGTATTAGCTAATGGAGAAGGGAGAAAGCATTTAAGGGGATTAGGACTATATTCTCTTGAGAACTGACCCCTGACCTATACTTTAAAGTATGACAAGGTCCAGTTTCTTTTCAGTTTATAGTTTTACAAGTCACTCTGGCCAAGTGTGACCAGACTAATTTAAACAAATTATAATGGTCAACTTTTTACAGCATAATGCCAAAGAGTATCCCAGAAGGTGACATCTGAATTGAGTATGGAATGAAACTGAGAATTCTAGGAAGCAGAGGTGGAATGGGAGAATATATTCCAGGAATAGGGGATAACCTGTGAAAAGACAAAGAGATGGGAGATGAGGTGAAGGATTCAGAACCACTTTGGCTGGAATGTAAAGAGTATGAAAGGTAGTAATATGGATTGAGTCTGGAAAAGTTAGCTTCAATCTCAAGTATTTCAAAGATAAGAGCATATATTAAAACGACGATAATTATCAATGTCATAGGAATTTGGCAGCTAAGTGGCTCAGTGGATACAGTATTGGGTTTGTAGTGAGAAAGTCCTGAATTAAAATTCTTCCTCAGCACTTATTAGTGGTAAGTCCCTGGGTAATTCACTTAATCTCTGTCTCAGTTTCTTCTTCTGTAAAATCTCACAGGGTTGCTGTGAGGTAAAATGAGCTAATATTTTCAAAGCACTTTGTGAACTTACAGTGCTATATAAATACTAACTTAGTAGTAGTAGTAGTAGTAGTAGTAGAAGTAGAAATAGTAGTAGTAGTATATGAAGAGTCACACAGTATATTTTACTATGTTCACAGAAAATGGGATGGGAATTATAAGGACAGGAATGTGATTTAGAAAAGCTGTCTTTGAATTCAACAACAACCAATAGCCTTCAAAATATTTCCATTGTCCAGTGTTTTCACGAGAACTTTTTTCTTTTCCCAGACTTAGGCTTTTCAGTAACCATGAAACTGGCCCTTTAGGAAGTGCTAAAATAATCAACAATTCATTATAAAATAACACCATACAATAATTATTAGGGCTTGTTTAGTTTCTAAGAAAATGAAAAGCAAATTCCTACACTCTCCATAGCATTAATGGTGAATTCTCCACTCATAAAATAGGACCGCACTCTCACTTTGCTCACTTAAGAGAAGCATTTTACTCATGAACAACTAGGTTTGTAGACTCCAGACTGGGCCCATTTGTTGTTCTTGATAGACATAATCCTTTCAACATTTCTCTCCAATGAGAGAACAACACTAACATTTTTTTCTTCTTATAAAACGTGTTAAATTGTCTATATTTAAGATGTCTAGTGGTCATGCCTTGATTTTCCCCTTTCCCCTATTTTCTTTGGTTGGCTGGGGACATTATATTTGTTTTCATACAGTCTCTGGAGAGTCAAAATCATATCTTGTTCCAAGAGGAAAGTAGAGGGAGAAAGTTCAATTAAAGCTGTCCCTGCTCCAAGAAAGTCTAAGGATTAGAGTTCTGAACAGGAAAATTCTCTTTTTTGCCAAGAAATTCCACTGTGTGACAGCATTAAAAGTTACTTTCAAGAATGCTGGTGACACCAAGTGTAACTCCATAAAAGGATAAAAGGGTTGTGATTTCAATAGTTAAATGCCTTGAAATCTTGGGTAGATAAGCAGGGTTTTAAAGGACAGAGATAACTCAAGGACCTTTCAGTTTGGCTTTCCTCTGGAACCTGTAGGCATAGTAATATTATTTGGAGCTATGAGGTATGGTGGGTGAAAGATGAAATGACTGAGGAAAAAAGGTTCAATCTTCTGAGCATATTGATTTATTAAGCAACGCATGCCATTTGTCCAACAGATCTGGACCAGGCCCCCTCCTCAGTTTAGGACTAGACTCTGAATGCAAGGGGAGACAGACTTTTATACATTAAAAACAATTAATTAAATAAGAGCAATTAATTAAAAGGAAACAATACAATATTAGGTGATTTCATTTCTAATTGGATGAAAGATCAGGGACTTCCTAAATTGGGAAGGGGAGAGCAAACAAATGCAATTCACCGAATTCATAAAAAAGAGGTGTCTGACTCCATTCCAGTGTCTGTAAAATGGTCAGAGGAACATGAAAACAATAACTAATTGATCAGTATGGGGCCACTTTTCAGATAAGACATATGGGTTGCTTGAGATGTAAAACTGTGAGAATACGCCTTCTATCAACCTTTAGGTCTGACTGGGTTTCTGGTTGACAGGATCTGGTTCCTTGGTTAAGGGTCTCTAAGCAGCAAGGAGAGGTGATCCAGCTTTCCAGCCATACAGAAATTGTTCAAACAACACAAAAAAGTTTTCTCTCATTTCTCACAGATGACTAAAGTTTTCTCACAAGACAGAGGTAGGACTAGACCCATAGTTGAATAGAAAAGGGACTGAGCTAGCTCTAGAATTGAGTCATGAGATGGAGTCAATGTGGTTCACTCAATTCTCACAATTAAACCATTTGCTGTCCTAATCCCCTCAGTTTCCCCAATTTGCTCAGAGGGGAACCTCTCTATAGTGAATATCCTTGTATACCTTCCTAATACATAAGCAGTAAATCAGTATAGATTCTAGGAAGTAATTGGATTAGGGTACAAGTTCTCACCATATTTACATGGAAAGAAACGCTCTCTGATAACTTTCTTCTGGTTGTTCCCTTCTCCTTCTGGGAATTCTTTTGATTCTGAATGTCTAGAGTTCTAATTTCAGCTAAACATCTGCACTATCCAGTGAGCAAGGATGATTTTTTTCATTTGGACTCCTATTACAGTGCCACGGGAGATAAATGGAAATTTTTATTACTGTCTCAATGCTTAGAAAATAAGATAACTTGCTATCCCCGCGTAACTCAGTCAACTAATACTTACTAAGTGTCTACTTTGTGCCAGATACTGTGGAGCCCTGAAATGCAGACATTGGTCCTAAATTAAGCTTAATTTCTCTCTTTAGCTCTATGCTCTTAGCCCAGAATTTTATTCTGAAGAAATCTTCAAAAT
This sequence comes from Pseudochirops cupreus, assembly GCA_028627135.1. Lineage (NCBI taxonomy): Eukaryota > Metazoa > Chordata > Mammalia > Diprotodontia > Pseudocheiridae > Pseudochirops > Pseudochirops cupreus. Next base: position 173,009,527 of record CM053582.1, read on the forward strand.
AAAAATTTGGCTATAGCTCACGTCTAGGTTCCCATTAGATGTATGGCCAGACACTCAATGTATGACAAGGGTATTGGATATGGGGAAGTCTTTACTTTATTTTTATAAGAAACAAAGGCTTCTTGAGAGCCCCTGAACAAATACAGACACATAAAACACTCAAATAGACCATCAGCTCCTCTTTGAAGGAAATCAAAGTTGGGATTGTCTTTGAGGCAATCCTTTGTTGTTCAGGCGAGTCTTTCGCAATCTCCCCACTTTTAGTATACCACCTTGTGGCTTCAACTTCCCCTAGAACGTAAACATATTTTGGATAATGATGAATAAGAAAATACCTTTTCATCAGACCTGCATTGTCTGACCACCTATTGATTTTCCCCTGCCTTATTTTTCTTATCACTGACTTTTTTTTTTTTTTTGCTTTTTGGAGGGGGGAATGTAAGGCATTTGGCGTTAAGTGACTTGCCCAAGGTCACATGGCTTGTTTTGTGTTAAGTGTCTGAGGCTGGATTTGAACTCAGGTACTCTTGACTCCAGGGCCAGTGCTCTCTTCACTGCACCACCTAGCGGCTCCCATTATCACTGACTTTTTGACTCCCTTCTCTCTGTAGTTTCTTTAGTGTCTAGAAAGCATCTTAGCCTCCACCTACACTTGCTAACTCGTGGTTCACTAGCCTAGGTCTTTGTTCCGACTGAATTCTAGGTGGTCAGATCTGGCCCCAGCTAGATCTCTTGCTACTCTTTCCCTCAAGCTTGGTGGAGTGCTGCACAAAGCCTTGGCATGCATAGTATCCTGTCCTTGTGACCTGTCCCACTTCTTTTGTTCCTCAGTTCTCTGATTTTGGGTCAGAGCCTGTTTCTCCTGGTACCAGAATTTGGAGCTTTGCAGCACTGGTTCTTCCACATTGCAACCCCCAGAAGACTTTTGGTTTTTAACATGGCAAGGTACTATCTGCAGGGGAAGGGGTGTTGAATGAACTTAGGGTCAGAGTATTTTTGGCCTTATTTTGGATTCTGGGTGTCCTAAACTATGGAAACAACTGAAATTGCTTTGTTTATATCTATTTTGTAGAGGTTTGAGAGGTTGTGTGGACCTGAGAAAATATCTAGTCTACAAATTTTTTTTAATTCATGTGATCTAGAACCCAATCATTTATTTTTATTTCTAAGTGAAATGCTACACAGGAATCATGTAGACCATCCTCTTCTTTCTTCAAGGAGTATACTGTATCAGGATATCTTCTTTTCTACAAAGGTCTTGATCTGGCAACCATCATTTAAATGAAGGAACTCCCAAAACATGGGACTATATACAAAGAAATTCCTAAAGTTGTTGTTGTCTAGGAAATCTCCCTTCTCTGGATAAAAGGATAGATTCCAGAATTACAAAGCTGAGGGGCTTCAAAATCCTGCCTCCCCCCAACATGGATGGGAGATTGGGGATTAGGGACAATGACCTTGAACTTCCTTATCAGGAAACATGAAAGTGTATGTTTGCCACGGTCATATGCTTCTGTTGCAAGCCTCCATCAGCTGATCCTGGAAGAAGAAAGCTGCACATAGGCAATAACTTCTCACTGCCATACTTGCCATGCAGGACTATACTGCTGTATACATACATACATACATACATACATACATACATACATATATAGATGTATATATATATATATATATATATATATATATATATATACATATATTTTTTTTCAATGTGGTGGATGGGAAAGGGGAGGGAGGGAGGGAGAGAGAAATGCAGAGGGAGAAAGAGAGAGAGAGAGAAGAAGAAGAAGAAGAAGAAGAAGAAGAAGAAGAAGAAGAAGAAGAGACACACAGAGAGAGAAACAGAGATAACCAATCAGTATAGTACCAATGAATATGCTCATATTCTATTGGTCCCTACAAATCATTACATGAATTGGAGAATGTCTCTTATTGATCAATGATACCGTGATCACCTCCTTTACACCTGAAAATGTCATTGGACAGTGGAATAAAAAAAACAGTCCTTAGAAAGTAGACATATATTTTTTTGTAGAGTTTTGTCATATTCTTTTCCCAAAAGTATCTATGTGTAGTCTTGTAAGAACTGCCATTTTTCAATTTACTGTTTTATTTCTCACCACTATCATATAACAATTTAAGCCAATTTTGTAAGAAAATTGTGTATGAGAGTTAAAATCTAAATATAAATTGTATGGGTTGTGTTTTGTTCATCCACTAATTCTATAATTCTATGGGATGGGAGTGATTAAGTTAGTCTGGTATGAAATGTTCTTAATAATCTATCCAAGAGGCCTATTGCTCATGATCCTATAAACCTGGAAAAGGAAAAAAAAATAATCCTCATAAATTTCTGAATGCTTCTGTTACTTTTAGTAATAAATATTAACTCAAGGGCATTTCATCCTGGCTTCCCATTTTCACCAACAATAATTATAGGCTCCTTATCCGCTAGTATTTTTCTTGGTTTCATTCACCATTCTTTCCCCACCCAGAAAGAAAGGGTAACCTAAGTTCATGAATTCTATCCTTTCTTGTTTAGTGGGAACTGACATAAAAATATAAAAAAGTCCACAGCTACTCTCAGACTTCAGTTTGCTTTTTTAAAAGTTAATCTATCCTTCCATTTGACCTACTCTCTCTCTCTTTTTTTTTGTCATTGAGTGCGTTCATTGTTTGGGTTGATTTTTCCAGGCTTGGCATATTTTGACTTAGTAATAATGTTATTTTCTTCACAGTGCTATTTCTGATCTCTTTATTAAGACTAGAAAAGACTTTTCCTTTTTTTATTTTAAAAAATTGCAAAATATAATCCCAAATATGTTCTTACTTGGCAAAAGAAATTGCTTGGTTCAAAGTTTTTCTGCATTGATTTGAATATAAAAAAATATTTCTTTTTAATCTTTTGGTTTATAAACTCAGGAATGTTCCTCATTTTGTAGTTTTCAGGAAATTTAGTTATATTTAAAATTGATTATTCAGGTTCATATTTTTTCATTCATTAAATAAGATGAATACATGGTCTCATTGGTCTCAGTATTTCTCTCAGAAGTATAGATCACCAGCTTGTCACTTCAGTATGATTCACATTCATTTTCTTCCATTAAACCTCCATAGAGGCTCTGGTGGTTTTCTTAAGAGCTACAGGGAAAAAATTGGCAACTCATGAAATGTATTTTTTCCACTTTATTAATTGAAACATTGTAACCCCTCTCCCCCAACCCAAGACACAACCAAGTACTCCTAGCTTCTAAGTAAAACTTTAGTTTGATACTCGTCAGTCTTTTGGCACATCAACCACACTTTAGACTTCAAGGCGATTTCTAATTTTGGTGTCACATACTCAAGGGGAGAGAGTTGGTGCAGTGGTCAGGAAGAAGAGAACATACCCAACATGTATTCCAAAAATGTCACTGGAGTCCTCCCCACAAATAAAAAGGGAAAACTGGCTCAAAGAGCATGAGTTCTCTCCATTTGACTCAAGTCCATTAATTCTGGAAATGCAAAATTGATACCTGATTCAACTCATAGCTTCTTACTCCTATATTTTGTAGTTACAAGCATAAGAACCCACTCAATTCAATAAATTTATTAAGTACCTACTATCTCCTAAGCCCTGTGCAATAGCCTAAGGGTAATATTTCTTGTGCTTCAAAAGTGTCTATGATTTTCTTGGTGTGGGTGTTCTTTTGGCGGTGAACATCACAATCTCCTCCTTCCCTGAATGTTAATAGACTACTTTCTTGAATTGCTGGGTCCAAAAATATCAGTCCCTGGTAATGAAGCTATCTATGTGAACTTACTTATGTGAGTCATCAGATTTCAGATATTCAATTATGTTTCCAGGTCCACATTCAAAGATTTTCCAGCTTAGTAGGCTCCACCAGAGCTTGTGTTCCATTGCTGTATCCTTTGGGAACCCAGGATCACTTTCATGCAGCAATAAGGCATGTGATTACAACTTTAGTAGAGAAGAGGGTAAGAGAGATACTAAGTTAAATAAGAAATAATCCTTTCCCTCAAGGAATTTCCATTCTTAATGAAATCTAATCTTATAAAGCTCTTTCAAGTTTGCAATGCACTGCACATACATTATTTTGCTTGATCCTCACAATAATCCTATGAGATATGTACTTTTATCCCATTTTACAGGTGAAGGAACTCAAGTTGAGAACAGTTAAGTGTTAGCCCATGGTCATACATCCAGTAAATACATGAGACAGGGTTAGAGCTCAGGACTTCCTGACTCCAGCTTCAGCAAATTATACACCGTGCCACCAGCTACCTTCTCAAGGAGGAGAATTTAATAATTCAACACGAATACCCAGGATTATATAAATGCTGAAGAGAAATACAAAGTGCTATGAAAATTCCATGGGTGAGAATAGAACTGGGGAGATTAGGAAAGAGTTCATGAAGGAAGCAGCATATGAGCGATAGCCTTAAAATTTGCAAAATTCAGGAGAATTTTGAGAAAAAGTTTCTTTGGAGATATTTCCTATATTCAGAAGACCATTTTGTAATGTTTTTGTTTTTATATTATTTACATTTTGCAATGTTTATAGTCACTTATGACTTCTAAAATGATCTGTCACTTGTTCTCTGAAGCCTTTGTCTAAAGGATATGATAATTTACACATTTCTGGCAACAATGTGTTGGCCTGAATTTATCAAAAACTCAAATGATTTCCAGGCATATGTCACAGAAAAAAAATCCCTTTTCCTATCTCACTGTGTTCTATGATCACCTTAATTTTTCGTTATGTATTCTTCCAAACCAGAGATTCTTAACCTTTTTATAGTGTCTTTGGAAGTCTTCTAAAGCCCTTTCTCAGAATAGTCTTTTCAAACGTTTAATGGAGATGCTAATTTTCAATTAGAGATTAGAGAAAATAGAGATATATTTTTTTTCCCCATCTAAATCATAGAAACCTTGAAATCTATCCATGGACACCAAGTTCACAAACTCTACTTTAGAGTTTCTTAAATTCATGATCTAACATGTAAACTCATGATCTAGCATGTAAAACCCTTCTTCCTGTGGATTTATTGTGAGCTCCTATTTTCACTTGTTCTGATGACTGATGTATGAAGGCTTAAAAAGCTTGTTTTCCTTTTTTTTTTTGCAAGTAGGATTAAGAAACAACATTGCTATCTTAATTTCATCTGCTGTGAAAAATCTCTCCAAGGATGGCTTGAGGTTGCTATGGGACCACTCTTTTATTCCTCTCTGGCATATCTTGTAAAACAACATATCTCCAGACCTGCAATGTCATACCCAGCCAGCAGAATTTCAAAAGCAACCATCTTTTCACTTTGTCACTTCTGAGACAACCTGCATAGATAATGTGAATCATGATTGTAGGCCATGCCTTTGTCGAATAGTCAATGGGTTATAGGGTCACTAACATGCTACTACTGGACATGTTTCTTGGTCATCTTGTTTCTTTAGTAGAGTCAAATCTCTGACCAATTAACATGTCCCACATTGACTTTCTTTTCCCTCACAGCATAGTCCAACATTCATTCTTTATTATTCTTTACTACTCTGGAAACATTCTCCTTCATTCCTAATACCCACCCAATTGCCAAGTCTTATCAATTTTACCTTCATAACATCTCTGACATCTGTCCTTTTCTTTCCACTCACTCACCAACTCTCACATGGATTTTTGTAGTAGCCTTCTAATTTGTCTTCCTTATTCTATCTACTTCCTGCTCCTATTCTCTACAAACTGGCAAACTCTTCTTTCTAAAACACAAGTATGTAAGGCCATGTCACATGCATGCTCAAGAACCTTCATTGGCTGCTTATTGCCTCTGGGATAATACACACACACGTATCCATCTATCTATCTACCTATCTATACATACATATGTATATGTATAGATATAGATATAGAGTATATATGTATACACATACATGTATGCCTATATGTATATACACAGATATGTATGTATGTGTGTATTTATACACACATATACATGCATACAAACATATATAAATATATTCATAAGTGGGATTTAAAGGCTTTTACAATCTGCCTCCAGTCTACCTTTCCTGACTTATTTCACATTCTTCTTCATGACTTCTCAGTTTTAGCCAAAATTACCTGTTTACTGTTCCCCAAACCTGACAGTTCACCTGTTCCACCTCTATGCCCCACTATGCCTTAGCACAATTTGATCCCACATACCCCACTTCCTAGAATCCTTAATTTCCTTTAAGTTTCAGCTCAGGTATAATTTCCTATGCAAAACTGTTCATGATTCCCTTAATATCTCCCTCCCTCCTAAAATTCTTTTGTATTTACTTATCTTTATGTTATGTCTTATAGTAGACTCTAAGCTCTAAGCCCCTCCTCATTGTCTTTCTATCCTACTGCTTAAGGATTTGCTTTGCTTGTTGAATTTAACTGAACCCATGGGACCAAACTGGCTTGTTTATTTTTGTATTTGATGATGTCAAACAACTGTTGCTCCAAATGTCTCTCTTTATAGTTTTTCTGAATTTTTCCCAGTTTTAACTTTACTATCTCATAATACATGAAAGATTATTTGAAAATGAGAACAATAATTCTGCTTACCCCACAATATTACCAAAGCTCTTAGGGAAATATATTTTCCTGCACTTTCTATATTTTTCATCTTTTTTTTGTCCTCTGCTGTGTTCTTAAGATTTTTGCCCTGCCTATTTCTAAAAAGGACCTGAGCTGGTTTATTTGCTAGTTGTTCCATAAAACAACTTCCCAATTGCATTTTAAGCTTCTCAAAGGCCAGGACTTTATTTTCTATTCTTTTTCTATCTTTTGTAACATCTTGCTAGTGCTGGGCATCCAGGAGATATTTGTGGACTAACTGAGTTAAGAGAGTTGGTCATTTTAAAATGAATCAGATGCATTTTTTGCCATAAGAAAACACTAAGTGGATATATGTGTCCGAAAGCATGTGGAGGTTACAATGCCTAACTAGTGATAAAGCCAAGAGGTGAAATTTGAGCTTATACCTATCTGTAAACAGGGAAGAGCATGGTGGAAAGTGCAGGGCTTTGAGTCCTTGGTTCTAGGACTACCTACCTCTTACTGGATATGTGACTTGTTAGGGGAGTCACCGAATTTACCTTGCTCAATTTCCTCTTCTACAAAATGAGCACATATAGCCACTCTGCTTACTGCTGTTAGAACATAAATGTGATAATAGATTTGAGTTTTTAAAAATTAAAAGCGCTATAAAGAAATGATGTCAACTTTTAGTTATAGAGTGTAAAGAGTGCTGGGTCTGGAGTCAGAGGATTTGAATCCCAATTCTGCTACCTACGACTTGGATTCATTTAATCTCTCTGGGCTTCATTCCTCATCTGTAAAATGAAGGAAAAAAGGAATACATGGGCTCTAAGGTCCCCTATCATTCTAACTCTACAATCCTATGAATTAAGCAAAGTTATACTTTCATTTTCCATGGCAATAATTTGATTAGTTGAATTTATATGCCTTTAATTTATAACTACAGAAAAAATTATAACAAGACTTAGCTGTACTTTATAGTTTACAAATCACTTTCTTCCTAACAATCCTGTGGAGTAGATATAAATATTATTATCCCCTTTTATGGATATCAGAACTGAGTTTCAGAGAGACAAAATGAGTTGCCTCATAACCACACACTTGGTAAATATTAGATCTAAGACTCAATTCCTCCGACTCTAAGCTTGGGTATCCTTCATAAGAAAATTACAAATACAGCCATAAACAATCCAGTTTCACTTCCTTTCTCACAGATGAGGAGAAATTGAGAAAAAGCAGACAATTGATTTACCCATCGTTATGTTGGAAAAGTTGAGACTAGGATTTATTTCTCTTGATCCCAAACTTTGTAAACCTTCCACTAGATCAAACTGTCTTAAAAGCAAATGATGTCAGGATAATCAGAAGTAAAATTCATAGGATCAGTCAACCAACTGTTTCAAAATGATTATGCTTATTATAATTAGCACCTGAAGACCAATAATAATCAAATGTGTTTGCATCAAGGAATTCTATGTGTCCCTGGGAGTTACTCAGGAGAGAGAATATTATTTTAAAAAAATAAGCATTTGATTATATGATAGAGAAAGACCAATATTCAAGGAAGGGATAGATGAGGACAGTCATTGTAGATTTCTTTAAGGCTTCCTCACAGGAAAGGGATGACAGTTTTCCACTGGCTTTGTTTTAATGTCTTACACATCTTTTGAAGGCTCTTTGGATCATGTTGGGTCAATGTTCTGTCTTTAGCCTCACATTTCTGGCATAGATTCCTGGGAATATGAGGAAAGGACATCTCAGAATGTTCCAGTTGGCTGGAAGTGTGGAAACATCTGAGAGGTTTGCTGGTCAAGTCCAGCAGAAGCAGCAACTCTGCTGTAAGCTGGTCTTTCAGAGTCATTTCAGGATATGGGAAACTGAGTTCAGTGAACATGGAAATACTGATGAGAAACCCATAAACAAGTTTTAAAAATAAGTGACTTGCATGCCCTATTCCTGGTTTTTCCCATGGTGTCACATAATTTTAATGCATTGTGCATTGCCTGTGGTGAGGCAGGCTGATGTGACATGGGAGAGTGTAATCTGACACCTCTGATCAGCTTTCAGGCATGTTGCATGTGTATTTGATTTTTTTTTAATGTTCTGACTACAACATTATAACGTTAGAAAAACTGCAGAAAATGCAACAACAATATCATTTATCAAAACTCCGGCCGTCTCAGTACTGTCAAATCTCATAAATTCTGACAAATTGGGGAAAGGTGAAATAGGCATTACATACCCAATTTACAAATGAGGAAACAGGCTAAGAAAGAAATGGATTGTCTAAGGAGATGTAGCTTGATTTCAGAGGTAGAATTTGAACTCATCTGATGATGGTCAAGCTCTCTGTTGGTTGGGTTGGAGAAAAGTCATCCTGCTTCTGTGTTTAACACCCCCAGTTTTGATATCTGTTGGTCTATACCTCCATGCGGCAAAAACATCCAGTCACCCTGGAAAATTAAGTGGAACAAAATTGATTCTAGATTGTTTGGCATATAAACCAAAACAGTCGTTTAATTAAGTGCATTAAGCAAAACTTTTTTGATGGTTTTTTCCTCCTTCCTTCCTTCCTTCCTTCCTCTTTCTTTCTTTCTTTCTTTCTTTCTTTCTTTCTTTCTTTCAGCCCTGGCCTTTTTCAGACCAGCAGAATTTACTTTACTACATGGTCACCTATCCCCTTTGCCCAGTGCTTTTTTATTTTCATGTATGTAATTAATCTATATTGTTGTAACCTCTGCTGAAGTCCTCACATGCCCCATTGAGGCATAGTGGTGATCTGGGTTTTCTAAAGCTCTGCTAGTGCAGAGCACAGTACAGAGAGAAATGTAGTGTCAATTACAATATGATCTGGCATTTGTATAATGCTTTATTGGCTTGAAAAATGGTTTAAGTACATGATCTCATTAGAACCATACAGCAGCCTTCTGAGGTAGGTGCCGTTATAATCTCAGTTTTACTGATGACAGGAGTCCCCAAGAAGTTGAATGACTCACCCAGGGTCACATATTTCATAAATGGTTGAGGTTAGATTTGAGCCCACATCTCCAAGAACTGCCTCCCTTTTCAGCTTCCTTTTATATGTTGTCTTCTCCCCTTGGAATGTAAACTCCTTGATAGCAGAGCTTGGCTTTTTGCTTATGTTTGTATTCCCAGAGTTTAGCACTGTGCTTGGAATTTAGTAAGCACTTACTAAATGCTTATGGAAGGACTTACTGAAGTCTAGTCTTTTAACTATGCCTGAGAGCCAAATGGTTTGAGATCAGATGAGGAGAGTAATATCCAACTGGGGCGGATCAGGGAAGGATTCAGGAGGAAGATGAGTCTTGGAGTAGGTGGTCAATAGATGAGGCTGGTGAGGGAGGACATTCGAGGATTCAATAATTAGAGGAACAAATATTATTCTAGAGGTAAACAGAGTCACTGGGACGGTGATAATATTTGACCTTTGTGTCACTGGCAAAGATGATTTGAGGGATTATAGTTCTTGGGAAAACTACACATTCCATTCTGGAAAAAACACACCCCCCCCCCCAGACCCCATGGGGGCCCTCCCTCCCTTCCCCCTGCCCCCCCTCACTGAACAAACAAAAAAGCCCCCAAAGCACAAAACCCGTCAAGTTAATTTAATGTATTTCATTACCCACGACTTGTTCCTCATGATTTGGCATAGGGCTGCAGTTTTTGTGTTTGCAAAATATAATTCATTTACTTAAGTACAAAGTTTTTTTTTTTGTGGCCAAATGAAAAATTCGATACTAACAGCATAGCTTGGTTTCTTTTGTGAAAACCTCAGGTATAAAAGCCCTTGGGATTTTCTAATTTTAATTCCCACTTACTGTAAGCTCTTTCATATTCAGAGGCTGACAACCAAGTCTGAAAACTGCCTGAATCTCCAGCTTTTCTCCCCTCTCTCCTTAGCATTGCACCCTTCCCCCATTGTTTATTTAGCTGCTAATTAACGCCTCTCTGTGAGAGCAGAGAGTGTGAAACTTAAATCAGTCAGTTTTACTACCTGTTATCATACCTGATAAAAAGATTTTATTGAGAGGAGGTGGAAAGGCCCCAGCTGAAATGAGGTTTGGAGTGTTCTGTGGCTTTCAGAGTTGGCAGTAATGCTACTGATAAGAATTATATAGTAGCCAGCTGGAGAGCTGGCCAACACCATCATAAAAACCATCTACTGAGTTTTTCTTATTTATGGTGTATCCTCTCTCTCTACTAACACCCTCCAGCTTTAATCACAGTTTGGAGGTGACCCTGGATTCTCAAAGCTGTGCCAGGTCCTAGCAAGCTGAAGAGAATAAAGAGCTAAGTGGCAAACCCCAAGGAACAGCCCTGTTAGATGATGACTTATTCTGGTCTCATCAACCTGTGATGACAATATTTTAAAGTATGAAGCAATTGCAATATACATGGGTAGAATGGAGTGTGATGCTAATGAAATCATTCATTTCTTAAACTATTGAAATAATGATGCTCATTAAGGTTGCCCTGGACAAAACTGAACTTCATGAACTGTTCGGTTTATTCCCAATTTGCTCCATTCATCCCTAACTTAAGGCATTCAGTGCCCTCATGTTGCCCTCTGGCTGGTTAGAGCCCCTTCTATCATAACTTTTATCCTTCCCTTCCTGAGTAGGACCACATATCCAAAGTTTTCCCAAACTCCTTTCCTCTTCCTCAAAATGCATCTGTTTCAGGGCAGCTAGGTGGCGCAGTGAATAGAGCACCAGCCCTGGAGTCAGGAGGACTTGAGTTCAAATCAGACCTCAGACACTTGACACACTTACTAGCTGTATGACCTTGGGCAAGTCACTTAACCCCAATTGCCCTGCCTTCCCCCTCCAAAAAGACAACAAAATAAACAAATAAAATGCTTCTGTTTCAGTTCAGTTGCCTTAAGGCTCTGAACTCTGTGAGGTAACCGGATAGGATAACAATTTGTTTTCTTGATATGGATCTGGAATTTCACTGATATAGAGAACTTCTGGAAAGGGACCTCCGCTCATCAATATAGATTAACAACTGCTCCAAGCTTAGTGGTTAGAGGTGCCTTAGGGCACTAAGATGATAAATGACCTGGCATTGTCACACCGCCACTGCTAAGTCAGAGGCAAGGCTTGAATTCAGGTCTTTCTGACTTTAAGGCTGACCAGCACAATTTGGCTGTAGGTAGGGGCCAAAATTAAAATAGGCTCAACTTCCTTGGGCTGCAGATAGGTTAGACTAGAGACAGACTGACCATGCTTGGTTGCTAGAGGTCACATGATGGACAGGAGAGAGCTGGCATTGACAACCCTACCTTTTTCCCCTGGGCCTGGTAATCCTTTGACAGTGGCTCCAGGCCATATGTTGTGCAGGCCTGTTCCAAGGCAAGCTCTCTATCCATTTCACCACATTGCCTCTCCAGCGGGATGTATTAATGGATATCGTCTTAACTCTTTCACAAGAGGTTTGTTTTTATTTTAAAAAATTTTACAATGGCCTTTCTATGGGGGATAGTAGTTATCATATCTTAGACCATTTTGAAGATAACTGGGCCAACCCAGGTATTATCCTTCAAAATTTTTTTATTATTAATGGGGAAGGTATCAACAGATAGAGCATCTACTTTAGTCAAAGCAATTCTATATCATTTGACTCAAACATTTTAACACTACATATTTATGTGCTGATTCAAACAACAGAAAATACCTATGTAATCTGTATATATGCATATATTCATAGATATGCACATATATGTACATATCCACACTCTTCCTTCTCCCTCTGCTAGCTTTGCCCCTTTGAAGTGCATATTAACATCTATCACAATACATTAGTCTGTCCTGCCTTTGTCTTCCATCTGGAAGATCCAGTTTCCTCTGTGTCCAGACCATAAGTTCATACAGTCTTAAGCTGAATAGTGTGGGAGAAGGTGCTAGTACTTCTGTACTTGGCTTTGGTCAGACCACATCTGGGGTACTGTACTACCTTCTAGATATCTTATCATAGAAAGGATATTGAAAAACTGAAGAACATCTGAATAATTAGGCTTCTAGTAAACATGCCAAACTAAGATCTTCTGAAAAAACGTTGGAATATTTAGCCTAGCAAAAAGGAGACCTGATAGCTGCCTTGGAGTGCTTGAGGGAGTGTCATATACAAGGGGTGGGGTTGGGATTAGACATATTCTGCTGGGCACCAGAGGGCAGAACTAGGAATGATGGGTACAAGGTGAAGAGAAGTAAATTTTGGCTCAGTGTAAGGAAAAACCTTCTTAACATTTAGAGCTTTACAAAAGTGGAACAGGCTGCTTCAGGAGGTAGTGAGTTCTTATTCATTAGAGGTGAAGGCTTGGAGAGAATGTTGGGAATGTTGTAGAAGTGATTGCTATTAAAGTACAAATTCAATTGGACATCCTCTGACATCCCTGAGATTCTGTGGAATTGGACTGCTTAGTGTCCTGGCAGAATGAGGGAAGGAACTTAGTCTTCCTGAGGCTGGCTACTTCCCTTTCTGGCAAGAGAATTGTTCCAGGGCCTAGATTCACTCAGAGGCAAAGATATTTCTTTCTTTCTCTTTCAACAAGAAAATGTCCTAGCAATGATCCAGTACTAGTTAATCACATCAAAGTAGTTGAAGTATGAAGGACAATGGCCAAGATTGTGGTTTCTTCAAGATTGTGTTGGATTTTTTTTATTCCTAACTCACTTTTCTCAGTCCTCCTCAAGCAGTTTAACCCTTATTCTACTGCTGAAAACTAAAAATCAGTGGTCCATTAAATGACTTAGTAGGCCTGAGTCCATAATTCCCAGCATGACAGGCACATGCTGTTTGTCTTTAGCTCCTGAAGACTCTTCAAAGAGGTAAGTGATGGTCACACATTCTCCTAACTTCCTGTCTTCCTTGACATACCTTGTTTGAATCTGACCCAGGAGATCAATCATGAAGCTACTGCCAGCATTTTTCCATTCAACCCTCCCTAGAAGCATGAAAGCTCTGCTTTGAGAGGGGCTATAAGATTGGTCAGCCTTGTGGCAGTGGCCTGTGTGTCAGCATGCACAGCAGCTATAAGTTGGTTCCCACATACTTCAGAGTGCAGGAAACTGAAGAGAATTCTTTGTTACTTGAAGGGTAGTGGGAAGGGACCAAAGGGTTGCTGGTTTTCACTTGTTCCTATCTGTGAAGACTTTAATAAATATCTCTGGTTATGTAAATCTCTCATGTAAGCCACTTCCAACACCTTGTAATTCTAACTCATGAGGTGATTAATTCTTCCATCAAGATAATGCAGGGCTTAATCCAGTTTTGTTATGACTTTAATGGTAAAAATTTCAGGCATGGTGAATGGGTGGGAGGGGGACAAATTATTTGGGCAAGGGAGCCTTTCTGTGCTCTTTGAATCATACTCCTACGTGGCCATCCACTCCTCTTATGTATAGAAGCAATCTTGGTGACAGAAAGAGTTTCTTTGCCTTTTAGGACCAAGGTGAGTGATAATCTCGCTTAAAGGTCATAATGAGTATTTCCAAGTACCCCTGACAAAAGGCCACACTCATCTCCCATGAAACCCAATTTATTTATTACACTATAACCAACAGCAATAGAAGAAGTTACTGTGAAAATAGTGAACTCCTTATCCTTGGGGGTGCTCAAGGCAAAAAATGAATGAAAAATGTTCGGGGATATTTTGATAGAGGATCTTTGTATCATGAACGTGTTAATCATCATCTTTATAATTTTTGCAATGATAGAAAAATACTTTTGTGGTAATCCAGACTATATATTTTTACCACCTATTCCAAATCTAAAATTTTATGACAGATATGTTACGTTATTCAACTGTGCTTAAGAAGCTGAACTTTAATTATCAAAGCACTGTAGATATTTGAATTATTATTATTCACTGGTATCTGAAATTAGCTATAGGTTTACTTTTTTTCTTTTTTTAATTTGTGAATAAAGATGGTGCAGCATGACTGAGGAGAAAAAAGACTGCCTGGGGAGTTGGATTCCAGTCCTGTAAGCTATGTCTTGTTGCTTGGGAGTGTCATGAATTAAAGCTAAGCAAAGCTCTGTCCTACCACTCTTTTCCTCTTCAACTTGGTCATTGCTGCTCTTCACCTTTCTTGTGTTTAGTAAAAAAAAAAATCATCTGGATTCTAATTTAGGAAAAAAATCTGGGTTTGGATTCCAGCTGTGTCACTAGTTAGCTGTTTGACCTTGGGCAAGTTACTTGATCTCTCTGAGGTTAAGATAATAAAATAATCAAGGTATGATGTACTTTTGTTGTTCAATAGTTTCAGTTATGTCCAAGTCTTCACGGCCCCATTTAGGGTTTTCTCGACAAAGATACACCTCGAGTGGTTTGCCATTTTTTTTCTGCAGCTCATTTTATAGATTAGGAAACTGAAGCAAACAGTGTTAAGTGATTTGCCCAAAGTCAGACAGCTAGTAGGTGTCTGAGGCCAGAACTGAACTCAAGAAGATGTCTTTCTGACTCCAGGCCCAGTGCTCTGGTTGCCTGTAATGTATTTTAGAGGTCAGTTAGTCAAATGTGCTCTCTCTCTCTTTCTCTCTCTCTCTCTGTTTCTCTCTCTCTCTCAATAGAACACTGAGGCTCTCTTTGCCAAAAGGATGAAATCCAAGCTCCTTAGTCAGACATTTAAAGCCGTATACAGTCTGGGGTTCTAACCCACTCTTGTAGTCTTATGTAATGCTGCTCCCCTTCATATACTCTGCATTCCAGCCAAATTAGGTTTCTACCTGCTTCCTGACTTTGACCCGCTCCCTTCTGCCTTCATATGTTTGTATAGGACACCCCTCATACCTGGAAGGCATTTCACCATCTTCCCTTATTGCAAACCTCTTCCTTCAGGACCCATCTCTGCTGCTGACTTAACCAAGAAGACTTTCCTGATTCCACCTCCCTCACCCCAGGCAGCTCTGTCTCATTACATTTTTCTGGGACACTTTGTCTGAACCTCTCCTTGTTCCTATCTTACATCCTGCATTGAATCATACTTATTTGTCTCATACTATAACCCTCCATTTGATTATAAAGGCCTGGGCTGTGTTTTAGTTTTGTGTTCCCTAGGCTTAGCAGTGCCTGATATGCTTGAGGTCTTTAATAAGTGATTGTTGAGTTGAATTTGTTGAGGGAGCTGCCTGATGTCACAGCTGAGACTATAACTCAGACCCAAGTTCAAGTCCCAGCTTACCGATACTTTTGTTTTCTGTACGTCATAAGGTACAGATTATCATGAGGATTAAATAGCATGATGGCACTTAGTATGTAAAGTACTATGTGTTTACAGGAACTCTTGATGATGATGATGATGATGGTGATGATGATGATGATGATGGTGATGGTGATGATGATGATGATGATGATGATGATGGTGATGGTGATGATGATGATGATGATGATGATGATGGTGAGGGTGATGATGATGATGGTGATGATGATGATGATGATGATGATGATATTCTTCAGTTCCAAGTAGGAAGGACATTTGCAGCATAATGTAAAGGGGAAAAAAAAAAGAGAGAATGTGGAATGACGGCTTATTTTTTTCTTTCCTTTTCTCATTCTATCACATGGTCTGTGCACCTGGGATGGGCAGATCTGAATCTGATTGATACCATGAGCGATACCATGTGGATTTATTAATTTTTTTTTTTTTTTTGCTGGACACTAGAATGGCCACAGACAGCATTGCCTGAAGGCACAGGAGACTGGAATCTGATTAATCTCTATATGCTGGCTAGAATATTCTGCTTTTTGTCAATTCTTCATATGTGGGTGTCACCTAAGGAGAAGACGAGAAGATTAGCATTGAATTTCTGCCGGTGGATCCTTTTAGATAATTCTCTTGCAGCAAAATGGATTTAAATTGGGCTGTTTTAAAATCTTAGTTGATTAATACATGCCACATTGTACCCAGCACCTCTGTACCACCTACAGCCTTTTGAGCCTTGTGAGCTCTGTTATTTTGGGAGAGAGCTCTTTCTTTGTAGTTTAGTTGCTTTATATTCCCAAGGAAGTTTTCACTCTGGTATTCAAGCTGTTGAAGAGTCAGCCTCTGTCAAGTGACAGATAAGGTCACAAGCAGCTACTAGCTTACTGGAAGTTGAAGTCCGCTGAAGAAATTCTGGGTAGCCAAGATTCAGTCTGCTTTAAATTTGTTGAATTTGTAGAGTATAAGTTTTCAATGTAAAGAATCCATCCTTATAAAATTCCAATCTGCAACAGGTCTTATTACCAAGAGACAGCCTTGGAGTCAGGAGGACCTGTGACTGTGTGTAGGCAAATCACTTCTCTTATAGCTGCCCAAAGAAATCTTTTAAGATTATTAACTACAGAACCCAGTGGATCTGTGTTTATTGAGGTACTTTGCATATGGTAGTTGTCTAGACCAATGGGATCAAGGGTCCAGTTCCAGCCCCCTATCCCCCTCTCCCCAAATCTAGATAACATAAAGATACAGTTAAAATTTTAAAGTTCTCAGAAGAAATACTGGTAAAAGGAGCTAGCAGTGTGTCAGTAAGTTAATGTTTAATGAGCACTTATGGTGTGCTCACTAATATCCTAGCTAATAGGGTGAATTATTACAAGAAATTAAAAAAATGCTCCCTTTAATTTACTTAAGTACTAGCTGGGGAATTAACATAGATCCATATAGAGCATGGGCCAAGTTTGCTGTCATATCAGAGCACACCAGCTCGTATTCTTTGTGCTCCTCTTTATTTATTTATTCATTCATTCATTTATTTGTTTGTTTGTTTATTTTTATTTTTTATTTATTTTTATTTTTAATTTTTTTCCTTCAATTTTCTATTTTTTTATTTTAGTTTACATCATTGATTTCCACGAAATTTTGAGTTACATATTTTCTCCCCGTCTTTCCCCCGCCCACCGCCCCAAAACAGCCATCCCAGTGTGTCCCCCCTCCCCCAGTCTATTCTCTCCTATGTCACTTTTCAGTAGGGCAGGAT
>CM053582.1:173027575-173041121 GCA_028627135.1 Pseudochirops cupreus
TGACTCTCTTTTCATGATTTTCTTGCAACATTCTTATTTCTTTTCCCAATTTTTCTTCCTCTTCTTTCATTTGGTTTTCAAAATCCTTCTTCAGCTAATCTCTAGCTTTAAGGCAATCTTCATGTTTATTGGAAGCCCCTGGTGGGGGAGCTCTGGCTGCACTGTCCTCCTCCTTCTCTCTGCCTTGGTCCTTTTTTCCCCAAAGAAGGAATCTAGGGTTTGGTTGCTGTTCTTACTTTGCTTCTTATGCTTATTCTTATTCATGGTTGGTCAGTCCGTGATTTTTTTTTTAATCTCTGTGGAGCTCTGCTTCCAGAGGGAAAAGCTCTGTCTCAAATCGCTGGGGTCCTCCCAGTTGCTGGAGATCTCAGGGAGTTTCTGGGTCCCTCCCCCACTTCTGGCTCACTGCAGGAAAAAGAAACACAAGACCAAAGCCCAAGATTGCAATCCGGATCCAGGCTACTCAACGCGAGAGCACTTGGCCTCTGAACGATCGCTTGATCCCCCTGCAGTCTGCAGGCCAAGAGCGCTGAAGCCACAATGTGGAGGCAGGTGCAGGATCTCCGCTTTCCTGCTTCTCAGCCCTGGAGGCATTTTGGCCGGACCACTTTTCTTCTCCAATTTCGCAGGTCTCACTGACCTAATTCTGGACACTGCCGCAACTGCTGCCAATCCCCTCACCCAAAGCTCCAGCCGGGGCTTCCCTCCTCTCGTCCAGGTGCCCCTGGGGCACAACAGGCCAGGCTGGTTTTGGTTCGTAGTGCTGATATGGTTCCTCATAGCTGAGCTGACTTTAGCAGAAAGTATATTTGTGTGCATTTTGGAGTTCTAGGATTAGTTTAGAGTCATATTTTATGGGTATTTTGGGGTGGCTATGTGAGAGCTGCGATATGTTGCTGCTCCTGCGCTGCCATCTTGGCTCCCTATTCTGTGTATTCCTACATGAATAAAGCATTCAGAACAAGCTAACAAGCATTTATTAAGTGCCGCTTATGTGTGAAACCTTGGAATCTAGGCTTTGGGGTCACAAAGACAAAATAGTACCTGCCCACAAATAGCTTACATTTTCTTGAGTGAATATAGTCCATTCATATATGCACACATATATGCACACATATATGCACACACACACACACACTCTATGTATATGAGAATTTGAGAGTAAGAGGAAACACAAACAAAATGGACATACACAATAATTCAGAAACAATTAAAAGAATCACAAGTATTGGACAAATTGAATATCGTAGTACTAAGGATCGTAGCATCATTGATATGGAGTTGGAAAGAACGTTAGAGCTGCAGAGTAATGAATATACACATATGTATATACATAGATGTGTGTGTGTGTGTGTGTGTGTGTGTGTGTGTGTGTGTATAAAGCTAGAGCTAAGAGTGACCAACTTCCTCATTTTACAAAGGAGTTAACTGAAGCCTAGTGACTTGTATAAGTTCACCCAGAGTGTATCAGGTTGTTGTTGTTGTTGCTCAATTGTGCCTGACTCTTTGTGACCTTATTTGGGGTTTCCTTGGCAAAGATACTAGAGAAGTTTCCCATTTCCTTTTCCAGGTCATTTTACAGATGAGGAAACTGAGGGAAACAGGGTTCAGTGACCTTTCCAGTGTCATGCAGCTAGTAAGGGTCTGAGGTCAGATATGAACGCTGGTTCTTCTGACTCCAAGTCTGGAACTCTATCCATTGTACCACCTAGCTGCCCCAAATCTGACCTATACTTATTAGTTAATCATCTCCAAAATGCTAAGTGATAGAGGAACTCTCTCTACTGCACCACCAAATTGAGAGCATCAGAGAGTAGGATTCAAGCTTAGAATTCAGAATGCAGACTCCTGGAGAATAGGGGTTATTATATTCTTTGTATTTGTGTCCCCAGAACCCAGCACAGTGCCAAGTGCATAGCAATTCTTTAGTAAATTCTTGTTGATTGATCTTCTGACTCTAGAACCAAAGCTTTTTCTACTCTATCCAGTTGCTGAGAGCTTGACAGTGATCTGGGTACTAAAAGGAGGTGAGTTTATAGGCATTCCATAAAGAGGTCATGGATATCAGTTGGTAGAAAGGTACAAGTAGTAGAAAAGACAGTCCATGTTGGAAGAGTAGCATGAGCAAAACTTTTGCGTTTAGGGAAAAACTATGCCTCTTTTTTGTGGTTCCATATTATTTTTGATAAATTCCTAAATAATGCCTCCTGCGCCACCATAGCTATCAAGATTAATCTGTTTACAATATTCAGCCCAATGCTGGCTACACAAGAGTGATTCTGAAACATTAATAATAAGTGAGGAATACTACATTAAGTAATATATAATGGCCCTCGAAGCCCAGAATTTTTATGATAAAAATTCTTTCTAAGAATGACAGTTTTGGGTTTGTCTAAATTTGTGGTAAAGGAGATCCCCTTACCTTCTTTCCTTTCAAATACTGCTGTACCTCAACGAGCGTCATAGTCAATGTGACCCACAATTAACTGAGAACTAGTCCTTTAAACTATGGCCAAGACCTTGTACTCCCAGGAAATGATATGTCTGTGTGTGTTTCTTAGAGACTTGTAGCAATTTGAGCAGCCAGTCCCTTGAGTTTGTGTGAATGGCTCCAAAGCTACCACTGACTTGTCTTCAGGATAGGTCTATACTAGCTAGACTGGTTTCTTTGGACCAAGTGTAAGTTTTAAAATGAGATAGAATAATTAGTTAAAGGAATATAGGTTCAGGTATGCCTTCTTCAGGGCAGAATGTCAGAATGTGGTACTGGCGAAAATGTTAATTGATTAGCCTTTGGCCAATTGGTTCTAGTATGAGATACCTAGAATTCAGAATGTAGGTTCCTTGAGAATAGGGATTATTTTATTTTTTTACATATATTCTGTGTACCTTCTCTTCATTTTTGAAATCCTGTCATCCTAAAGAATGTTGCCAAAATCCTTCTTGGAGGTATCCTAAGGTTTGCTACAACCAGGTCTAAAGGACTTGAGAGAGAACCTACTGTGATGTCTTTAATGTGAGCATTTACACCTCAGAAATAAACAGTTGCTACAAATAAATACTTGATCTATTGTTTTGTTGATTCTCTAGATTTAAGAAAGTATTAATAATGTCTATTAAACTTAGCGGTGTATGCACACATTCATTCTTCTCCTCCTCCCTTAAACATTTATCAGACCATTCCTGTATTATTCTATACACATTCCTTAGGCTGAGGGAATAAAGTCATCATTAACCTGTAGGTGTAGTGATTACAGGCTAATAAGAACAATTGACAATTTATATAGCACTTAAAGGTTTTCAAAGTGCCTTATACCCGTTATTATTATTACTATTATTTTGAACCTCACAACAACACTGACTGAAATAATAGACAA
Source organism: Pseudochirops cupreus (assembly GCA_028627135.1). Taxonomy (NCBI): domain Eukaryota; kingdom Metazoa; phylum Chordata; class Mammalia; order Diprotodontia; family Pseudocheiridae; genus Pseudochirops; species Pseudochirops cupreus. The sequence continues at coordinate 173,030,953 of CM053582.1, forward strand.
TGGAGTTGAAAGACTTTTCCTATTGATACCTGTCTGCCAGAGAGAGGTCTATGTGAAGGGAGCCCTGATTGGACTTGGAATAAAGTGGAAAATTATTTTTGCTAAATTAGCTGTATGTAAATTTGCCTTTAGTTGATGGCTTCAATAACAAGACTTAAAATGTTCCTTCCCTTCCAAGGCAATTTAAAACCTTCCTGACATCTTATTGAAATCTTGGAAACAGAATTTTTTTTGCATAAATAATTTTACTATATTTATTTCATCACTAACGAATGCAGTCACAGAAAAAATATCATCTTTGCTTATGAGGCAATGACCTAGAATTATAGCTTCACGAAGTTGAAAGAAGCCTTAGAGGTTGTCTAGTACAAATGATGCTTGAACAAGCATCCCTTCTAAAACCTCTCTTAAAATAGTCCTGCAACCTTCATCGGAAGACCTCTGGTGACGAGAAACTCACCATCTACTATAGCAGCCTGTTCCACTTTTGAACAGGGGAAGCTTCTTTTGCCTTTGTTTATTTGTTTTCCCACTACTTAGCATAATGCCTGATACATAGGTGCTTAATAAATGTTGCTTGATCATAATTGTTAAGAACATGTAATAATGTTGGAAATGGGAAGCATGCTGAACCTAGGTTGTAATGCCACTCCAGTTGCTTACAAACATATTAAACTTTACTCTCAACTTGGGCAACTTCTGAGAGCCTTTGTTACTTCATGACATTTGCACTGTGTAAAAAAGGTATTCATTAATCTTTAAAGCATTAAAAAGATACATAATTTCCCCTTGTACAGGATATCCCAAAACTCTCAGTGCAGTTTTAAGCTATACAAACTACATTAAGACTTTTTTGATACACCCTGTATTGAGCTGAAATCTGCTTCTCTGCAACTTCCCCCTATCCTTCTTAGTTCTATTCTCTGGGACCAAACAGAACAAGTCTGATTTTTCCTCCAAATAAAAATCATTGAGATACTTAAGACAGGTCTTATATTTTCCGTAAACCTTCCCTTCTCCAGTATTTCCTTCAATCAGTCCCTTGTTTGGAATTCCAAATTCCCATTCAATTAAAGATTTGATTATTTTTGAGAGGAGATGAACTTCTTTTTTCTTGCTGCTCATGCTTGGCTGCTCTCAGGATCCCCTGATTCTGGTATCAGAGTTATCACTCTGCTAATTAAGGTTCTTCCAAGCAGAGTGATGAATCAGCTATGCCAACAAAAATTCTTTTTATAAGAATCTATTTTTGTTCAACCATGTTTGGTATTAATTAAGAGAAATGGGACCTAGACTGTATCTTACAATATTGACTCTATTCTAATGGATTACATGAAACATCCACTACTTTTTAAAACTACTTAAGTGCCATATGTTATGATCAGATTCTGTGTACTGTTTGATAGCTTTTCTGTGTGTATGCAATGAAGGATTTTCTGCTATTCTGCAAATGAGGTCAGCAGCAATTCTTGTTTCTGAAATGTAAAGTAGTTTCATTAGTTCTCTTTAATTTTTTTCATGTGGTCAAGGCAAGATTCAGGAGAACCTAGTTTCAGAATCACCTAGCAAAATGAGTTGCTGTTTTTCTGTCATTTTTCAGTTGTGTCTGACTCTCCCATGACCCCCTTTGGGGTTTTCTTGGCAGAGATAGTGGAGTGGTTTGACAAATCCTTCTCCAGCTCATTTTTGAAGATGAGAAACTGAGGCAAATGGAGTTAAGTGATCTGCCCAAAGTCAAACAGCTACTAAGTACCAAGGGTTGGATTTGAACTCAAAGATGACTGACTCCAGACAGATACTTGTATTAAAGTGTTATTTTACCATCACAATTGGTGCTATTTCATTGTAAATCTAATGGGGATGTTTAATAACATGGTGCTTTTTCTCTGTGTCCATTTTGGAGACTGTTTTCTCTCAGGCTAGGAATGTTCAATTTTTAATACAATTTCTTCATAAAACAAAACATGGGAATCAGGAGAAGAATGGTACAGAGGTTTAATTATTGGGCAATTAAAAATAACACTTCTAATTAAAATCATTGCTGTGAAGTTATAAAACACTTCCAATTCAAGAACTGGCTTTATTCAGAGACTGGAATTTTTAAAAGTGCTTTCACCAATATTTTCTCTTTGATTTCCTTCCCTTTTTTTGCTTTCTTCCTTCTCCTCTCTTCTCTCATCATCTTCCATCTTCTTCCTCTTTCCAGTATTGTCTTTAGAAAGCTTATTTGATGACTGCCTACTTTATATCACATAGGTCTACTATTTTAATTATTTAAGAGTTAATCTGTCATTTATGCTTCATTCTTTTTCTTATTTTTCTATTATCTATCATCTATCCTTTTGTCCATCTACTTATCTTTTTTATCCTCTTAGCTCTTTTTTTTTATCATTTATCTGTCTGTCTGTCTGTCTATCTATCTATCTGTCTAATCTAATCTATCTACCTCTAATTACTTATTTTTAAATCTGCATTTCCCTATCTTGCCCAGGGTAGACCTGCAGGTACTAGTCACTGGCTGGTACTATGAAATGCACAGAACTTTAACCTGCATCTTTTTTGAGACTTTTTTTTAATGGAGAAAAGAAAAGAGAAGGGAGACCAAAAAGAAGGCCAGGTGAGCAGGGCAGCTTTCAAAGCTTCAGATTGATCTTATGATCTTATGTCCTAAAGAAGAAAAGCAAGCTCTATACAAGACGGACCTGCAATTTCATGTAAAAATCCTATTTTTTTCTGTTTTACTATGTATATGCCCATTCTATTTGATGTTTCTTAGTTTCAGAATTGTAGAGAAGATAATAATAACCCCCTATGAGGAGAATAGCCATAAAACGTACAAACTTAGTTGTCCAAAACTTGAATTTCACATTTTCAAAACAAATAGTTTTGATGTTTTTTAAAAGTTGAATTATACTTAAGTATTCAGTTTTTTTTTTATACTTAAGTATTCAGTTTTTATCAAAGCAGATAGAAATGTAATGGATATTTTTTAACCTTATTTTGATAACTGCTGTGGAACATTGTTAGAGGAGTAGACTTTTGTTTCAAATACAGGACAAATATAAGTCATTTCTCTTCCTTTACCTTAAATCAATTGGAGGTGGAGGGGAATGAAGATCTCAACAGCAGTAATCCTAGGTTATGGTAGCTATTAAGCCTCTTTGGCTACTAAAAAAAGGTATACAGAAAGTCAAAGAAATCAGAGTTTGTAAGGAAGGAATTTAGGAGATCTCCTTAGTCCGAGGATTTTTAACCTAGACTACTATGAACTTAAAAAATTTTTTTTGATAACCTTATTTCAATATAACTGGTTTCCTTTGTAAACCTACATATTTTATTTTATGAATTTTAAAACATTCTGAAAAGAGGTCCATAGTCTTCAGATAGCCAAAGGGGACCACAACATAAAAAAAGGTATAGAACCCCTGAAACTAGGCTGAGCCCCTTATTTCACTGAGATTGTAACTGAAGTCCACTGAATAAAAGTGACTTTCCCGTCGTCACAGAGTAGTTTCATGCCATAATGAGGATCTCTGGTTTATTTTTCCTGGATGATCATCAGCCTGAGTTCATGATATTCCATGGTATGAAGCAGCTTTATTTCAACTGTCCAGTGATATTTAATGCTCAGGATTTGTTCTTTAACCTACCCATTTTTAAAAATTAAGTTTGTTAGTTTCAAATCAGTTTTTAATCTTTGTTTGAAAGACCTTTTATTGAGTGTAATTTTGATTGCATTATAGTTCATAAAAGATTCACTTAATATTTCTGTTTTTCTGCATTTGGAGTATTATTTAATTTGATTTTATGCAGTCATAATTTGAGGATGTTACAGAAAACCTGGAAGCTGGTGTTTAAAAAAAATGTTTCTGTTCTTTTAGGAGATTTCTACTGCAAGGGACTAGATCAAAAGTCCCTGAGACAGGCATCTAGGTTGTGCTGCTGACTAGGCCAAACTGGGGCACTCACAGTAAGGCAGTGAAGAATATTATATAAAATGCTCTAGATTGGTGATAAAGCTGAAAAAATAGATGTTATATATTTGCTTCACTCCATTTCTGGTGTCTACCACTTCTCTCTGCCAGGCACTTTGTCCCACTGCAGAGATGATGATAGGCAATGAGGAATTTTGGTAATGGAACAATACTACATAGGAAACAGTGTGTTTTGTCCTATTCAGCATAGCCCTCCATTTCACCTGCCAAAACATTCCTAGGATGCCTTGAAGAGCTAAGTTTGCTTCCCAGCAGTTAGCCATTGATGCTTCCAGGACCTATAATTTATGGGTCTTTGTTTAAGGTGAGCCTCAACTGAGGACTCAATATTTTGACTAAAAACTCAAACTCCAATTCTAGCTAAGTTAGAACTGCTCTTCAGGAAACTCTAGGGAACAAAAGATTCAATGGATGTGGGGTACTGAATATACTGATAGCCGAGAAAATCCCTGGGTGGAGATGGTTATTCTGCTTTCTGTATTTTAATGTTTTATTGTTCTACAATGGCAGTTTGAGGCCCCTGTAGAGCAAAATTTTGATAGCCAGGAGATCCTTTTTAGTATGGTTCAAATTTATCTAAAGGTGGCTTGACAAGGGTAAAATTTAGATTAAATTAATACAAGATGAGGCATACAATTGTACTGAGGAAATTGGATATAGTCATAGAGAATTCGAGTACATTTGAACTGACACTGGCTGGGAAAATCTTCAAGAATAGGCAATGGAAAATTTTTCTTGTTTCAGGAAAATTTTTTTATGGTTAAATAATCCTTTTTTTGTTTATGTCCCCTCTTCCCACCAACCTGAACCTTTTATACCTCACAATTGGAATGTTATGAAGTTAAACCTAGTCAACTGATCTAGACCAGGGTGGGGAACCAGTGCCCTCAAGACCACCGGTCCTCAAGTGCAGCATTTGGACTGATGTGGCCCTCTAGGTCTTCAAGTGCAGCACTTGGACTGAATTCAAACTTCACTGAACAAATCCCCTTAATAAAAGGATTTATTCTGTAAAACTCAAACTCAGTTAAAAGGCCATACCCAAGGACCTAGAAGGGCACATGTGGCCTCAAGGCTGCAGATTCCCTTTTGAGGAGTTTAGATTCTTAAGAAAGCTATAGGTTGAAAGGAGGAGTCATCAGAGATATATAAGGCAAATTCAGGACATGTAAATTTGAAAGGTATACAGGGTTATACCCTATCCAAAATGACCACTGAGAATAAAACAATAGGTTATTTCTTTTTTCCAGCCTGAGTCCTACCAGTTATTTCATTTACCTTATGATAATAGCTAACACTTTTATAGCACTTGAAACACTTAATCTCATGTGATCCTCCTCACAACCTCGGGAGGTAGGTGTTATTTCATCCCATTTTATAAAGGAGGAACCTGAGGCCAACTGAGGTTAAGTGACTTGCCCAAGGTCACCTAGCCAGTAAGTGTTTTCAACGGGATTGGAAATAAGAGCTTCTTGATTTCAAGTCCAGTACACCATCTGCTTCGACACTTAACCTGACTCTGATGATGGATTATCTATCATCATCTTCCTGGCACAACAGATCTTAATGAGTCTGGCCCTGGTTGAGGTCTCTAAACACATGCTCACTTAATGAAGGCTCACTGCAATGATCTATGTTTCATTGAGAGCTTGACTAAGCTACATAAACCTCTGGGTCAGCTCGAAAGCTCTCATTGGGTATTGTGAGGTGTAGAATTGTGTTTGTATCATCAGTTACCGGATGATGTAGATGTGACAGAAACAGGCTACTTTTTCATAATTAGATGCTCTTGGTAGTTAGTATTAAACAATTATGACTAGCATACTAAAAATATAACATTATTAGCTATCGCAATACAGTGTTTATGGTTAATTTCCAGCTAATTTCACCAGGTGACTTATCTGAGTGAGAATCATAAAAACTTAGGAAAGGTAGGTACCTGAGAGACCTCTTTTCCCAATCTTTCCTGCAATACAGGCATTTCTGCTGTAACATCTTTAACAATTATTTATCCTCCATCTCAGTGGTTCTCAGCCTTCCTAATACCTCGACCCTTTAATACTTGTATGTGAGCGTATCTGCATGTGGGCGGACCTGCCTGGAGATGGACAGCGGTGTCTCAGTTCCTAAGACCATTAGAATATGTGTTTTCCAATGGTCTTAGATGACCCCTGTGAAAGGGTTGTTCGACCCCCAAAGGGATCAAGACCCACAGGTTAAGAACCACTGCTCCATCTCTTTAGGCAGGTAAGTAGTGCAGTCATTCTGGACCTGGCGTCAGGAAGACCTGAATTCAAACTTGACTACAAACACTTAGAGCTAATGGTCACTTGAACAAGTCACTTGAATGCTATATACCTCAGTTTTCTCATCTGCAAAATGGGGATAATGATAGCGCCTACCTGGCAGCGTTGTTGTGAGGATCAAATGGAATTCTATTTATAAAGTGCTTTGTAAACTTCAAAATGTTATATAAATGCTAGTTGTCATCATTATTATCATAATGATTATTTTTATCCTTGAATATTTCTAGTAACATGAATCTCATTTAAAAACACATTCAGTTTTTAAAAGAATTAAATATTCTAAAACTTTCCCCCCAATATTGAGCCCAAAGAAGCCTCCTTTTTAGTTTTAATCTTTTGGTCTTGTTTTTTTTTTTTTTTTTTTTTTTTTTTACCCATTGTAGCAATATAGGGTATTGGATGATAATTCCACAGGCCAACTAATCATGCTATCTCTATTTTTTTCCCTGAAAAATATTTCCAGCTCTTTCAAGCAATTCCTCATGCAATAGTTTCCATTTCCTTCTACATCCTGGTCATCTTAATTTGAATGAGTCCTAGTTTATAAATTTTCCTCCTAAACTATGGATCCTAGACCTGAATTTTGTTGTTTAATCCTTTCAGTTGTGTCTGGCTCTTTGTGACTCCATTTGGGATTTTCTTGGCCAGTATAGTAGAGGAATTTGCCAGTTTCCTTCTCCAGCTCATTTTACAAATGAGGAAACTAAGGCAAACAGGATAAGTGACTTGCCCAGGGTCATATAGCTAGTAAGTGTCTGAGGCCAAATTTGAACTTAGGAAAACGAGTCTTCCTAACTCTAGACCTAATACTTTAGGGACCATCTCCAGTCATCCTTGTTTAATATCTTGTTACTAGCCCTAGATGGCTCTGGAGGAGAAAGTGAGGCTGGTGGTTTGCACAGCCCTCATTCACTTAAATCCAATTCACTTGCAAGTCATGACATCACCTTCCTGATATGCCACAGTCCTCTTTGACAGTGAAGGACAAACAGCAACAAAAAGAACAACCACCACCTAGAACTCTATCCACTACACCACCTACTTGCCCTAGACCTAAATACAGGACTCCAAGTGTTGTCTGACCAGTGTAGAAGAGAGTGGGGCATTATTCTCTTGTTCTGAACATTATATACATATGTACGATTTCATGTAGTCAAAGATGTGTTTATAGGGAGGGTGCTGTTGGCTTCTTTTCAGCTTGCAGACAATTAAAGCACTTAGGTCTTTTTTTCTCCCCCATAAGCAATTGAATTTTTTACCCTAAGTGTATATATACTTTGTACATATCTCAATTTCTTTTTACTTTTATATATCATTCCAGCCCCTTAAGACCTTTTGGAATTCCAATTATGTCATCCTGTATATTAAACATGTCACTTAGCTTTGTTGTTAACTGTGAATTTGATAAGAATGTTATCTGTGACTTCATTCAAGTCAGATGAAAAAGGTTGTGTTCATGGCATATTTCACTCATGGGGCAGGACCTTGTAGTCTCAGAAATTTCAGTCCCAATTTATTTTCATTGCTGGTAATTATTGATATTTGGATTGGGCTCATACAGTGTGAATAAATTTGACACAACCATTAAATTTAGTTGGTCCCATTTACTAGAGGACTTCATAAGACCACGTCAGTACTGGGACAGCTATTATAAAGCTCATATTGACTGAATTTTTAACATAGTCTCATTCACCTGTGATCATTTAGACATGGCTTAAGTTTGAGCTAAATCACAGAGGAAATGCAATTTCTATTTCACTAAGGCTAAACTCTCAAGTTCTGTCTCTGTTCTCTTCCTTTATTCCTCATCTAGGACTTTCCTCCATCTCTTATACCTTTTTCATAAATTTTCAGTCTGTTCTCCCTGATGCCTTCTTTGTATCTTTCTACAAATGTACCCAGGTCTTGTCCAAATCTGAAAGAAAAACAAAAGCATTTCATGTTTACCATTTTAGACTTTTCAATTACTCTCTCATTTTTCTTCTTCAATGGAAAATTTTTGGAAAAAAATAGGAGAACATGAACACCTTTATTTTATTTTTGCTATGTACTCTGTCCTCAAACCCTTGAAATGTGGGTTCTACTCCCATCACTCAACTGTAATAACTCCACTGGTGGCATCCTAGTCACCAGATCCAATGGCCTTTCTTTGTTCCTGCATTGACTCTCATATAGTATTTGCCATGACTAGTCTCTTACTGGATATTCTCCTCTTTTGGCTTCAGAGATAGCAGATTCTCTTTGTTCTCCTACCTCTTTAACTTTGGTGTTCCAGAAGGACTAGCACTACTGGTGTGAGGGCTTGCTGACTCCTTTTCAGGGCTGTTTATCCACTTTTGGTGTTGACCTTTCACCTAAATCTCACCTGTGGCTCCAAGAAGCTGTAGCATATGCAGTGGCCACACCTTGGTAAACCATCTTGGCAGATGGGCTAAGGTAAATTGAAGGTAACTGGCCTCAAACCCATCGATGAGTTAGGGGGAGGTCTGCTCCAAGAATGCGAAGACTTCCCCTGGTAGAATGGGTAGATGAAAATAGTTTGTTCAGTGGAATTTTAGTAGGTAAAGACCATGATGCTAATGAAAGCTGCTGAAGCAGGTGTTTAGAGTTTAGTCAGACATCAAAGACACCAAAGTCATTCACTGCATCCTGGGTAGTTGCCCTGACTTTTTTCTTGCCACTAGCCTTTGTTGACTCTGGAAGAGAAAGTAAGGCTGATGCCTTTGTGCAACTCTGCTTCACTTAAATCCAGTTCAGGAGCAAGTCAATATATCACCTGTGATGTCACTGGTCCTTTTGAAAAATGAAGGACAGATATTCCCTGTTTTACTATTCTTTTCTCTATCTCTTTGGTATCTGACTATCATCATTCATAGGCTCTTTGTCTCTCTTCTCTATGCTCTCTCTCTCACATTAATCTCATTTATTCTCAAGGCTTTACTACATTTATGGGAAAAATCCTGAATTCAACCTTTATCTGTCTTCTGAGCTATAGACCTTCATCTCCAATTTGGTATGGGATCTTTGAGCTCCTTTCCACTTTTAAGATTCTCTGATTTAAAATACAGAAAGAACAAAAGAAGCCAAAATTGTTAAAACAGACAAATAGCTTACTTTTTCTCCTAAAACTAGTCTGAGAGCTCTTTATGACATATTAGACAACCAACTTAGCCTTGTTATTACCTGAAAATTTGATAAGAATGTTATCTGTGTCTTCATTTAAGTTAGATAAAAAGGTTGAGTTCGTGACTTATTTCTTAAATGGGACAGGACCTTATAGTCTCAGAAGCTTTAGTCCAGGTTTATTTTCATTTCTAGCAAATGTTAACATTTGGATTGGGACCATGTACTGTGGATAAATTTAACACAACCATTAAAATTAGTTGATCCTATTTTTCAGAGGACTTCATAAGCACACATCAGTACTGGGATGCACTAAATCCTCCTTTCTCAAACTCTCAGCCTCTTTGCCATCCTTTCAGCTAAACTCAGACATCCTCTCCCATGTAAATAACTTCTTCATTATCACTATGGATAATGACCTTCCCCATTGGAACTAACATACTTGGACTTTGGACTCCACTTGATCGTCCCTTCCACTGATATATCAAACTCAAACCATCTAAAATCAAACTCATTACCTTTGACTCTGAATGATCTGATCCTTTTGACTTCACAATTTCTGTAAATCACAACACCATTCATTCATCCTTTTACCCATATCTGAAACCTTGGTTCAAGCTTTGAATATTTCTTCCCCCATTTCTAGCCAACCAGTCTCTGAGTCTTGTGAATTCCATCTCCATTCTTTTTCTTTCTTTTTTTTTTTTTCATTTTGTAAATAATACGAAAATTTATTTAGAAAAGC